>SNVD02010202.1:0-433315 GCA_013180625.2 Boswellia sacra | reverse complement strand
GAGAGTTGAGTGTTTATGTAATTCTGTGTCAGACACCTGGTGTTATGTATAACTTAACAGTATTCTGTTAAGTTATCTGTGATAGAGAGTGAGCAGTGTCATCA
The DNA here is from genome assembly GCA_013180625.2 of Boswellia sacra. Lineage (NCBI taxonomy): Eukaryota > Viridiplantae > Streptophyta > Magnoliopsida > Sapindales > Burseraceae > Boswellia > Boswellia sacra. Next base: position 433,211 of record SNVD02010202.1, on the reverse strand, counting down.
GTGTTTAGGATCTTTGCGAAGATTTCGTTTGTCAAAGATTAGGTCTGTGTGTGAGAGTGAGTCAGCATTGTAAAAGATCCTAAAGATTGTACAAACAAGAATATAGTGAATTGCAGCTCTATAGTTGTCCATGGACGTAGGTTTTTATAACTGAACCAAATAAAAATCCTCTTGTGCCAATTTACATTACAGTTTACTGTGTTATTATTTATAACTGTATACCTCCAGAACTTTCACTTTGGATATCCTGATGAGGATATTTTCTAATTTCCTCATTTTACTTTCCCAATCTTCTTTCGGTTTGCCTTGAAGTAAGGATGGCAATGGGGCGGGGCAGGTCCGGGGCAGCAGGTACCCAGCCCTGCCTCTTTCAATTTTCTTTTGCCCCGCCCTGCCCTACCCCATTACCCTTCTGCAGGGTGGGGCGGGGCGAGGCAAAAAATAAATTGAGCGGATCCAGACCAACCCGGCCCTGCCCCTAAACATTTATTTTTTTATAATCACACCCCTGTAATATTTATATTTTTGCAACCTCGTCCTCCTATAACATTTACATCTTTGCAAATAACTCCATTCTCAATTTTTTATCTTGTTATGGAAACTTATGTTTGCATAACATAGAGATCCAAGAGGTAACTACACACACACACACACACACACACACACACACACACATAATCATAAATAAGAATGTTTATCATTTCAGACAAATCCTTCATACATACATAATCATATTTATATCGACAGCAATAGAAAACTAAAAAACCACATCCAACAATGTTCAAACATACAATTAATACTAATAAATTAAAAAAAAGTAATACATTAAAAGTGTGTATGTATTAAATTTTGATAGATTATTAGATTAAACATTATGGGCTAGCTAGAGCTATTAAATCAAAATTCATAAAGATTGTTGATGAATTGATCACACAAATGGATCTGTATGCATGCATTTATGCTATCATCAACATCAAATGTATAATGTATCAATTCAACATGTATAATGTATGGGCCATAGAACAGAATGATATCAAAGTGTGATACGGAGGTATATGGAGCTCACGAGAGATGAGGAGGCTGCTGGAGCTGCGGAGATAAGCCCGTTGTGCAGGTACTGAGACACTGGAGCCGTGGAGGGGAGCTGGCCGAAAGAGAGGAGGTTGGGCTGCTGGAGTTGCAGAGCCACGGAGGAGAGCTGGCTGTGCAGGTACAGCGATGCAAGAGTGGAACCGCAGAGGGAAGTTGGCCGTTTAATGGCCAAGAGAGAGGGGGCTGGCCGCGACCGCGAGAGACGCTGCGATTCTGGAGTCTCGGAGGTGGGCTAGCAGTGACTAGTGAGAAGTGCTAGATTACGAGAGAGGATGGCAGTGAGAAGTGCGACTGGCACTGCTGGAGCCACGGAGGCAAGCATTGACAATAGTTGATGGTTATTCAGGAGTGACTTGTGGCAATGAGGAGTGACGGTTGCTAGGGTTAGGGATCTCAGGCTTCTCAGTGAGGAGAGACAAAGAGGAGGTGTTTGGGTGATTTGGGGAAAATATTTTTCTTTATATAGGTTAGTAAAATTGAGGATATCCTAATATATTCAACCGTGTCACAATCACCCCTATTAATATCATTTAAGTCCTAATATTTTATTTGCTTTCACATGCACCCTTATACTGTGCGGGGTGGGGCGGGTCAAGTGGGGCTAAATGATGGACCCGGACCCAGACCCAGACCCGCACCTGTCCCAGACGGGTTAGGATAATTTAAGACCGAAACCCACCCCTAAATACAAATTTAACGTGTCAAGACCCGCCCCTAAATTATGGGTTACACCGGAGCCCCGAACCCCACGGGTCATTTTGCCGACCCTACCTTGAAGAAATAATCCTAAAATTAAGAGCCAATGCAATACCTTTAGCATATGATACCATCTTTTAGATACTTCACATTATCTATGTCAATGCGAATATTTTTTCCTAAGGCATATTGTTTAAAAAGTTGAAGAGCATTAGCATTAAATAATCTCTTAATCTCATATATATACCAGCATCACCAGGTCCCTAACTTCTGATTGCCTGCTTATCTCTTGTTGTTACGATGGTTTCACTTCCAGAGCCCAAGTTTCCAAAATCCCCAACTAACCTTTTTAGTTGTTCAAGGGACGTCACATCACCCAATTTAATGGCCACGGCCCAAATTGTTTTATGCCTGAGTAATTATATGAGATGGCTGACACCAGCCCATTAGCTTTATTAAAAAAAAAAAAAAGGTTGATGATGTTTTTAAGGAAGTTGTGTTACATCTGAAGGGAGGACACAAACGTAATTATAATTATATATTCGTATGGAAATTGTGGATGGATTTCCACACTTTCAAGGGGGAATAGGCCATATTGCATGAGATTTTAGCTTCATATTCCATCATTTCTTTATGATGAGATTGATCCAGAGATTGATTTGCTATCAAGGCTGAAACTTATAGAGGAATAAAGTCACACTTGTTGTAGGAGAAGGGGTGCATCATATGGATTGAGCTGAAGAGAGTTACCTTGATTGACTTTGAGCTACCGAGGACGAGATAGCATGTTTACAAGGATATTATTATTTTCCTTGATGTGTTTGACATCAAAAGTGACGAATTGGTCATATGGGGAGAGATAAGGACACTTTTTTTTATTTGAATAAGTAAAGGAGCCAAGCTTCCCTCCATGCTGGAAACTTAGTCAATTGCAAAATAATATTTTAAGTTGATTTTTTTCATATCAAGCATGAAATAGAAGAAAGACAACTAAAATTCTAATTTGCCTTAAGAGAAGAGAAGTGATCCATCACGGCTGGTGGAAGACATATAATCATTTAGTATATATTTTATTTATTTGTTGGACTTCTCTTGGAAATTAATATAACAAGTCTGATTTTTTTTTTTTTTTATGTGAAGCATAGACTATTCGGTTCCAATGCAGAAGACACAAAAAGGAGAGACAAAGAAACAAAGAGTTTATTATTAAGGGTTTTAAATTAATATTTTAATGTTGATTTTTCAATTCAGAAGTCAGGAGACTTTTCGGGAGACTAAGAAGACGGAAACCGAGAGACCAAATAAAAATATATTTTCCTGCACTTGAAGAGAAAGAAAAGTGAAAAGCTAGAAAGGGATAATTCAGCTACGTTCTAGTGGAGACAGAAAAGAAGAATTCATACCACAGAGAGCGAGAAAGGAAGAGCGAGAGAGAATAGCCGAAAAAAATATTAAAATAAAACTACAACTTAGTGAAATAGAGAAGAGCGACAGACACAAGGATATGAGTAGGAAGCGTGGGACTGGAGTTCTTACAAATAAAAGAAAGAGATAGAGAATTGGAAGTTGGGTGTTTAATGATTAGACAAAGGAGTCCTTGTGTTGGGTGTTTTGAACAAATAAACAGAGGAGTGATTGTGCATAAGTGCAGAAAGAAAAAAGAAAGAAAAACAAAGGAAGGACAGCCGAATCAAGGGGAAAGCTAGAGAGAAAGTAAGAAAGAAAATGAGGAGAAAGAAAAGAAGAGGTATACGGTTTCACAGAAGTGGTTTAAATAAGAAATTTTAATTTATATTAATATTTTGGTGGCTAGTTGATGAAATTAATTTTTCTAATAGATGATATGATCTATATTACAGGAAGAAATTTAAATTGAAAATCAGACAGCAAATATTGGAGCTAACTAAGAGTAACCCCCAAATTAGTGAGTGAAAATTTTATTCACATTTATTTACTTTAGAGTAAATTGTTTATATTTACGTGTTTTATGCTCAATATGACAAACTTAAATTATTTATGATTTTAGGAAAATAGAAATTATATTTATGTTGATTTGTTAAATTAAAGAGAAGAAAATTCAATTTATTTATTTTGAGCCAAAATTTATGAAAATTTTGAATTTGAGCAAAATTATATGAAAAGTTATGAATTTATGAAAAATTATGTGATTTATAATTTTTTTTGAATCAATTGCAAAGATTATGGAAAAATTTATACGTTGTGAGAATTTTAGTCATTATAGAATTAAGTAAAATTAACTTTTTTTGGGGAAACGAAACCGCCATATAAGTATCTTTCCCCATTATTGTTGGATCGTCCATGTCCACTTAGGCGAATGTCTCGTCAAGTATCACATATTCTCCTCTCCTAGTGATATATGGATTTGATATGTGGACATTGATGGGATACGTGATGTTATATAGATGATGAGTATGTTGCTAATATAAGTGATATAAGATTATCTCCCTCCATCTGTTGATGAATACTTAAATATATATGTTTAATAAGAGTTTAATTCATCATATTGCATTAATAGTGTCATTAAATTCATCAGCTTAAGTATATTTATAGTCTTTACATCTTTTAAATTAACTTTCTCTTACTTCTGGTTTTGTTCTAGGTTTGGTAAAATAGTCATAATTTTCTATTTATAGATCAAAATACTATAAATCTTGATGTTTTGAAAAGCTTATTAAATTATACTATAAGAAATTGGCTTTTGCGGTGGGCTAAAACCTTGGTTAAAAGCCTTATATGGCGGCTTACGGTGGTTTAAGCTGACCGTATAAAATAACGCCGTAAAAACTCATTTTATTTTTTACAGCAGTTTCGACCCGCTGTAAAAATGGTTTTACTGCATTCACAATTACCGCCATAGAAATTTGTGGTCTCGCGTAAAATTATTTATCGCGGGCACACAGCTTGCCGTAAAAAGTTGCCTCAGTTAAAAAAAAGACTCAAATATGATTTATTTTCAATTATTCTTCTCGGTTGAGGAACATTTTATGTTTCATTTATTCTTCATTTCTTATGGTTTTCAATACAGTACAGGAAAACTCCAAATATAATAACATGATATTACGTCCGGGAGACCTTCAAAGAATTTTGCTAACTAGCTTTCATTTCATCGAAAGAGAAAAAAGAAACAATTATTTAGATAAATGTACAAATTATTTAAACCCAGATGGTGGGCCAAACTTGGCGCACGAGTCCAATTAAAGTGTTGCCAAAAGTAGAGGTAACACTTCAGGTTTTTTTTCCCTTTTGTTTTCGCAATTATAAACCATTTTGCTTTTTGTTACCGGACACGCAAAAAGAGTAGAAAAAGAGAGATTGAAGGCGGTATTAGCGTTCCAAAATTGAAACTTTGGGTTAAGTCAGGACATGAATCGAGATCTCGGACGAGGATATGGACAAAAACATAATAATTCAGTTTTCATTTTTATTAATTTATTATGGGTGTTATAGATTGTCTCACTATGAAAACCCGTAAAATTCGGAACAATAAGCCAATGAAATGTGTCTTTTGACTATGGATACGAAGATGGAAAAAAGTCAAACCATCCATTTCGAAAATAAATTACCCATAAAAAAGCAATGTTCCTCACAGATTGGTGGATTTTATATTATTTGCGATGTATATATGCAGTGTATATATGCGCTATTGATCTAGCATAGATTATATGGCTAGCGTGTAAGTTGGGTTGTGTGCATGGCTATTCCTCGTGTGAAAGGATAAGCCGAAGCCATTCCTCATGGATACTCGAGATTTAAGCGATTAACATTCCTATAAACATAAAAATTCTTGTACAACGTCAACTACCGTCTAAGAATTCCTATTTACAGATAAATTGCTTACCTAAAACAGCCAAAATTTCCAGATGCAAGCTTCAAACTGGATGCTTCAACTTGATCTTGCTTCTCTTCAGGAACGAGTTAGCTTTCATTTGAGATTCGACTTTGCAAGTCAAAGTCCAGAAGGAATTTGAGAGGGAAGGAAAGTCACAATTGAGGTTTGAGGGAACGAATTTCTATTGTTTATGTGAGAGTTGAGAGGGAAGCATAAGAGAGAGTGTGAGAGAAGTGGGAGAATGGCGTTAAAGATAGCCTCCAAAAATATATAATAATCAGATAATATAAAAGCTTTTTACTGTAGGCCTTCAAAAATATAGTAAAATTCATAACTTCTACTGCGGGTGTGATAGCTTGCCACAAAATTCTCACTTTTACTGCATTTTTTAAGGTCCGCGATAAATGAATGCAGTAAAAGATCCCTTTTGTAGTAGTGACAAGATTGTATTTCACAAACATCATCAAATTCAGGGTCTTAGTGGACCAAAAAAGGGCTTGAAGTGAAACCATCTGCAGTTTCAGCCCAACCTGATCATGCCTCAATATTTTGACCATATCTCTTTATATACATATTCAAATCGTATGAATCAAGATGTTCTAGAAAGCTGAGAGAAATATCTACAATTTTCATGAAGATATGTGATTAAAATTCTCAATAATTCGATGCCGTGGTCAAAGTCGATACATCTAATGATCCCAATTGTCAACAAAATATTTGACAATTGTTCCTTTATAATTTGATAAGTTTGTCCTTGAATGTATCTATAAATAGATGTGCCTTGTGACCCATTGGGCATCTTGGCCTTGGCTAAGATCACTTGTTATTGTATTTTTCTCTCTTGTGTTTTTATGCTATTAATAAATATTCTTTTTCTTGTAATTTGTTTTGTTTTCTTTTTTAATGTCTTTCTAATTTCTCTCTTGCTAAGGTGAAAGGATGAAACCCTTGATGTGAGAATAAGGATTTTTTAACCTTTTAATACGTGCTTAACAATCATAATCTCTTGTTAATTATTTTATATGATATATATTTCTTTTCTTAATCAATCTTTACACCACTCATAAAGTGGAGGTCTTGATCCATCATAGGCAATCCTTGGCACATCAAATGTTTGGATCCTTTCTATATGTCGTATGGTTCTTTCTTACCGACACAAGTCTAGTTAGGAACTTTGATTTGTTTTAGACATATGGTGATTGACACATTGGATGCGTGAACTCATTTACAAGAAGTGGTATAAATGTTATTAATAAAACAAATGTAATTCATATAACTAAAATGGGCTTAAATGACATATCTTCCGATTAGAACCTCCGTGATGTGTGGATTCCAATTGAGTTATAATTGGGTTGTCTATCCTTATTTGATATATCAAGGGCGGATCCCCTAACCTTAAGTTTCATTGTTATTATATTAATTCCTCTTACTTGCATATTTTAATTATTCTCATCTATTGTTATGAACTTGTTCTTTAATTTGTTATGGTAGGTTGTACCACCTATTTCCATTGATAGTTTTACCACCTTTTGCTTTTTGTTTTATATTTGAATGGTTGGTAGTACTGCCTACCATCTTTACTTATATTTGTTAATATAATCTTGTCATTTATTTACATTATTCATATCTTATTCTCTCATTTTATAGTTTATACGGTTAAATCCCCTTCCTCGTGGATCAACCCCGTTCTCACTGGGTTTATTACTTCGACACTCTTATAATTAGGAGATAATCCTTTTTTGGACGTGTCAAGTTTTTGACGCCGTTGCCGGAGAAGGTAAAATTTGGCGTGCAAAATTGTAAGTATCCCATTTTCTCTTTTTTTTTATATCTTAATTTTTCTTTTTGTGTGCTAATCTTTTTTTTCCTTTTCTCTTTAGAACTTGCATGAAAATTTGGTCATGCATATCTAGTGGTAGACTAGTTAGAAAAACAACATCTTCTTTAGAAAACATGGTCGACAATCAAGTGGAAAGGTTCACAGATGAAGGGGACAATCGTTCCCAACAAAATGATCAAAACCAACCAAGAACCCTCCGAGATTACATGAATCTGGTAAGGACTAGTGCACCATCTTGTGTAGTTTCTCCTCCCGATTCAATCAATTTCAATTTCAAACCGAGTTTTGTTCGACTTCTACTTACCTTTCATGGCCTTGATATAGAGAACCTATATTCGCACTCAAAAATATTTGAAGAGGTGTATAACTCCTACAGTAACCCAAATTGTAGCATAAACACCATTAGTTAAAACTTTTTCCTTTTTCTTTAAAAGATAAAGCTAGAACATGGCCACAAAATTTGAGGTCAAATTCTATCAGTTCATGGGATGAGATAAAACAACAATTCTTGAAAAAAAAATTTCCTACCCATTCTAAGGAACAAATTCTATACATTCCAACTTTTAAGTTTCGCCTTATTAGTTCATCTCATTTCAAGGAAGTTCACATGCTATATGCTTTGAATAAGGATTATAGTCGTGATGGATAGCGTGGTTGACTAGACTTAGCTGGAGATATGATAGAGGGAGAGGGCATGTCTCTTTTGATTTTACTTTGTTTCTTTTGTGGGTTTATGTGCACTCTGTTTCTGGGCCCAAAATGTGCACAAAAGGCTTTGCCTAATTTCTAGAAGACATGCAAACCTAAGCTCATTTTCTAGAAACTCTAGCAAGTCAAATATGTACAACTCTCACATGTAAATATACATAGTCAAAAGTTGTTCACCTACCACACCTAATTTAGGTAGGAATCATTTGTCGCCCTTAGATGTAATAAATCCTAGTCATTCATTGAGGAGGTACCTGTACAATACTCATTTGTAAGGCATCCAAGCCAATCCAAGCAAACACAAAGCAAAGCATTGTCAAGAACTCTTGTGTAATACAAAGCTTCTTATCTAGCAATTATACTTGCCTCTAAGTTCCATCTCTTCTCTTCTTGTCTACAAAGCTCTGTAGCTCAACGGTATTATCTTCTTCTTGAGCAAGAAGGTAATCATCTAGGCTTACTTAACAATTTTTCGGTTTAAGTTGTCTAAGTGCTGCACGAACGTGCTGCGTAAAACTCTAAGCTCGTGATAGTTGGTATTGGAGCACAGTTCGAGCACAAGAGCAAATGGCGTCCGACATTGAAGTGACCATAGAGGAGCAAGTTCGTGGATGAGATGACTAACCTCAACCTCAACCACGTCCACAAGGAAAACGAGGTAAGTCTAAAGCTCCACCCTCAGAATCTTTACAGCCTCGTGTTGCTAGCATAGAGCAAGCTATCTCAGGGATAGACAACGCAATTGAGGACCTCTCTTATCGTCTTGAAGGTCTAGAGACGGATTATGGAGAGATCACTCAAGTGACAAAGTCTAACATCCTTGAGTTTAGTAAAGCTTATGAAAAGGAGCTTCATAACATTACACGAGAGCCCGTGGGCTTGCAAACCTTTTTAGAGTGTGAATTGTGAGCAATCCATACGGAAGTAGACACTACAAGAAAATGGACCTTTTATCGCGGGCCGAAACCGCGGTAAAGGGTCTTCTACGGCGGGCATACGGCGGTTTAAGCCCGCCGTATAAAATGGCGCCGTAAAAACTCATTTTACTTTTTACCGCGGTTTTGGCCTACGGTAAAAGGCCTTTTACCGCGGGCGGTTAGCCCGCCGTTAAAGTTCGTGGTGTGGTGTAATTATTTACCGCGGGCGCTCAACCCGTCGTAAATGATTATAAAAAAGTGTGGTCCGTCTTTTACCGCATATGTGTGCCCGCCGTAAAAAGTATTTGTTATTATTCCATGTCATTAACCGCAGTCATTAGGCCCGCAGTAAAAAAATGCTCAACTCCCAGAACCCCTTTTGTAATTTATATGAAATCCGGGCCTGTAACCATTTTTTCAATCTATTTTTTTCTAATTAATTCAAATAATTCATTATATGAAAACATGAACCAATAAAATGATATTCCAATACAAAAATAAGAGTACAACATAAGAGTATATTATCACAAACACATAAATTAATAATTTATATATTCACATACAACATAAGAGTACCAAGTTTATTTGCTCTTCACCATAAGTTATACAAATAAATTTTGTGATGTCGCTCTTCACCATTTCCTCCATTTTGGTTTTATTGTATGTAAATGGAAATTGCAATCACAAAAATGACCCAAAACAGCAACATCAGCCTCAAAAGTACACTTGTTCGGTAAATCCTACATCATTCACGTCAAGCATGGCAATCTGTTCAGTACATAAATCTAGAATCTTGAGCCCATGCACCCATCCCAACCTAAAAGAATTGGATATTGAAGAAGGAAGAGTAAGAAAAAGCTTGATAAATAAACAAATGCTTTAATCAAATTGCCTCTCAACATCAACTAAATTGAACCAAAATTCAAGCTGTGTTATATTGTTTAGCAGCATGAAAGCAATAAAACATGGCAAAAGCACTCTTACCCAGAAACGGAGGTAGATTTGACCCGTGTACTATAGATCGAGTAGTCTTTCACTCTATACAAAAACAACATACAATTGCACATTATAAATACAATAGAGGAAAAAAAAATTACAAAAAGAAATGAAAAAGAAAATGCTCAAGACAATTTAAATGACAAATGAAGGTCAAAAGAATCTGACCACTATCACCATGAACATTAATATCTTTAACAGTATCAGAATGAAAAATAAATTGCATCAAAATGGTGATGATCATACAAAGCCAGCCCCACCAAATAAAAAAATAAAAATAAAAGTCTAAGGCAAATAAACTCATTTGGAACTGCAAAGATGATTGCTAGAATTGTACTGAATTAGCTACAGAAGATAATTAAGTTTGTACATGGTACGCCACATAGGCTCTAGAAGCTATATCTTTAGTGCCTTCTCTCTTGCAAACCGAAAAGAGATGAGGCCCATTCTGAGGCTCAATATCTTTACTTGATCATACACTTGAAAGTTGACACGAGGAAGTGAGGTCACAAATAAAGTTACCACCACAAGTCAAAGGCCTAGAAAGGTAACCAGAGAATATTTGTTCATAAAAACCAATAAGAAACTTTCCACTTACAAGTATAAATCATCCGGAATGATTTTAGGAAATAGATTGATATAAAAGTAGAAGCCATCTGGAGTGACATCTCTACACAGAAGGCCTGCAAAAGATTTCCAATTGGATATTAGATCCAAAAGGTCTGAAATATTCTAATAAAGCTGCAAAGTACCATACCTTTGCTCTCAGCAGTTAGAAGATGCTCCTTGGCCATGGCAGGAGCAATCCCTATTGTCATTGCAGCATCGCTGGCACTTATTCCTACTCTAAGGGCTTCAGGCTTTGTCACAAGGGTTTTAAGTCTAGCAAAAACCTGCAGTTGACAGCACCAGGTTAGTGCTTATCATGCAAGTCAAATGAACAAAGCAGAAGAAAAATACTTTAAGAAAAAAAGGAAAGAAATTCAACAATATAAAACAGCTTAAAGATGAAAGAGATCACCTCCTCATTACTGTGGGCTTTGTTCTGGATGACCATGACTCCACTATCAAACTTCCGAAGCATTACTAGACTATTGAACAAAGTAATAAAACAAGTAAGCATCATTAAATAAGACGGATGTTTCCTCATCTAGTTATTATTGTAGCAGCTCAAACCAAGAGTTGGCCAGGCCCATATGGCAGCAGGTAGCTAATGTCAGGTAACATGGTAATGTCTCTCATTTAAAAAACTTATTTCACATGAACATAATCATTACAAGGAGAATGTAAAAACAAAAAGGTAAGAAAAAAAGTGATCTTATGAATCCCATTTTTGGTTGAGGGTTTGAAATTTTACTACCACTAATCATGGGCATCATTCCTAATCAATTCACTTTTAAAGATATCTGCATTTTAATAAAATTCCATGCCATAAATCTTGGAAAAAAGGGTTAACCTTAACTCACTATAAAGAAAACTTAATAAAAGTTCACAAAATTTTATATTTTAACTTCTATCAACTGTGTTAGAAAAATTTGGACGAGATTTCTTATGTAGATTCTATTATCACCAAAAATAACCCAAATCTTTGAGGGTAAGTACTCTCATTTGACCACTTTTCATAAGAAGTATTTGCCTTTTCATCCAACAAGAAGAGTTTTAAAGCTCATTAATGAGATGAAATATTTTTAGAAAATGGATAAATCTTTGATTAGTTTGTTTGTGTTAATATTTTGCAGAGAAGATTATGTTGAGAGAATCTATAGGATTCTAAATATAGAAACTGGCATTGTCAGGCAAGTGACAAAATGGGTGGCCAAAGGTCTCCAAGTTGCATCCAAAGCATCTTAAAGAGAGAGGGGTTAATTGACAGTAAGTTTGTCCATTGCCATAACCATTGGGTCCAGTACCCTCTGATACTCAAACTGACAAAGTAAAATTCCAAAGAGGAAAGAAAAAGTCTTCACATTTTCCCTGCTTTTGTTAATTAAATCATACTCTCTTTTCTTTCTTTTTCAATCATCATCATAGCAAAGTCCCACTTTCTCTTTCATCTGTTTTAACCTTTCTTGTGTTTTACATCCAGTATGAAACTGATTCATGCCCTTTCAAGTCAAAGGAAGAGAAATAAAGTAACGAAATTGCTTAGCAGAAACAAGAGGGATTGTTACAATTGAGAAGATTATATAACGTAAATAAAACACTAAATCACTGGCTTACTTCGGCAGAAGATTAACATGATAGAATTAACCCAAATGCGAGGAACAGAAACCCATATCAGATCAAGCATAAAGTCCACATGCAGCCACTGCAAAAACAAAAATTACAACAGAAAATCAAACGTTCGTCGAACAAAATCACCAATTATCCACATAATAGTTCAAAACAACAATATACAACAAAACGAGTGCAAATAAACAGAACATGCCACAAGCACCAGGCTAAAAAAAACCCAAAAATAGAAAACAGAAACAATGAACAAGCGTAAAACCTAGTCCGAATCTTCAAAAAAATTAAAAGAAATAATATATTTTTTAAAAGAAAACCAAATGAGTGAAAGTCTCCAGGGTTTTTGTTTTCCATTTTTCACCTTGGATGCGCAAGAATACATACAGAAACATGGCTGCAGAGAGAGGAAGAAAGCATAAAAAAGGGTTAGATTTGAGACTTACAGAAAGAGCAAGGTAAGGGCCCGAGAAAGAAAAAGAGAAAGAGAGAAAGAGAGAGCTAATTAAAGAAATAATGTAGACAAAAGGGGGATTTAGATTTTGAAATAGGAGACGAGATGGAGAGAGCCAGAGGGAGATTGGGAAATTAGGGATTTAGAGACAACAGGCGTTGAGGAGCAGGACACAGTAGAGACAGAAAAAATGAGAAAAGAAATGTTATATGATAAGCTTCTACTGCGGTTCACTGGAAACCGCCGTAGATTTAATAGTTTTTTACTTCGGTCAGCTGGCCCGCCGTAGATTTTTATGTTTTACCGCATTTTTGTATACCCACCGTAAATGGGTGCAGTAAATACTTACTTTTCTAGTAGTGAGAGGAATCTCATACAAAATGGGAGAAGCATAGATGTGAGCGTGCTAGCCCTTCTTACACAAGTCCTAGTGGGCTAAGCAACATGCAAGTGCCTACTCCCGCCATATACAGTGGCACTCGCAATGCCACGGAAGTCGAAAACTTCCTATTCAGCTTGGAGCAATACTTTGAGGCAAAGGGTGTCCATGATGATGCTTCGAGGATTGGCATTACGCCCACTTTCCTTCGTGATGCAGCCCAACTATGATGGCATCAAAAGCATAACGATAGGGGCAAAGACATCGTCTCCCTCTGCACATGGGAGGACTTCAAGAGAGAGCTTCGAAAGCACTTCTCTCTAAGCAATGCCGAAAAGGAGGCAAAGGCTCACCTCCGCTGATTGAAGCAAAGGGGCACCATACAAAAATACATCAAGTATTTCACCACCATAATCCAAGAGATCGAAGACATGTCTAAAAAGGACTCCCTTTTCTACTTCCTAGAAGGACTCAAAGATTGGGTGAAAGTCCAGCTTGAAAGGCGTGGTGTGCAAAATCAAGATGATCTTATAGCCGTGGCCGAGTCCCTCGTAGAGTACTCATCCTAATCGAAGGAGAGGAAGACCAACCACGATAAAGGTAGGGGAGAGCGGAATACCAAAAAGGATCATCCTCGAAGGGAAGGTCGTTCACGCAAGGCTTTCAGAGGGGACAAACGCGACACACCTAACAAAGGCTAGTTTGATGCCTCTAAATCCAAGAGCCCTTGTTTCATTCGTGATGGCCCTCATCGGATGTGTGACTGCCTAAAGAGGAAGATTGTTAACGCCCTAGCCACTCAATATGAGGGCTTACAAAATGATGAGCCACAAGCGGGGATGGGTTCTCTCCGTAAAATTGGTGCACTCAAAAGAGCCACACATGAAAAAAAGGGTCTCATGTACGTGAACGCCACCATTAACGGCAAGGATGTGTATGCGATGCTTGATACAGGAGCCACGCACAACTTCATTTCGAAAGAAGAGGCCAAATGGTTAGGCCTTAAATACACAAATGGAGGAGGCACCATTAAGGCGTTAAACTCACCCACCAAGGCAATATTGGGAGTGTATAAGAGAACAACGGTACAACTTGGCATATGGACCAGTAAGCTTGATTTCTCCATCGTCCCTATTGATGATTTTCAAGTAGTGCTAGGCATGAAATTCTTCGACTAAGTCCATGCTTTCCCCATTCCATCTTCTAACTCCCTTAGCATTCTCAACGGGATTCAATCATGCATGGTGATGGCAGAACAAACAACGAAGGTTGAAAGCAAAATGCTCTCCGCACTACAATTCAAACGGTAGATGAAGAAGGATCCAAGTTTCCTTACCACCGTTTGAGAATTAAACGATAGTGAGGACATTGCCATTGCCAAAGACCCATTGCCAAGACGAGTCCAATCCATCCTTAAGGAGTACAAGGACATTATAACCCAAGAGCTTCCAAAGAAGTTGCCTCCACGATGGGAAGTAGATTACCAAATTGAGTTGGAGCCCGGTGCAAAGCCTCCAGCCATGGCACTTTACCGCATGGCGCTACCTGAACTTGCGGAGCTGAAGAAACAACTCCAAGATTTACTTGATGCAGGATATATCCAACCCTCGAAAGCTTTATACGGTGCACCCGTCCTCTTCCAAAAGAAGAAGTATAGATCTCTCCGCATATGTATCGACTATCGGGCACTTAGCAAGATTATCATAAAAAATAATTACCCAATTCCACTCATTACGGAGTTATTTGACCAACTTGGGAAGGCTCGATACTTCACAAAGCTTAACTTGAGATCGGGGTACTACCAAGTGTGCATTGCCAAAGACGACAAGCCAAAGACCGCATGTGTAACAAGGTATAGTGCCTATAAATTTCTAGTCATGTCATTCGGTCTCACCAATGCACCTGCTACATTTTGCACCCTCATGAATAAGCTCTTCCATCCTTACCTCGATCGGTTTGTAGTAGTGTATTTGGATGACATTGTGGTTTATAGCACAACTCTTGAAGAGCATGTGCAATATCTCCAACAAGTCTTTCAAGTGCTACGCGACAATAAACTCTATGTCAAGAAGGAAAAATATTCATTGGCCCAACAAGAGGTAGAGTTCCTTGGCCACCGAATACGAGATGAAAAGTTTATGATGGATCAAGCCAAGGTGAAGGCCATTCAAGAATGGGAGCCTCCTACCAAGGTACCGAAGCTACGATCTTTTCTTGGGTTGGTAAACTACTATCGGCGGTTTATCAAGGGCTACTCTACCAAAGCTGCTCCACTTACGGATCTTCTAAAGAACTGCACATGGCACTAGTCCCAAAAGCACCAACATGCCTTCGAAGAGTTGAAGAAGGCAATATGCGAAGAACCGGTGTTGGTGCTACCCGACCACACCAAGCTATTTGAGATACACATGGACGCATTCAACTTTTACCATAGGGGGAGTTCTCATGCAAGAAGGGCACCCCATTACGTACGAGAGCCGCAAGCTCAATGAAACGGAGCGGCGATACACTGTCCAAGAGAAGGAAATGACTGCCATCATCCATTGCCTATGGGTTTGGTGACACTACTTGCTTGGCTCACACTTCGTCATCAAGACCGACAATATGGCCACAAGCTATTTCCAAACACAAAAGAAACTAAGCCCAAAGCAAGCGCAATGGAAAGATTTCTTGATCGAGTTCGACTATAGGCTAGAGTACAAAGTGGGTAAGGCAAAGGTTGTGGCTGATGTCTTAAGTCGTAAGGCGGAACTCGCCACTTTGAGATACAAGTTGTCCACAAAGTGTACTCATTGATCGCATTAAACAAGGCCTAGAGCACGATCCTTTAGTCAAGAATCTCTTAAAGTTGGCAAGTGAGGGGAAGACACGGTGCTATTGGCTTGACGAAGGCCTACTCCTCACAATCGGGAACCGCCTCTTTGTGCCAAGATATGAAAATTTGCAGAAGGAGATCATCAAAGAGTACCATGATTCTAAGTGGGTCGGTCACCCAAGTATGGTATGAACCATTGCACTCGTGCAAGATTCTTACTATTGACCTCAAATGTGGAAAGACGTGGAGGACTACGTGAGGACT
The DNA here is from genome assembly GCA_013180625.2 of Boswellia sacra. Lineage (NCBI taxonomy): Eukaryota > Viridiplantae > Streptophyta > Magnoliopsida > Sapindales > Burseraceae > Boswellia > Boswellia sacra. Next base: position 416,974 of record SNVD02010202.1, on the reverse strand, counting down.
TGTCTTATGTGCCAACAAGATAAGGTTGAGTGCCAACGTCCAGCGGGGATGATAGAGCCCCTACCAATTGCGGAAAGGCCATGGCAAAGTGTCTCAATGAATTTCATCGTGGCCTTACTGAAGTCCGAGGGATATGAAAGCATAATGGTGGTTGTCGATCGATTTAGTAAGTATGCCACCTTCATACCCGTCTCTATGGATTGCACCACGGATGAAGCTGCTCGAGCAATCCTCAGGCATGTAGTGAAACTTTAGGGAGCTCCATAAAACATCGTAAGCGATCATGACCCTTGCTTCACGGGATGTTTTTAGGGAGAACTCTTCAAATTATTGGGGACCGACTTGAGCTTCTTGACAAGCTTCCATCCTCAAACCGATGGGCAAACCTAGCACATCAATGTCTTGCTCGAGTTGTACTTAAGGCATTACGTGAGCACTCACCAACACGAGTTGGCAAAATTGCTAAACTTTGCCCAATTCTCATATAACCTCCAAAGGAGCGAGGCAACGGGCAAGAACACCTTTGAGATTATGACGAGACATGCTTAGACAAGGCCGCTAAGAAAATGAAGAAATAGGCTAACACAAAGAGACAACACCTAGCATTTTAAGAGCGGGACTTGATAGTTATCAAGCTCTTACCCCAACAATTCAAGTCACTTCGTAAAGTGCACAGGGGTTGGTACGGAAATACGAAGGTCCCTTCTCAATTGTCAAGCGAGTGGGTGAAGTCTCCTACAAGATTCAATTGCCCCCTAACCTCAAAATCCATTGGTCTTCCATGTGAGCTTCCTCAAGCCCTATCATAAGAATAAGGAAGATCCAACTCGAAGCGAGTCCAAGCAAGCACCCACAGCTGTTGTCACCGCATTCGACAAGGACATGGAGTACATCCTTGCTGATCGAGTGATTCGAAGAAGGGGAGTTCCTCCAAACATTGAGTACTTAGTAAAGTGGAAAAACCTTCCGAACAGTGAGGTGAGTTGGGAACACGAAGACGCCTTGTGGCAATTTCGTGAGCACATCCAACGCTACAAGGACGAGAGCGCGTTGAGGACGTCGCGGAATTAGGTGAGGAAGGATGTCACAACCCGCCCAATTTGCTTGCTAGAGTAGCCCAAAATATGCACAAAAGGCTTGGCTCAATTTTTAAAAGACATGCAAACCCAACCCCATTTTCTAGAAACTCTAGCAAGTCAAATATGTACAACTCTCATATGTAAATATATATAGTCAAAAGTTGTTCACCTACCACACCTAATTTAGGTAGGAATCATTTGTGGCCCTTGGATGTAATAAATCCTAGCCATTCATTTAGGAGGTGGTTCACTATAAATATCCCTCCAATGCTCATTTGTAAGGCATCCAAGCCAATCCAAGCAAACACAAAGCAAAGCATTGTAAAGAACTCTTGTGTGATACAAAGCATCTTATCTAGCAATACTTGCCTCTAAGTTTCATCTTTTCTCTTCTTACCTACAAAGCTCTGTAGCTCAACGGTCCTATCTTCTCCTTGAGCAAGAAGGCAATCATCTAGGCTTACTTAGCAAATTTTAGGTTTAAGTTGTTTAAGTGCCGCACAAGCGTACTGCGCAAAACTCTAAACTTGTGACACATGTCTCTAGACAGTAAGGGCATGTTTGATGAGCTGAATAATAATATATAGGATATCATAAATTTATACTATGTTTGTTAGTGTATTATATTAGATAAAAAATAAAAGAAAAAAATTATAATATGAGAAGTTTAATTCAGATATAAAATAAATTTATATAATTATTAAAATTATTTTTAAAATAAAAATTGAATTATTAAATTTTTTATTTATTTAAATAATTAATTTTTATTTAAATATTTAATAAATTACTTATTAATTATATAAATATTTAATTTATATAATTTTTTGATATTTATTAATGAAAATTGAGATAAATATAAGCTTATGGCTATTGTGTTAACCCATGAGTAGGCTTGGTATAAAAACGTTTAAATTTTATGCAAACAGTACCGCTACAATACCCGCTACAGTATTGCTACAGTATCTACGCTATATTATATAATCTCACTCAAAATCTGACCAAACACAGTATAATTTCTTAATTTTATACTATACAGCAATGTACAACACATCAAGTACGTCCTAAGGTCATGTTTGGCACGCAACATTGTATGGTATTATTTTTAATAATTGTATTACATTGTATTATATTGTATTAATTAATGCTATGCATAATATAGTGGATGTTTGGTGAAACATTGCACTGTACTATTTTTTATACTATACTATACTATATTTATGTTTGGAGTATTTTTAAATTGTATTATATTATCTTTTATTTCAAAAATTAACAACATACTATTAAATAAATTAAATATTATTTTTATACCAAATTAAATAAATTAAATACTAAATAAAATAATTATAACCTACAATTATAAAAATATATAATCTTCTTTATATTTAATTTATACAAATTTAACAAAAATAAAATAAAGATCATACAAAAAGATTCTGTTTAGCTATAGTTACCAAACTCCTCCTCAGGAGGATAGATGGGCGATTCAGGTGAGATCCAATGTAGATCCAACTTTCTATTCACTCGTGGGATCCGGGCGGTCCGGGGGGGACCACCACGGCTCCTCTCTTCTCGATAATCCATACATCCCTTATCAGTGTATGGACAACTATCTCTCGAGCACAGGTTTAGGGATTTCCGGCGGAATATGGATGGAACCGAGAGGGAAGAAAGAGTCCGGTTTCAGAGGCTTGATCAACTTTGTAATCATGGATCATCAACAAATCCCTAAATGCTTCTTTCTTTATACTGTCGCCACGGAAAAGAAAAGTTGTTTAAACTTTTATAATGTAGTTTATATAACAAGAATATAAATAAAAGAAATCCATTCAATATCAAGCAACAAAAACAGAATCTTTTGACTAGCATCACAACAATATCAACCACCAAAAACAAAACATTACATATGTAAAGCAACAAAAATATCCCCCATGACAAAACAAACATAAGTAAATTGTTTCCACAACCAATAAAATCCCTTATGTCCAAAACATAACTAAACTTTTTGCACAACATATAAAATCCTCCATGTCTACACCACAAAACAAGCAACTGCAAAGAGAAGTATCTCATACTCCAAACAAGTTAGGTAGGTGCAAAGTCCTTCTTTTTGTCCCTGCAATATAAAAGTTCACTAACAAGTTAAATGAGAAAACAAGTTTTGCAAATAGGAGAATCGACTTATTTGAAGTCTCAAATAAAACTTTATAAACTTCATTATTAGTGCTTACTATTGCATCTACAAACATTAATTTAACATAACACAAGTAAATACACATGTACATTGCGTAAAATTCATACACATGGAAATCAGTTAAATTATGTTTCCTTACAGTCTCAGCTAAAGTAATTCTCTGCTCGAACTTTAAAAGTATTTGGCTGAATATGTGGCCAACTATCAAGCATCTTCTTTTCTATTGGGCAAAAAGGTACTTGAGAACCTACTAATGGCCTTGACAGAAGCCTCTTTGAAGAAACTGAAATACAATAAGAATAAGTAAAAAACTTAAAAGCGCGCATCAAAAAACAGGTTAAAAACAAAAACTCCTTATGGCATTTTTATATTGCCCTCAGTTGTTTAACCACCTGCAACTAATATGACTTGTTTGGCAAAGCAGAGATTTGGAATGTAAATATATCCACAGAGCAAAATTGCTCAACACTCAATGGAGATATGTAAAAACTCTATATACTTATCAAACATCAGCCCTTATGCTTGTTAGAGGACCCAAGAAGCACCAATATTAAATTTTAGTTCCTCTAGAGAACTAAATCAGTTATAGGGTAGCAAAATTAATCAGCAAACAGGGAACATGAAATTATCAGTTAACTTTATCTAATGAAGAGTCATAAGTTAGAAATTCAAGAAACAGTTGCAAACATTACGTGTTATCTATGGCTTTGTCTGAATGTTACAATTTTGATAATTTGACAAGAAAAAGACTATTTAACACAAATTCGATAAAAAAAACAAACTATTTGCAGCAATATTACTTAATTTTTAATATTATGGACATATTATAGTCTTAATATAAAGAAAACAATCAGAGCTCATGCCGGCATTTTCAGAAAATAATAAAACTTCGAAGGTGAAATAAACACTCACACAGGGCAACATTAGGATGTCCATCACTCCATTTAAAGGAAAGTTTTGAGGTGGCCTTTTTCCATGGCCTTGGCGGACTGGAGCTTAGTGATCTTCTCTTTTCAACTGAGGGGAATGTCAAAGCAAGACAAGGCAAACAATTGGTAGGCAGAATTCCGCAAGCGTCCACCAATCCTTCATCCTTGCCAAAACCCTCATTAACAGAGGATGAGATCTCATCAAGGAACACAGGTTGCTTTACTTCATTAGAAGGCCCATCTGATTTTGATTGAGATTCAACATTATCTAAATTGACTTGCATATTTGAATTTTTTCCAACCTCAACACTATTGTGAACAGAATTTCCAACTGACACATTCCCCGGTCTCTGCAACTGGTCACTCAAAGAGGTAGAGTGTATATTGACATTAGCATCCCTTGGGGATGCATTACTCGATCTGGACAATCCTTCAGAGCCATTAATAGATGACACATCTGCAGACCTCAGTGTAAAAATATTTATAAGAATATCAGCTATGTAAGGACAAAATATATCATTTATCAATATGATAGCATCAGATGTCCACAAATATCTCACCATCTTGAACACTTTGGAAATCTTCTTCACCATCAGACTCAAAGTTTGCGACTGAATCAAACCAAGCATCATCACTACTTTCTGCAGAAGCCCCCACACAAAATCAAACTAAAAGTTACAGACATAAATGATAAAGTTTTAAGGTGAAGATTAGCAGCAATATTCATGGTTGATGGTAAATAGAAACAAGAATGACACTAAAGACAATTTTGAATAGGTTAAGACAATGCTACAGTCTAAATTAAGAAAAAAAATCTAAAGCTGCACTCAGGGCTAACAGAGAGTGATAAAGAACACAGAATAATTATCTCAGCAATGGATCTCTAAAATGGACACTTCACAACATGCAATTCCAAATCTCAATACAATTTTTAGTCCCCAACAAGAAGCAACTAAACAAAACCAGCAATATCCAAATATAAAATCAGAGTTGTCCATGTCCATCCATTCAACTATCAGGCTCCACAACCACAATCAATTGAAAGCTCTACAATCTCCCTAAAGTGACATGGAGGATGATACCCCAAAATAGCCCACTGGCATTTCTAAACTGACTTAGATTCGCTGCCTCATATTGTAAACCACATTCTCTTATCGCCAGGAAAAGTGAAAAAAACTTCAAATTCAGTAAGTTTTGAGGAAAACCAAGCTCATTTTTTTCTATAGCACCAAAACTGTAATCAACAAAAAAAAACCCACTTAAAGAAACCCTTGCTTCACATAAGGATCAGACAGAATATGCCAATCAACCATTGACAGATGTCGTGCTACCTTACTTCAAAGGAAGAGCATCCTTTCTTGATCACGTTACCAATAACAGACTTAACTTTAAAAAACGAAAGGCTATCTCCACAGGACCACTTTAACAAGGAGATTCACAACTTGCCAACAATTCCAAAATCCAGAATCTAAACCTCGAACTAAAAACACAAAGATAAGAACACAAACCATCACGAGAACCCACCAAACAAATCAATGAAAAAACAAAACACAATCTAAACTTAATTACTCCTAGCTATTTTAAAACTATGCGAATAGAAAAGTTTTGGTAGAAAAGTACGAGAATAAAGCCTCGGTACTGCTCTGTCTCTGCTTCATCTTGGTAGAAGGAAATAGAAGCAGAATTGGCTGGCACAGATTGTGAGAAACCAGATAATCTGTCTCTGGTTGTGTTAGTCTATCCCATTGAAGCACAATATACATGTTTCGGAGTTCATGTACCAGATGTTCGACAAAATTCCAAAATGAGCGTAAGGGTGTATCACGAATATGATTGAGCTAAAGAGGTCAAGGCTTTTGATGACACAAAAGCAAATCCACACCAACATCAAAAACGAAAGAATCAACATATATATACACACAAAATAAATTACAAAAAATTTACAGAGACAATAATCAACAAATACCCGGATTAGAAAATAATCAAATTCGAAATCCAACAGCACGAGATGAATGTGAGATTAATCCAAGAGTGGGAGATGAATAATTTAAAAATTTATAGAGAGAGGGTGGTGAAGGTACCTAAAGATGTTAGCGGAAGATAGAGACGAGAGAGAGACTGAGACAGCGATGAAGATGGCGACAGCGATGGTGACAGAGATGGCGACAGCGACGGCGACCGTGATGGAGATGAGAGACTGTCGTGGAGGTGGAGATGAGAGACTGTCGTGGTGGAGACGAGAGAGAGTCGTTGGTGGAGAACAGAGAAACGCAGGAGGAGGAGATTTGGAAATTTTAAAAAATGTATTAATTTTGTGTAGTGCAGGTCAATGGGGCGGTTTTTTTTCACATTAATGCGGCGGTTTTTTTTCACATTAGACAATGCAATACTTATTATAATAAATTATCCAGTATATTATTTAATATAATGTAAAATTTGTTTTAAACATAAATATTGTATAAGTTAATATAGTACAAAGTTTTTATACAGTACAATGTGAGCTACCAAAGATGTCTTAAAAGTTTTATTGCATATTAAGCAGAGAAAGCTGGGAAATTGTGCATTTAAAAAAAAAAAATCATATATCCTAAATTGCCTATAGCTATTGTCAAAATACCATAGTTAAGCAACTCTATCCATAAAATTAAATGGCAATCAACTAAAGAATATTGAAAGTTAATATTTGATAAACAAGAAAGGGGCAATATCATATACTACCATTAAGATTTGACATAATATTATCCAAAAATATAGTTTCGTATTTATAGTATTTCAGTCATTAAAAGTTTGTGTATTTATATTATCTAAGTCCAATTGGTTAATTCATTTTGGTTTTTAATGATGATAAGGACATTCTTGTCAATTAGACATTCAATAAGTATAGGGTAGCATTAATTTCATTTTCATCATAAATAATTATTCAATTATAATTTAGTTTGTAAAAAAATAAAGGGAATTAGTCAACTAGACTTAAATCATACAAATACGTAAATCTTAAAAACTGAAATGACTATCTATGGGAGAGTGGGTCTTATGATAAGACCATTACCGATATGAAGAAAGCTTCGATAGGGAGATTAGAAAACTATAGAAAAAGAAAGGCAACAAAGCAAAGCAAGCATGAAATGGAAAAATATAACTTAGGAAGGTACCTTTACACTATTGAGGTACATGAATATGTTTTTTTATTACTGTTTCTATAGTTTCAATTTTGTTCCATGAAGGATACCGTTATTAATTCCTCAGTCGTCATTGATAGGTTTGGTTGCATGAGGCTCTACCATATGTTGGCACTACATGTGGTAGTGCTCAGGGGAGGGCGGGGGAGGATGAGGGGTAGGGGTTGTTGTGGAAAGGATTCCTCAGTTGTTGAAGTAACACACAACCATGACGTCAATTGACGAGATGTTGAAACGTGTTATTCATTACAAGGACGGTTAGTCATCATCCCATTATTTTGTCAACTCTATATACATCTACATGTTGAAAGGTAATAAAATATGTGATCATGTAGGCAAGTCCTCTTGTCATATCAGAGCAGACAAATGCAGAGGGCACAATAGAATAGTATAGGACCTTAGAATGAGTTGTGGGGATCTTAGAGGGTTTACATGAATTTACCCTTTATGTGTTTCCCAGTAACATGTGTGCTAGCTTGTTTATGATTTGGACGAAGCCCAAAACCTATATATGTATGCTAGTTGTTATACTTTCTCACCTGGACGAAATTTGAATTTACCACCTTCATTTGCCTTTAATCATCATTTACATGATTGAGCCAAGAATACAACCTTGAACCTTGTTGTGTAAGACTTTTTCACCTTAAACTCAAAGTTATGTCGTAATGCCAGATTTGATAACTTCTCTGAAAGCTTAGCCTTACAGTTAAACATTTGCCTAACCGCAACTTGAACTTCATCAAACTATGAATGATGCTGCATTATCTTCAATTATGGATGAAGAATGCATAATAAAGGCATCCACTTGAATGTGTTTGCCATATGCTTGTTGTTGTCATGCTCATTACCGATCTGTTTGTTAACTTGGTTATCCAATTTGGCTTCATCGTGCACAAAATCATTGGTCCCCCTCACCAAAATAATTGTTCAGATTCAGCTCTATTCTATGTCCTTCTAATAGAGGAGGATTAGTCTAAATAGGGCTAGGAAAGGTCATAGGAACATCCTGGTTCAAATTATCAACAACCTCCATGTGACCATCATTCGGGTTATTTACACCATCATTTGAACCTTTATTCAAATCGTGGTAATCAACATTAGTATCATCATCATCGTCATCATCATCACTCCTAAGACTGTCAAAGCTCTCAAATTCTCTAATGCTTTCAAAGTGACGTACTACCCTAAATGGCAAGGAATGATTCAAACCAACACTTCTTAAAGCCCTAACTAAATGACACATTGCAGGTTGTGCAATATAGGAGTTGAGTCACTTAATTGATTACTTCGACTTGTTGATAGAAACAAACATAAGTGAAGAGGAGTCCTCCTACTCATTAATTGATCAGGTTGTAACTTGTTGTTAACTTGTCCTTGTCTTTAACTGTGATAATTAATAGTGTATATGAAGTCTGGTCATCCAAATTATGTTGCACAAAAAAAGTCTTTGCCAATATTAATGCACGTAAGTCAAAAATACGAAGGACCCTTAGAGGATTCATTTTACTCAAATATAATCCTTTTTTGTACTTATACATTCCACCAACTTATTGTAAGTTGTGCACCTTGGAATTATCAAGCCTTTGGACCTCACGACCGTTAACAAATAACCACTATTTGCATCTTCCATGAACCATCGTAATACACCATCATACACAAACTTTGCACCCTACATTAAGAAAATAGTTAAAATTCATTCCCAAATCAAAGAATACAAAAAAAAAAAAATTGTATCGATGAGAGCGAAACCTCATTTGTGTGTGTTGGCCCAATAAAACTCAACAAAAAGTATCAAGTCACTCGATAGCAAACACTCAATGGCACATGACAATGCTTGCCAAGCTCGACACCGTACATTAACAGTCGATCACAAAGTCTAACACAAGAGATAGACATGTTCATCAGCTTTTGTTTGATTATAAGCTCAAAGCTCGATACCTCATGTCAAGTTTTGTCAATCACATTAATCCGATAAAAAACTAACAATTCTTTTCTTATGTCAGATTGTGTCAGACATAGTACTCGATACTCGATAATGACAAAAAACCCTGTTGAGTTGACACAAAATTCAGTTTTTTTTTTTTTTTTTTGCATAAAAAGTATTCATATATAATACTTCCACTTAGCTCAATTCATATTTTCTAAGCAAATATAATATTTTTTAGATAACAAATATGTGACCAACATTAAAGTATGAACTGAAATAATTATTAAAAATAAATCACTTAGACGAGGGTGTCTTACCTCAGAAATATTGTTTTTGCTTAGATCTTAAGATTAGTCGGTTCAAATGATAGATACAATCGGATTATGCAATTATTTGTGTAAAGTAATGGTGGGTAGAAGAGAAATGGTATTGTTGGCCTTAGGGAAAATTTTCGCTCTGAGGGGGCCCGTGTATCAAAATTTTTTTAGAGTGAGCCAATAGATCCCTTAATTAGGGTTAAAATAAAAGTTTTTCCAAGACATTATTATTGAATCTTGAAATTTTTTTGTGATTTTATTATTTTAATACTTAAAATTATTGTATTCCCTTGCTTATGATGGGTTCACCGAACGGAGAGTAGCAACTGAGGTTTTCATGTCAGATTTAGAAAATTCGGGTGTTCGTTTATGTTTTGGAAATAAAGGGGTTGATTGTATGTTTCCATGAATATGTATTACATATTAATGCAAGGCGAAAGTATCACGTGACATTGGCAGTCCCTTTGGAGAAGTGCTTGCCAGCTAAGGATTTCTATGTAATTAATTAAAAAAAACAAACAAACAAATAATAAAAAAAAAAAAGCGGTCCTAGGGTGGGAAAATAATTGAATTATTAAAAGGTAACATCGGGGAAGGTGCTCCCATCCCCTTGATGTTTGTGAAAGGAGCAGGAGCTGGTTTAATTAACCCCATCTCTTGCTGGTAGCTTGACTCAGTTTTCTGGAGGATAAGTGTTTGATCTGGGTTTCGTTGCTGGGTCAAATTTGGTGGATGATTAACTACATCATTTTGTTTTCTGATCTCAAGTTGCTATGGCCAATATCATGTCGTCAGATTTAGTGATGAACTGAATCTGAAGAGTTTTTGATCTGATTAGTCTTCTCATCACTTGAAGTTTATGGCTGCTTCTTCTTCTTCAACTCCAACTCCTCCAGTAAACAAGTATGATGTTTTCCTTAGTTTTAGAGGTAAGGATACCCGCCGAGGTTTTGTCAGCCATCTGTTTAAGGCATTTGAACGAGAAAAGATATATACTTTCATGGACGAAGAGGGCCTTGAGCAAGGAGAGGAAATTAAACCAACTCTGTTGAGTACAATTGAAATGTCAACGATCTCGGTTGTCGTTATATCAGTAAGGTTTGCTGATTCCAAATGGTGTCTTGAAGAACTTGTGAAGATCATAGAATGCCAGGATAAGTACGGCCAGCATGTGTTACCAGGTTTCTTTAAAGTAGAACCGACAGATGTAAGACATCAAACTGAAAGTTTCGGGAACGGGTTCTCTGAGCTTCAAAGTCGATTTGTGGAGGACGAGAATATGCTCCAGAAATGGAGGAATGCTTTGGAGAAAGTAGCTGATTACGCTGGCTTCGGGTTAAACTCAAGTTCTTCCATCAAGTAAGTAGTAGTTTTGCATTAATTGTCAATGCGTTTATTTTGCATTAGTGATTTGAGGATAAAAAGTTTTATGTCAACCTATGGTGAAAGGTACTGGTTTATTTATTTATATTTATATTAGACATGATTTTAGGTTTATTTATTTATTCTTTTTACATTGGACATGATTTTAAATGTTTTTTAAAAAAATGTTCTAAAGTACTTCTTATATTAACAGTTGAAACGAGTTTATAATGGTCTGGTGAAGAATCACTGATTATAGTTGGTTAAGCTATTGGTCTGGTTGGCAATATAGTCAATTATGTTGTTATCCGAGTCAGCATGCAGTTGGCGCAAACTTAGGAACTTCTGTTACCCTAAATTCTTGTATATAATATTGAAAAGTATTTATAAATTAGAGACTTCATGGTTAGTTTTTTTCTACCAGGTCGAACCTAAACTTAATTAGTTGTCTGATACTAAAAAAAATCGATAATTATCAATCATGGCGCAACTTCTCTGATTCTATGAAGTGGGCACTGAGCAATTTTCGGTTGTTGTTTGTGTTTTTGATGACTTGTGAATTCACCATTGTGTCACGAGCTTGGAGTTAAGTGCAGCTTGCTCGTGCGGCACTTAGGCAACTTGAACCCGAAGTTGCTAAGTAAGCCTTGCGGATAGCTTGCTTCGCTTAAGGAAGAAGCTTGTGGACCGTTGAGCTTAAGAACTTGAAGGCGACAAGGAGAAGAGTAGGAAGAATGAAGGCAAGTATTGCTTACACAAAGATTGCTTTGTATTACGATTGAAAGCTTACAATGCTTGAATTCAATAAATGTGTGGATATCTTGGATTAGCTTGGATATCTTACAAATGAGCCTTGGAGGGGTTTTTATAGTGAGTCACCTCCTCCATAACGGCTAGTTAACGGCTATATAACGGCTAGTTAACGGCTATATAACGGCTAGTTTCTAACGGCTATATAACGGCTAGTTTCCTAACGGCTATATAACGGCTAGTTTCCTAACGGCTATATAACAGTTAGTTCCCAACGGCTATATAACGGCTAGTTCCCAACGGCTATATAACGGCTATATTTGACCATCTAGAATATCTAGATATTTACATTAATGCCACTAGCTAGAATTTCGGAAAGGTGGGCTTGGATTAGGCCAAGCCTTGTGTGATTGGGCCAACTCTAGCTTGTAACTTGGCGGGCCGTAACATTCTCCCCCACCTGATTCCGCAACGTCCCCGTTGCGTCCTTGAAGATGTATCATCGGTTGTGGGTGAGAGGTCTTATGTCGACGCTTCCCTTTTCCGCGCTTGCGTGACCTCCTGGTTGCCTTCGCGGTCTTGGGAGGCATCATTCTGTGAGACACCATATATGGAGGTTCGGTGTCAAATTCCTCTTGCCTTGGTGATTGTCTCTCCGATGTATTTTGAGCCACAACATCCTTGTTTTCGTCAAGGATGGGCAGAATTTGTGGGCTCTTAGTAACAACGAGGTTCTCCCCATCGTTGAGCTCCCGAATGGGAGTAAAGAGGTTCGGCTCTTCCTTAATCCCTTGTTCAAATTGTAGTGCGGACATTATCTTCTTCTCGACCTTAGCTACACGTTCTATGCCGACCGTGCATGAATGACTTCCATCGAGGATGCTAAGGGAGTTAGAAGATGGTATGGGAAAGGCATGGGCTTGATCGAAGAATTCCATGCCGAGCACTACTTGGAAATCATCCATAGGAACAATGGAGAAATCAAGCTTACCATTCCCCGTGCCAAGTTGGACGGATGTGGCTTTAGACACCCCCACAATTGCCTTGGCAGCTGAGTTTATGGCTTTGATGGCACCACCTCCCTTGGTGTATTTGAGACCTAACCATTTGGCCTCTTCTTCGGAAATGAAATTGTGCGTGGCTCCCGTGTCGAGCATTGCACGCACATCTTTGCCGTTAATGGTGGCACTCACATACATTAAACCTTTCTGGGTAGGTGTGGTTTTCTTGAGTGCACCAATGATATGAAGGGAACCCATTTCCGCTTGCGGCTCCTCATCATGGACCTCATCATGGACACCCCCATCTTGAGTGACAAGAGCATTGAGGGCCTTCCTCTTTGGGCAATCACGAACCCAATGAGGACCATCACAGATGAAGCAAGGGCTTTTAGGTTTAGGGGCATCAAACTTACCTCTATTGGGCGTGTTTCGTTTGTCCCCTCCGAATGCCTTGCGTTCACCACCTTCCTTGCGAGGATGATATTGCTCTTCTCCATCTTTCTCGTGGTTGGGCTTCCTCTCCTTGAATTGGGTAGAGTAATCCACAAGAGATTCGGCTACGGCTATAGCATCATCGAGATCTTGCACGTTGCGTCTCTCTAGTTCAATTCTTGCCCAATCTTTGAGCCCATCAAGAAAATAGAAGAGGGAGTCCTTCTCGGACATGTCCTCAATTTCAAGGATTATAGTAGTGAAGTCTTTAATGTACTCACGGATTGTGCCGCTTTGCTTCAATCGGCGGAGACGACCTCTTGCCTCCTTCTCGGCATTGCTTTGAGAGAAATGCTTCCGAAGTTCTCTCTTGAAATCCTCCCATGTGCGGAGGGAAATGATGCCTTTGCCCGCGTCACCATGCTTTCGACGCCACCAAAGTTGGGCTGCATCACGTAGAAATGTGGGCGCAACACCGATCCTCGAAGCATCATCGTGGGCACATTTAGCTTCGAAGTATTGTTCCAAGCCAAAGAGGAAGTTTTCCACTTCCGTTGCATTGCGGGTGCCATTTGTTCTTTGTGCTCGAACCGTGCTCTGATACCAACTGTCACGAGCTTGGAGTTAAGCGCAGCTTGCTCGTGCGGCACTTAGGCAACTTGAACCCGAAGTTGCTAAGTAAGCCTTGCGGATAGCTTGCTTCGCTTAAGGAAGAAGCTTGTGGACCGTTGAGCTTAAGAACTTGAAGGCAACAAGGAGAAGAGTAGGAAGAATGAAGGCAAGTATTGCTTACTCAAAGAATTGCTTTGTATTACAATTGAAAGCTTACAATGCTTGAATTCAATAAATGTGTGTATATGCTTGGATTAGCTTGGATATCTTACAAATGAGCCTTGGAGGGGTTTTTATAGTGAGTCACCTCCTCCATAACGGCTAGTTTCTAACGGCTATATAACGGCTAGTTTTCTAACGGCTATATAACGGCTATATAACGGCTAGTTTCCTAACGGCTATATAACGGCTAGTTTCCTAACGGCTATATAACAGTTAGTTCCCAACGGCTATATAACGGCTAGTTCCCAACGGCTATATAACGGCTATATTTGATCATCTAGAATATCTAGATATTTACATTAATGCCACTAGCTAGAATTTCGGAAAGGTGGGCTTGGATTAGGCCAAGCCTTGTGTGATTGGGCCAACTCTAGCTTGTAACTTGGCGGGCCGTAACAATTGCCTCTCCGCCACGCGACCTCCACCACCAAAGCACAAACACAAATCATAGCTCCAGTTAATAGAAAGGTTGGGGTGAAGTAGTTAGGTGATCCTGAGTCGGTTGACAAAATATGTTGGCTTGGCTTGGGTTGACAAGGAAGCGAAGAGGAAGGATCCAAATTAGGGTTTGACCCGGTTCGTGCGAACGTGGAGAGGAGAGGGAAGTGGGAAAATGTTTTTATTAATTCTAGTAATGATTTTTATAATTAATTTTATTGATTATTTATTAATTATTTGATTTTGAAGGTATAGTGTGTTATTTTAAAATTTGAATATGTCTGCATTAAATTAAAATAAAAATAATTTTAAATATAAAAATTTAAATAATATATTTATTTTTTATTTTAATAAATAAATTAAAATATCTAAAAATTAATAATTTTAAATACATATCTTATATATATATATATTATTTTCACTTTCAATTTTATTTTATAAAATAAATATATTTACATACTAAATTTGTTATAAATTTTATTTATTTAAATGTATATAATATAATTAAAAATTATATTTTAAAAAATATAATTTAATATATAAATAATTAAATAATCATGAAAATATTTTAAAAATATATATAATTATAATATAAAAATAATATTATTAATATTTAAAAATTAAAATATTAAATTATATATAAATTGATAATAAATAAATTTTTATAAAAAAATTTAAAAAATTAATAAAACAATAAATAATTCAAATATTATATTCTATATTATGATAAAAATATCTTAAATTAAATCTTTAAATTAAAAAATAATCATTCACTGTCATTGGTAGTCTTCCGTCAATATATATATATATATATATATATATTAATGCCCATAGTTTAAAAAAATTGAGGGACGATCCATCTCTTTTGTCAAACCCTATAGAGCAAATAGTGTTTTTTTTTTTTTTTTTTAAGTATACGACTCAGCGTTCGAGTTCACCATACAATTCACAAACCACTCATTTAATAAAACATTAATATATTAGATTTCTTAATTTTACAAAAGCGACAATGTTTGTTTTATAGATTTTGCCATAGATGTGAATTGTAAATTTAAATATATCTTTATGTATATATTTAAATAATAAGAAAAATTATATAACGAAAATGGACCTTTATACAAATACAAGCGGGAGGAAATCTCCAAACGATATTATGATAAACCCGCATTCGTCCTCTTTATCGCCGTTGAGTGAATATCGCTTTTCGTCTTTGCCTTCTTCTTAATCCGATTACTTCACTTCTTCAATCGACATTAAAAAACAGCTGTAATGAGTTACACCAACTACACCGCACCCCAAATAATACAACTGCCCCACGCAGATAAGTTGCTCCTCAATCGTTTCATTTGTCCTTGTAAACCTATAAATCAGACATTTGAAGTCTTCACTCTTTCGCTTGCTTCGTTTCTTCTGCGTCTTCACTCTTCTTCCGCTTCCTCCATTTCGGTAACTTCAGATTAAGCTTTCAATGTTTTCGCAGATTAATCTCTTTCGTAGTTTAGGGTTTCGCTAATTGTGAATCCATTCGACAACACGGAGGTGCTTCACGGGGAAGCTGCTTATACTTGTCGATATCATTATCGGCTCTCTACAAGTTCTCCAGTTGTTGTTAATCCCGGTACGATTCTGTTTCTTTGTTTAATTGCTGACAAAATTACAATCTATTATTTGATGAATTCCAAGTCCTGTTTTTTATATTGTTTTTTTTAATGTAATTTATTGTATATTCTTTTTAAAATTTAAAATAATTCAAAATCAACGTATATTCTTAAATTCAATTAAAAACAAAAATACTGAATTCAATTCATCAAGCAACGCGTTAAGAACTGAAATTACGAATTTACTGGTCTTTCATTACTATTTTGAAATCCGTGCCAACCTTGTTTATAGAGATATTCACGATAGGATAGGATTGGGATTCCGATTCTGTATCTGAACTCTTATGTTCTGTTTTTGGTTACTTGGAATTTTCTGTCCAAAGAGAAGGAGTTAGTACTAGAATTTTATTTCATTTTATTCCTTTTTTATTTTCCTGTGGTTGATGAACCCCAGAATTCAAGTTATTCGGTCTCACTTTGTTGCAATTGGCCTTTTATACATGAAAAAGTTTGCATCCCTGTTGCAGAGTGTTTATGTTCAGATTTCTAGGAGAGACTTGTTTAGATGCGTAGCTTCCTGCTTGCTCTTTAGTGAAAGAGGTGTGCTATTTTGGAAATGCTTTTGGCATCTTCAAACTCGATTTTGAGTAGTTTAAAAGTACTTGGGGTTGTTTGTGACTGTGGTTACATGTAGCATATGGCTGAGATATACTTTATTATTTTTCTATAAATTTGGAATGTCTAAGAATGTTACATGATAGATATTTTTCTGGATAACTAAAGCAGTTGAATGATATTTTTTTTTTTTTCTGAGTTGAAAAGCACTTTCGCTTCTTGATATATGCTATTTTGAAAAGTGCTTTTTGTATCAAAGACGCTTTCTGCAAATTCAATCTTGAATGTGCTTTCAGTGGTTGGAGAAGTTGTTTAAGTAAACCTTTTACCAGTAGATTAATATTGGAAAACTCTTTCTTGTATTGCTGAATTGAAATGCAATTAAGAGGTTTTCTGAACATTTAAAGTATTTTCCTATAAGATCATAAAAGAGCTCATTTGTAATTCTGGCTCTGTTTGATTTTTTTCATCGATCTACATCAAACACATTGGAAGAAGGATGATATTCCTTACCTTATTTTCTTCTACAGATTGGAAGTAAATGATTTTACTGTTTCATTTGGATGAGACCAGAATGGATGCCATACATGCTTAGTTTTATTGAGTTTTATGCCTATTGGATACTGTAATATGTTACAAATCTTTCACAGTTTCACTTTACTATATTGTTCTTGTTGCCGGGAAATGCTTTCTTTGTCATTTCAGTTATGGTATTTCTTCAAGTTAGATCTGGAAGATATTTCATCTACTTGTTTCTTCTTCTTCATTGAATATCTTTTTGTGTAGTGGACTACCATAAAAGCTTTTCTGGGATTAATATATGGCATGGAAACATAACTACTGTTATTTTGACCTTCTTAACGGGGTTATATTTTGATCTGAACCATCTAAACTTTTGCTGACAGGGATATGACTATTCTTGATGCCGGGCTACTGGATTGTAATAGATCAGGATATGATCTTCAAGTTGATTATCGACTCAACCAATGGCTGGAACAAATAAAATGGGATCTAACAAACACTCTTTTAAAGTGATAATAAGCTCACTACCAAAGCAAACACCAATGGGATACAAATAATTCACCACCCAAGGATGTAAACTAAGGATACAGGGCTCAAACTAACTCACCATTCTATGGAATCCACCAAGAGATACAAAGTTAAGGAGAAATCAGTATAAATACAGAAATTTCATTAAAATTCGAATTCCAAACTTTACTGTCTTGAATACACAACTTTAGAACATAAATAACTTGGAACAACCCTCCAAGGATAGGTAAAAGACAATAATTAAATGATTTCAACAATTACAGCTCAACTACTACATTGACTATTAAATTATTGATTAAGACACATAATTAAAGTCATTAGATAATGAAAGCACAACCAATCAAGCTAGAAAATTCAAATCCTAGAGTAGACTTTAATGCACCATTAATCATAAACCATTTGTGAAGAGATAGTCATAAATTCCTGTAGACAACTCCAAATGACACATTGACAAATGTGTTAGAAAGCTAACTTTAAGATCTTTCATAGTCATAAATCTTGACATTTAATTCTCTGTACAGTAGTATCAGTTCTTTTACGAAATTACCTCTCATTCTGGTTAATGTGCACTCTTGATCATTGTAACAATTTGCACCCCTTGATGATCTATCATGAATCCCATGAATTATAATACTCCTGTGTCAAGCTCCCCTGGTTGAGAAAGACTCGACCTCGAGTCTTGGTTGTTGTTTTCACCAAGATAAGGACTAAGGTCAGAGACATTGAATGTGTTGGAAATACCATAATGCTCAGGTAGCTCAACTTTGTAAGCATTCTCTCCAATGCGTTGTAAAATTTTGAATGGTCCATCAGCTCTAGGCTTCAACTTGGCATATTTGCCTAGAGGAAATCTTTCCTTTCTAAGGAGTATCCACACTAGATCTCCTTCTTTGAACTCAGCATACTTTCGATGTTTGTTTGCTGCAGCTTTATACTTCTCATTTTGCTTCGAAATCTTCTCTCGGACTTGTTCATGCAGCTTCTTGATGTTCTTAGCCCTCTCCTCTGCATTATTGTTAAATTGAGTTTTGGAAGGAATAGGAGCTAAATCCAGAGGACTTATTGGATTCTTACCATAAACAACCTCAAAAGGACTATGACCAGTGGTTTGACTTGATGATCTGTTGTAAGTAAACTCAACTTAGGTAAAACAAGATCCCATTGCCGTAAATTTTTACCAACGTAACTCCTCAGAAGATTTCCCAAGCTTCTGTTGATAACTTCAGTTTGTCTATCTGTTTGAGGATGATGAGATGAATTAAAGTTAAGTGTAGTCCCCAGCTTTTTCCAAAGTGTACGCCAAAAATGAGATAAGAACTTTGGATCACGATATGAGACTATGGCCTTAGGAATGCCATGCAATTTTACAATCTCCTTGAAGTACAAATCGGTCACATGAGTTGCATCATTTGTCTTGTTATAGGGAACAAAATGAGCCATTTTAGAAAATCGGTCAACCACCACCATGATTGAATCTTTGTTTCGCTGTGTTCTAGGCAATCCCTCCACAAAATCTAAGCTAACATCTTCCCATGGATCATTGGGAACAGGTAATAGAGTGTACAAACCAGTGTTCTGCCCATGACTTTTTGCCACATGACAAATTGTACACCTCTTCACGTGCTTCATCACATCCCTTTCCATCTTCGGCCAATAGAAGTTTTCCTTCACAATAGCAATAGTTTTGTCTCTCCCAAAATGACCACTAATGCCAATGCCATGTGCTTCATTAATGATTAATTCTCTTAAGGAACATTGAGGAATACATAATTGGTTTGCCTTGAGTAGATAACCATCCTACAAAACAAATTGGTTAGATGAAAACTCATTACAGTTATTCTATATTTTGCCAAAATCTGGATCATCCTTGTAAAGCTCTTTTAAAACCTCAAACCCAACAACATTCACTTGCATAGAGGTCAGCAAAGAATGTCTTCGGCTTAATGCATCAGCCACCACATTTTGAACTCCAGATTTGTGCTTGATGGTAAAGTTGAAAGCTTGAAGAAACTCTACCCATCTAGCATGTCGAACATTAAGTTTCTGTTAGCTGTTGATGAACTTCAAAGCTTCATGATCAGAATATAGAACAAATGGTTTTGGAAAGAGATATTGACTCCAATGCTTCAAAGCTCGACAAATAGCATACAACTCTTTGTCATAAGTTGAGTACTTTTTGCGATATACATTCAATTTTTCACTAAAGAAAGCAATTGGTCTGCCTTCTTGGCTAATAACAGCACCAATACCAATATTGGAAGCATCACATTTAACTTCAAAAATTTTGTTGAAATCTGGAAGTGATAAGATAGGAGCTTCTGTCATCTTCTTTTTAATCAGCTCAAAGCTTCTTTGTGCATCTTTCGTCTACGTAAAACCATTACCCTTTAAGCATCCAGTGATTGGAGCCATTATAGTACTGAATCCTCCGATAAATCGATGGTAAAATGAAGCTAACCCATGAAAACTTCGAATGTTGTGGACTGATGTAGGAATCGGCCAATTCTGAATTGCTTCAATCTTGCTTGGGTCCATCTGAATTCCATCTTTTGAAACCACATACCCCAAGAAAATAAGGCTATTGGTGAAGAACTCACACTTCTTCAAGTTGGCATAAAGCTATTCACTTCTCAAGGTGTGAAAAACTTGCTGAAGATGATCCAAGTGATCCTCCTCATATTTGCTGTACACAAGTATATCATCAAAATATACAACAACAAACTTGTCAATGAATGGTTTAAACACATGGTTCATCAATCGCATAAATGTACTTGGTGCATTGGATAAGCCAAATGGCATCACCATCCATTCATAAAGGCTATTCTTTGTTTTAAATGTAGTCTTCCATTCATCATCAGGTCTCATTCGAATTTGATGGTAGCCACTTTGAAGATCAATTTTTGAGAAGACAGTAGCACCATGAAGTTGATCAAGAAGGTCGTCAAGCCTCGGAATAGGAAATCGATAATTAATTATTATCTTGTTGACAGCTCTACTATTAATGCACATTCTCCAATAGCCATCCTTTTTAGGCACCAAAAGAGCTGGGACAGCACAAGGACTCATGCTTTCTCTCACAACCCTTTAATGATAAGCTCATCAACCTGCCATTGTAATTCTTTATGTTCTGTAGGACTCATTCGATAGGCTGATTTATTTGGCAACACAGCACTTGGAACAAGATCAATACAATGTTGTATGTCTCTCATTGAAGGAAGGCCTGGTGGTATCTCATTTGGTATAACATCATGGTATTCTTCAAGAAGATACTTCATCTCCGGAGGCGGTTCATTACTAATTTCATTTTCTTCTAACAACAAGAACACATAAATTTCACTTCCACTCTCCAACTCTTTTCTACATTCTATTTGGGTAAGCAAAGTATTTCCCTCCCCTTTAGTAGGTTTAGGAACACATTCTAACTTTGAAGGACCCAATAACTTTGACCCCATCTTTAAAGAATGTATAAGTATTCTTATAGCCATCATGCATTACTCTCCTATCATACTGCCATGGTCTACCAAGAAGTAAATGACAAGCATCCATAGGAACAACATCACTCCATATTTCATCTTTATACTTTCTCCCAATAGAAAATAAAACAAGGCAGCGTTTGTTTACCTTGATCTCGTTATCTTTCCGAAGCCATGAAATCTTGTAAGGTTGAGGATGCTTCTTTGTTTGAAGGCCAAGTTTATCAATCGTCTTCGTAGACACCACATTTTCAAAGCTGCCACCATCAATAATAACATTGCACACCTTGCCATGAGAAATACATCTAGTATGGACGATATTTTTGCGAAGCCAATCATCTTCTCGTTCTTGGGCAATATTCAAACTCCTTTGAATAATAAAGAGAGAATCACCTTGATCTGCATAAGTGACTTCCTCTTCATCAATAAATTCTGGATTGCTGAAATTGATCAAGGCATCTGTCTCGATCTCTTCATCACTTTCTTCCTCTACTAGTGTTACAATTTTACGATTAGGACACTCAGAAGCAATATGTCCATAACCTTGGCATTTGAAACAGCGACGTGAACTAGCATTTGAAGAGCTTTGGGGTTGTTTGGAACTATTACCATGCTCATTCTTTGAAAAAAGCTTTTGGGTTGATTTTCAGACCTGGTTTAGGCTTAGGATAGGAACCACTGCCACGATTGAGAGTGCCATCATGATTAGCAAAACGAGAGTTGCGAACATGTGCCTCTTTAAGCTGTTTCTCTACTTTAAGAGCAAGTCTACACACATCATTGTAGGACCAGTAGGGTTGCAATTGGACCACATTACATATCTCAGATCTTAATCCCCTAAGAAAACGTGCTATGGTTTGCTCTTCTGGTTCAGTAAGATCACACTTCATCATCAAATTATCAAATTCTGCCATATACTCTTCTACAGATAACTCTTTTTGCTTGAAATTGTGGAACTTAAGGAAAACATCTTGCCTGTAATTTTCAGGAAGGAATTTCCTCTTAAGCTCTCTTTTCATTTTCTCCTATGTCAAAATTCGACTTCTGCCCTCTCTTTCTCGTTGTTTCTTCAAGTTCTCCCACCATAAAGAAGTATACTTCTTTAGCTTGATTGCAGCAAGCTTGACCTTATGAACTTCAGGCACATTTTTGTATTAAAAAATATGCTCAACCGTATTAAGCCGATCAATGAACTCATCAGGATGCATTCTTCCTTCAAATTCTAGAATGTCAACCTTCACATCAAAATCTTGAAAGAAATGATTTTTTAATTCATGAGGAGGAGGTGGAGTGCTATCATTAGATGCTTCGCTACGCTGATTGTGAAATGGATTATCATCATCATAGACTGTATTTTCCCATTCGTCACCATTTTCACCCCTATCTTCTTGATTTTTCATTACCTCCAAACGTTGTTGGACTTGTTGGAGCTGCTGCCTAAGATCTTCAATGATCAAATCTCGTTCATCTCTTTGAGGAGGAGGCGGTTGGCTAGTAGAAGTAGCCTTGCGAGTACGACCAGCTATTGAACCAAAAGCTCTGATACCAATATGATGTCGGGCTACTGGATTGTAATAGATCAGGATAGGATCTTCAAGTTGATTATCAACTCAACCAATGGCTAGAACGAATAAAATGGTATCTAACAAACACTCTTTTAAAGGGATAATAAGCTCACCACCAAAGCAAACACCAATGGGATACATATAATTCACTACCCAGGGATGTAAACTAAGGATACAGGGCTCAAACTAACTCACCACTCTATGGAATCCACCAAGAGATATAAAGTTAAGGAGAAATCAGTATAAACACAGAAATTTCATTAAAATTCGAATTCCAAACTTTACTGCCTTGAATACACAACTTTAGAACTTAAATAACTTGGAACAACCCTCCAAGCATAGGTAAAAGACAATAATTAAATGATTTCAACAATTGCAGCTCAACTACTACATTGACTATTAAATTATTGACTAAGACACATAATTAAAGTCATTAGATAATGAAAGCACAACCAATCAAGGTAGAAAATTCAAATTCTAGAATAGACTTTAATGCACCATTAATCATGAATCAGCTGTGAAGAGATAGTCATAAATTCCTGCAGACAACTCCAAATGACACATTGACAAATGTGTTAGAAAGCTGATTGACAAATGTGTTAGAAAGCTGACTTCAAGATTTTTCATAGCCATAAATCTTGACATTTAATTCTCTGCACAGTAGTACCAGTTCTTTTGCGAAATTACCCCTCATTCTGGTTCATATGTACTCTTGATCATTGTAACAATTTGCACCCCTTGATGATCTATCATGAATCCCATGAATTGTAATACTCCTGTGTCAATTCTCGTCATGGAGCCTCTAGTGGAAAGATAGGCTATCATTCCCCTGAATTGGACTATGTTAATGTTGAGTTCAAATTGCTCCTGGTTCTTTTTGTGTGCTTTATCAAACTTTATTCCTTTGCATGATTGGCTTCATATAATAACAATATACTGGTTTTTGCATGCACAATGTGGGACAAGAATCTGCCAATTTCGGGAAACAATATTTTGTTTGAACTGGAAGACTAGGAGCCTGATTTGATATCACAGTAGTAATTTCAAATTTCGGCACTTGTAGAAGAGTATCTCAAATCTTTTAAATTCCAGCTGCTTGTTTGAGAAATGGGTGAGGATTAATTTATTAATTTATCTTGAGTTGGCATATTTTCTTGCCATTAGATAAATTTTGGGTATTGTTTGTTAAAAAGAAGAAAAATTAAAGAAACTGAAACTCAAAGGAAAATTAAAAGTAAAAAAAGAAAAAGAAAAAGAAACTTGTCCATTCTCATTCGATGATGAAGCTAAGAAGTTACTCTTAAAATGAAAAAAATTAAAAAATTGATTTGATGGTGAATTTCTCACTGCCTTTTCGTACACTTGTCATATGCCGGAAGTTTTGATTTTTCTTTCACAACGGTTGCTTTGTTAGCAAGTCTTTGGAATTTTGACCACTTCAGATTCTTGAAGTGGGTAGCTCAAATAATCTCAACGACCTAATATTTCTATATTATATTGCTTTTCCTTATCTGGCTCTTTAACCGTTTGTTTATTTTTCTTTGTCTGAGTTTGGTTTTTTTTTTTTTTTTAATTTTTGGCTGCTTGCTTGCTTGTGTGTTTTATGCTGATATATTGTTAATGCTTGCTATTTGGTTTTGTTGTTTTTCAACCATACCTAATCTCACAATCTTATTTTTTATTTTTATTTTTTTAAATCCAAAGTTACAATAAAAAGTCCTATTTGCTTTTTGATAAGATTGTCTTCGACATAATAACTCTACAAGAGGTCAGAGGCTAAGAATTTTCTCTTCGCTTGAAAGACAATTCCGAGTTTCATCTTCATATGGGATTTTATTGGACTCGCAGATCGACTATTAATCATGTCTGCTGTTAGCTCTTGACTTGAAGTCTTCTTCTGCATCAGCTCTATTTAATTATTTTTCTTAAGCCAGCAACATGAGAAATTATTTTCAAATATCAACATATTTATTTATAACAAGTATCTAAACTAATACATTTCTAGAATAATGATAGTGATCAAGGGTGTGTTTGGGACTACTGTACTATAGAAAATTTCGTAGAAAAGTGTTGTAAGAAAAATCAGCTATTAGTAGTACTTTCTCAAAAAATTTGAAGTGTTTGGTAATGGAGCTTTTCAAAATTGTTGTGCTCTCCAAAAGTTATGGACATGTGTTTGGTAAACTTGACTTTCAAAAGTTAATTTTTAAGTAAAAATACAAAAATATATAGGAAATTTTAAAAAGAAATATTATTAAAAATTATATCTAAATTTACATTGTTAAAAATTAATAATAATCATTTATAAAAATAATTTTAAAATAAATATATATTTATTTATAATTTAAAATAAAAAATAAAATTTAAAAATGTAATGCTGGACGTCAACCACTGTTGGCTATCATCGAAGTTTTTCTCCTTACTTGTCGATAAATGATCATTTTGACTCAGATTTCTTATCTCATGTAGGCATGATTGGACTTGCATAGCTAGTTGACAATAAACATAGTAGACACTATATTCAATTTTATCTTTAACAATTCAGAAATAATTTATTGTTATCTGATTTTTTTTAAGATTGCTCATGTTTTATAAAGTAAAGAGATGTATTAAGTTTTATGATCTCTTTATTCAATATTTTCTTACCAGGATTGAGTGATTGCATAAGATATCTTATGTCAATAATTGATTATATTTATATTATCTATATACATTTTCTCATATGAACAAGTGATTGTATGTCAAAATATCCAATATCATTAATCCTAATAGATAAAAAACTCTCATTTCCAAGTGAAATGACTCATAGAAATAATGATTAAATTTTTTTATGACTCATAAAAAGATTTATTTTGATGTATAAATTATATTGATTCAAAAAGCAAATTTTTAATAGTAAAGAAATACAATTTATTAATGAAATCAAAGTAAGTTATTGCTAAAGTAAGATATTTAGTGATGAATTATGTTAATTTGCATTATCAAATGAGATGCATTTAGTAGACAAATATGGATTGTTAGTGATGATTTCATTCCAAAACAAGATACTTTTAGTGATGAAGGGCGATGATTTAGTTACCAACTTCATATTTGCTAAATCAAAGTCCTTTTAATGAGTCCATTCAATCAATTAGTGACCTTGTCTTTCATTCCAAAAGAGAAGTACATTTAGTGATGACATACAATTATTTTGTAACAACATCATTGATTCTAAAATAGTGATATATTTAGTTACGAAAGGTAATCATTTAGTAAACTCTTTTATTTTTTATTTTTTTATTTCAAAAAGTTACGTTTAGTGATGAGACATACTCTTTCAGTGACCAATTTCTTATTACAAAAACCTGATACATTTTGTAATGAAGAGTTATTTTTGGTGACAACAACTTTCCTCTAGAAAAGATGTTTTATCTAGTGATGAGTAGAAATATTTAATGATAAAGTTTGCATGGCTAAATAAAAGTACTTTAAGTGATTAAATAAAACCAAGTAGTGTTGTTTTTTAACATTACTAATAAATATACATTTACCAACCACTTCCTCACTAATACTATTCAAATGAAATTTTAGTCATATGCTTTTAGTGATATAGGACATATTAGAAATAAATTAGGGATTTCAATTATATTTTAGGGATTTTAATAAATTAGAGATTTTGACTATTATTAAGGATTTTGACTTCTTAAATTAGAAGTAATCTTAATTTGAGTCATTTTCCTAATTAATAGTTTACTTATTTGTTTAGAATTAGTAGTGTACCTAATAAATTTAAGTTTATCTCATCATCTATTTAAATTTTATTTTTACTTTCTAAATTTAAATTTTTTTTATAATTATCCCCTCAAATTTTTAAAAATAAATCTCATAATTTCTTTAATACCTTTCTTTTTTTATTTAGAAATTCAAAGTTTTTGTCTCCTCAAAATATCTTACTAGTTTCTTCTCTAGCCCATACAAAATTTACTCCCTTACAAATGCTATGAAATTTTTCTTCTTTTGTATCTTAAGAATTTTTTTATTTAATAACCAAGATGTCCGGACTAGTTTATACGCAGATTGACTAATTCTTGCGGAGATTAGCATACCCACAATCTAATTGAACCCAATATCATACGTCTAACCATATAATCTCTAGGCAGTCTGCTGGGCTAACCCATCCTGAGATAAGGGCACCCTAACCTAAGCCACCTTTCTCTAATTTAATGTATTCGACTCTATTTACTCTTAATACTGGATCCAAGTATTTTGCGAACTTCTGTTGCCGCTTCTGAGGCTATAATGAGGCACCAACGCCTTGGCTAGCCCAGTAGATTCAATCAACATCCTATGCACTTTACTTTTACACAGTAAATAAATAAGATAGCATATTATATATATATATATATATATATATATAAATATAAATATATATATATATATATATGTATATATAAGTACATTTTGGCCAATACTAATCACGCATAATTAAATTCTGAAGCACTAGAAGACGTACGATTAAGCATATCCTATAAAATAGATTAATAAACCATAAGTAGTACTGGTAAAGATAAATATAGACAAGACAATTAGCTCGCCATTATGTAAAAGGTTCAAAAAAATCATATTTATATTTCAACAAATTACTTCACGAATACAATCATTCGTTCAGGGCAAACAAAGTCACCTTACTAAAAGAAAGATCACTATTAACTTGTCGGATCGAGATTAAATAAGTCTTATTTAAAAGTAAAACAGATTCAAGTAGCTAGAGCTAACACTTGCGATCTCACTGAAGTGCTTAATTCAATGCATCTTTAGATAGCTTCTCCTAATGCTAACCTCAACGATTCCTTCTACATTGAAATTACAAAAATAGTAATAAAAAAAGTAGTCATAATCAATGCTAACTGGTCGACATTTTAATAATTAGTACATTTTCAAAATATACATTAAAAAGAAAAAAATCGATAGATAGATTATTGACACGTAATACGGCCTCTCACTCCCGCTTAAGGGGACCGTGTGGTTTCTCCCCCTGCGAGCAAAATTTAAAAAAATGATTTACAGTGGGTTTATAAAACAAAATGATCACAACAGATAAGTAATAATAATAATTAATTTTTAGGCACAAAAGAAAATCAATACTACAAAATTGAAGTGATAATCATCATTACCTAAGCAGGCTTCCTAGATATCGTTCCTTTCCCCCTTTAAATTAAAACGGGCATTGAACACCAGCACCTTTTCGCCTAACAGAAAATAAAACAAATAATGCGACATTGCTCTGTTTTTGCAACAATAAATTATATAAGAAAATTTTGGTACACATATTAATTATTTAAGGAAGATCTATCTTAGGAGGGAAAATGTGGATACAAATCAAATAGTTAATTTAATTAATAACTAGAATGATTCCGAGTACAACGTATTTACATGAAGGCACGCTTTCACTTCTCATATATAAGCACATACAAAGCATTTTAATAATAAGGGCTTTTCTTCCTCTAAAGTTGCACAAGAGCGAGAGAGAGAGTGATCATATATAAAAATCATAAAATCATAGTACAAATTTTAAAATAGATCCAACAAAATATGCAAGGAAATTATTAATGATAATAGTAATTCAGAATTATCATTGTCAAATATATATTTTCTCATTTTAACTTAATAAATTCAGCTTGTACTATTCTTTTATAATACTAACTATAATTATTTGATTTACAATGGGCAAACAAATTAATTTTCACAACATGTAAGTGGTTATGAATTGGCACAGTAGGAAAAACAAAACAAATAAAAGCACATATTTATCTCAAATTTTTCGTCAATGAATCTCCCTGTCAATAATTCTCGTATATTCTGTAATCATCATCATCAAAGATAAATTCTCTACAAATAAATCAAATAAATTAAAGCATATTCTTGGGTGTGCAATTAAAAGAACACTAGAATCTCTTACCTAACAAAACTAGCTAAATTAAACAAATTAAATAATTATAAAACAGATGATGGGGCACAATTACATTGCATTATAATATTGTCACATCAACTCATATTTGAGAGTTTATCAAAATATATGGTGTAATAATATTCAAGAAAGGTATCTTTAAACCAAAGAGAGGAAGCTGGATGAAAACAAATGTTTTTTTTTTTAAATTTATTTTAAGAGAATTTAATAGCTTTATGTGATACTCTCAAGCCTTGAGAGAGTTATTATACCCGATATTGCTAGATCAAATATATGTTAGATTGACATATAATAGGTAATTCCTTTATTATATCTCTTGTGACAGACCATGGATCTTGCAAAACAATTCAACCCAAGAATCAAACAATGCAAAACACCATAGAGATATTATTCATAGCAAGCAATAATAAGCAAAAAATATAATCAAGAGACGACACCAAGAATTATAGTGGTTTGGCCAATTAAGCCTACATCCACTTGAAAGACTACAGGAGAATTATTCCATTACGAAGAAAACAAGGTTACAAGACTTGCAATACTCTCTTACACTAAAAAACATTCTTTTTCTAGCCGTTACGTTTCTCCAGAAACCCTACAAGAGAATATTTTTCAGTTTCGCTCAAAATAAGAAAAACAATATTTAAATAGTGTTCAATCGATGTACAATAACTGTCTTTCATGTAACAGTGCAAATCACTTGGTGCGGAAGCATCATATCTCTGCCTGATCGCGTCGGTGTGTTCTTTATGTTGGTGCAGCAGCGCAACCACCTTGCACAAGAGCGCAAGGTCTTTGTCTATAAGCAAAACGTCCTATCTTTGTCATTGCACAGCGGCGCAACAAACCTTGCGCAGGAGTGCGAGTCACATGGCACAAGAGTGCAGGTCCATGGCTGATACCAACTTTCTACAATTTGAGAGCCAATTCTAACAAATCTCTATCTTTGATCTCAAATCCTCCATCTCTATAGTATACTATAATCTCTCCTCAATAGTACATCATTAAGGAACCTTATCCTGGACCTTTAACAGGTCCAGACAATGTCAGAACTTACTCAATGGTACTAACTTTATAGCCATGTCTGCTGGATTATCTTTCGTTGGAATCTTCTCCACTTTAATAGGCCATTTTGCTACAATATCACAAACAAAATGCAACCTCACATCTATAAAGGAGATTTTCAAAGTATTTGCTAAGTTTTTCTTTTCCTTTTCAATTTTGGAATTTCTCTGTATTATATTTATGTTCTGTTTAAACATGTGTAACTAAATCTGAATTGGTTGAGGGTGATTTCAAAGCCCTTGATATGATTTTTGTGAGTTGATTGTGTAAGAAATTGTTATCCAATTCTCCAATTGAAGTTGCTTGTATTCTCCCATGTTTAATGCTTATGATTGCTTGTTGATTGTATTTGGGTGGCCAACTGAATATAATCTGGTTGTTGTCTATTGCTAGACTAGAAATCTGGATCCGTAATTGTCTTGAATTTCTAATCATTAGTAGCAAAATTGTGATCAGAGATTGCAATTGGAGAATATAACCTAAGTTAAATATTCCGAGCTTGTGTGTTTATTGCTTAGATCATCCTATCTTTCTCATCATGATGCATCCATTGAATTAAATTTAGAGAGCTTGTTCTAGGTTGTTTAATGGATAGAGATTAAATAAAGAGCCTGTTTTATTTAACAATAAAGTAAGAAAAGATTGGGGTAACAGAGCTTGTTGTTATCTATAGTTGATAATATCAATGGTGTAATTAGACGACAATTCTATGATTAATTCGCAAATCCATATCTTGTGGCAGAGAATGATCCCTTAACCAGATTTCTGTCATTGATTAATTCTCACTTCAATTAACTTTGTATTGCGTTATTCTTCATTTGCATTAATATTTCATTTAGATAATCAATCAACAAAACCCCCCTATTTAGTTTATTGTTGCTGGAAAATAACAAATTCAATTAGAATCAATCCTCGTGAGAACAATATCTTACTAATCACTTTATTACTTGTGCAACTAGTATACTTGCTAGTTTCGAACGCATCAATTAAACTCTAAAATCATATATATGTAGCACTTGATGGATTTTTACAAAACTAAAACAAGTTTATACATACAACTATATATCGTAATATAAACTAGAATAATTCACTAATCATATGTAGTATAGTCAAGTTAGCTATGTTAAAATTATAAACAAAAATATAAATCATGATAGAGCAAAGATCTAAAACATACATTACATGATAAAAAAACAAACAAAACAATTAGCAAAATTCATCACACTTGTGATCCTCTCATATTTATTAAAATATAGATAAAGCTAATAGCTATGTAAATGCTTATAGCCGTGGATCTAATAAGAAGTAGAATGTACAAACTATTATGAAACAATTTGTCAACAAAAGCAATCAAGAAATAAAAGTAAAAATATAAGCAACCTATTAATATTAACCAAATAACTAACCAATCATATGAGATACTCTTTGGCTTTAGAGTGTTGAAAATATTTATAATAAATTTAAATATAATAAATAAAACAACAATAAATAATAGCATAGAAAATTAAATAACATGTATAAAGTATAACAGAGATAAGAAATATGATGCTTGAGCACTTGGGAGGGATGTTAAAAGCATTGTCTTAAAGCCAAAGAGTCCTCCTCTCGTGCGAGTCATATTGGTACTCAAGAGCTCCAAGATACAACCCAGTGCTTACAACCTATCTTCTAGATAAACACGATCACTAGAAAAAATAACTTGTCTCCATATGTCGCTGTTGCTCAAAACATAGAAAATAGTCAAAGTATATTCTCATCCCAATGTTAGAACCATAAGACTCCTTTATATAATAATCTCATAACTTAGATATCTTACAAATTAATTCATGTAACTCTCAAGTCATAAGTTCTTAATAAAAACATGAATGTTAAAAATAATAGGTGTTATAACTCATGTTTTTATTATATTTGTAACTTATGAAATTAATCTCAAAATAAATTTTGTAACTCACGATGTAAATGTTTATTTTAAACCTTTTATCTCCAACAGATTTGACGATGAAAAAAAAAACTAAAACAAGCATATCATGCATATATTCAAATTTCAAGAAAAAAATTGCCCCCTAGCTTTTAATAGGTATATAGAAATAGAATAATGAGTAATGGTTTTGATCTTTTATAGGCGAAGAGATGTAGTTTTCTAATCTATCTTTAATTCCTACTTTTCATCAAAGTAGGAAAACTTCTCCAAGATGTTTACTAGACTAAAAAATTTTTGTAATAATAATTAATTATATAAAGATTTATCCATTTAGTAATTTATTATACCTAATAAATTATGTCACTATATGAACCTAATTGTCATGGGAACAACCATACTAATTCTTACCAATGCCTTTTAGCATCGTTAGATGCAAGTCATTAGATACGTTTCCCATAAGAATATATTATGAATCATTCATTTAAAATTAAGTAATTACATAAATAATTTTTTTAAATGTATATATATATTTTAATTTTCACATTATTTTTACAATAGATTAACCAAAAATATTAATTCTATGACACTATAATAATTTTTTTCAATTGATAATTGTTTGTATAATATATAAACTAAGAAAAATAAAGCACTTAAGGCTTATTATTAGATTTGAAGGAAAAAAAACATATTATTTATATATTTAGATTTCTAACAAAAAGAAAAGAAAAGAAATGCCCCCTAACTTTTAATAGGTAGCTAGAAAAAGCAATAAGTTATGGTTTTGATCTTTTATCGGTAGAGAGATGACTATAACTTTTCGTCTAACTTTAATTTCTATTTTCCATCAAAGTAGATAACTTCTCCAAGACTTTTCATGGACTATACAATTTTAGTAATATTAATTAATTGCATAAGGATTTATCTAATTAATTGTTTATTATACCTAATAAATTATGTCATTACATGGATCTAATTGTCGTGTAAACCATATTAATTCTTTCCAATGCATCCTCACATTGTTAGACCAAGTAATTAGATACTTATTGTAGGTAAAAAAAACTAATTGTTGGATAAGGCCTAGATGTTTGCCCCTTGAAAAAAAAAATTTATTATATAAAATTTTACATGCAGGATGGAAACTTTGCACATTTTGATCTGGTACAATGGTTCTTAGAAGATGCAACATAATGGTGGTTGGGTGTACGTGGGTGGGAGGTCAAAGCCGTTGATAATTCCTAAGTGTATTAGTTACAACGAGTTGGTGAGATGTTTAGCTATAGAAATGGGTTGGGATCTGAGTAAGAGAAACATAAGTCTAGCTGTTCAATTCTGTTCCAAGGGTCTTCCACCATTGTCAACCCTTATTAAGACTGACAAGGATGTTTGTTTTTACATACAACATAGTCTGGAAGACCAACGTCATATACACCACCAATCATCTCAGTTAAAGATGAGGGCACGCAAAGAAGAAGTAGTTCAAGATCTGATGCTTTGAGGAAGAGTCGAACTTTCTATCATCCGTCTATGTTTCGGTAAGCATGAGTGTAGTCCTGTTTATGCATAACCACAAGATAATAAAGGGCTTGAACTTGACTTTGAGCAATGTATCAGACATGAAGAGAATCAATCCATTGGTGTTTCAGGAGACGGTGTATTGAACCAATCGTTGCCAATGAGATTAGTTCGGCACCTTGATAGCTTTCGAGAATTTGAGAGCTTACGCAATGTCCATAGTTTTGGTGATGATGATGATGGTGACAGTGATGAAAATGGCGATGATTTCCATAGGAATGATGATTAAGAGAATGGTTTTGAACGTTGCCGTAACTTGAATGACGGTTTGATTAACGAGTTAAAAGACAGTGATGATATCGAAAATGATAATGTCAACGGTCGCACATATGCAGGAAATGATAATGTCGACGATAGCACAGATGTTGGTGATTTGAATAAAGATGTGTCATTGACCTTTCCTACTCCGATTCAGTCCACCCCTCCTTATACATTTGAAGGACAAGAAGTTGAGCGGAGAGAAAATTTTGTGGCAAATATGCCAATTTGGGTCACGAAAGTGATGAGCTGCGAGCAGACATGTTTAAGTGGAGGCCTCCTATCTTACATTCGACCTCAACAACTGATGATGATGTAATGTCATTTATAGTGGACGGAATTGAGATTGGAGTTGGTCAGATTTTTAATATCAAAATCGAGCTTCGCGACAAGTTATCAAATTTGGCATTATGACTTAACTTTCAGTTTAAGGTGAAGAAGTCTAACACAACCAGGTTTGAGCCCATATATGATGTAGAAAATTGCAAGTGGTAGATCTAGGCAACCAAGGTAGCAGATTCTAATTTCTTTCAAATGAGGAAGTTGAATAATCACCACACATGTTTTGGTGTTGGATTGCATCTGAATCACAAACAAGCATCTTCTACAATTATTGGGAAACACATCAAGTATAAATTCATTTAGGCATCCTGGATATATCGGCCCAGTGACATTATATTTGATGTTCAGGAGGAATTGGTGTTAGCATCATGTATCACAAAGCATGGAGAGCAAGAGAGGCAGCTTTGGAAGAATTTCATGGATCTCATGAGAAATCTTTCACACTTCTCCCTTAATATATTTACATGATCGAGAAGGCTAATCCCTAAACAGTAAAGGCTCTAGAAACTGATGCTAATGATCACCTTAAGTACTTTTTTTTGAGTTTGGGGGCTTCCGTTGTTGGCTTTGCAGCATGCATTAGACCAGCTGTTGTAGTGGATGGCTCTCACCTAAAGGGAAACTATAGGGGCACAATGTTTTTGACTTCACGCATGGATGGAAATAAACAAATATACCCATTGGTATTTGGAGTTGGTCATTCTGAAAACGATGATTCCTGGAATTGGTTCATCCACAGTTGCAAGATCGGGTACTTGTCAATATAGAAGACTTAGTGCTCATTTCTGACGACCATGCCAGTATAGCAAAAGTTGTCTGTACCTTTTTTCCACATGCACTTCATGGGCTGTGCACCCATCGTCTTAAGGGAAACTTGAAGGCGAAGTTAAAGATAAGACTCTGATAGACATGTTCACCCAAACTGCAAGGACATATCACTATAGTGATTTCAACTACCATATGCATTGTATTGAATCATATATGCCTCAAGTTGCTGCATATCTTTAAGAGGTTGGTGTTGAGAAGTGGGCACGTTCATAATTTTCAAAGAGATGGTATAACATAATGACAAACAATATTGCTGAGTTCATGAACAGATGTTTCAGAAACATAAGATTCCTTCTAATTACACTTTTGGCAGATTATTATCGGGCAAATCTACAAAAATGAATTTACAAATGAAGGAAAATATTTGCTAACTTACCATTACATCTGACATCATGGGCTGACAAGTTAATGGAAAATCGTTTGAAAAAGGGTGATCTGATGAGAGTTAACAGCATCTCTCTTACTATGTATAAGGTTATTGGAAAAGATTGTGTCAATGTTATCGACATGCGTGCCCGGACTTGCATTTGTAGGGTGTTTGACCTTGATCAATTGCCTTGTGCACATGCCGTAGCTGTTTGCAAGCATATGAGCCTACTAATGTGTCATAATTACTATATCTAGTGGTACACAAATGAACGAATGCTCTATGTATATGCTTCACCTATTGTTCCTATCGGTGTCAGCGAGGATTAGGCAATTCCAAAAGAAGTTAGTAGTATAGTAGTACTACCACCGTTGATGAGGAGACCTGCTAAGGGGAACAAAAGGAACCAAATCCCTTATGTGGGTGAATCAAGCTCTTCGCGTAACTGTGACAGGTGCAGATGATTAGGGCATAATCGGCAAACATGCCACAATCCAATCCCCCTAGATGTTACTGCAAGCACATGATGGTATACTTGAGATGTTGTACTTTAGAATGGATGTTACTGTTATAATTGAATATTTGTACTTTAAATGTTGTACTTTGCAATGAATGTTACCGTTATAGTTGAATATTGGTACTTGAAATATTGTACTTTAAACTGGATTGGAATTAATCTAATCACTTTTTATTTTGGCGTTGTCAATTGTAACAAGTAATGGAAATGGCTAAAAGAATTGTAACTTATACAACGGCCTATAAATTATTTTGTATCATATGATAACAGTTATATGTACATAGAAGTGTATGAAATAAAAAATACCTAATATATACGATCTAAGTCAATGACGTCCAAGCTGTGGTTGGTATCCTTTGCTGCTGGTGTGACTACTGTAGTGGTATCAAATAGGGGTTCGTCTAAGATATGTCTCCAACAATGGAGGGTCATCCTACGCCGGAGTGGTGTATCCTCTATGAATGCCTTGATGTTGGCAAAAGAGTCCCCTCCAGCCAAATACTCCATGAACTTTAACATACATACTCCCCGGGCCACACCACCAAGTTCTTGTTGTGGAACTACATCACAATCCTCGATCCGATCTATGTCGAAAGGATCAGTCAGATATTCACGAGAATCGAATACACCTTGTGCCATAAGTTGGGGAATGATATTGGATAGGCATCAACACGTGTCCCTCAACATGTCATTGGATGTTGTGTCAATATACGAATCGTATATGACAATCACCCGACGGTTCAAATCTACAAGCACCATCACCCAATGCTAATTCTCAACATTAACAAGCACATAAAATTGCACATAAAAGAAAGTTGTTAGAGCAAAATTCTAGGGGACATGATATGAACATTGTTAACTTCAATCAGAAAGTGAATTGCATACGCAAAACGGTGACTTACCCAGTTAAGTTCATCCCACGATCGACCAACTAGCGGACTGTAACCATCGACATAGAAGATTAACTTCGGGTTATCTTCCCAGATAATGTCGTCCAACTTTCCAATGTATCGATGCCATAATCCTTGCACCTTTAACTGCAACATTTTCAAAACATCAAGATGAGAAGACCCTAATGAGTTACCCAAAATGTGGTGTCAAGGAATGTGGACTTCTCGACATTGTCATAACCAAGCTCCTTCGACTTGTACCATAATGTCCATAGGTACACATCAATATGCTGTAAATATATAAGGTTTAGTTAGAATAATGTCTATTTAAAGTTTAAATCATCCAAGGAAATGACATAGCGTTCCAGAATTTTGAAAATGCATCCACGTCAAAACCCAGCTAAAGACTGTTGGTCTTTAGAATCCTGAAAAACTCTCGATCAGCAAAGGCAACATTGAAGTTGATGTCACCAACCCCCGCCATCATCTAGTGATCGAAAGTCCTCATCTCCTCATTGATGAAGGTATAAGAGGCTTAAACAAGGGCATCCGTGTGTTGAAAACAATAGATGACAGATTGGCTGCAGTAGGCTGGTCATCGATCTAGGGGTTGCCATGCAACTCAGGGTCCACGAGGACATTCGGCTGAACTGTTGGAGTAATCATAGTTTGCTACTCAATCTTAGCCCTCTCTTTGGGATAGATCTTTTACCTCTTTCGTACAGTAGGGTTGACGAATGGGCTCCGCTTATGTTTTCTTAGAGAGAGTCATCTACCCCGAAACAAGACAAATCCTGTAGGTGGCTTATCAAAGACCTGAACGCTGGGTTCTAGAGCGTTCTGACTCGGATCAAGCTCCCCAGCATCCTCGTAATCAGTCTCATCCTCATCCTACACAATAGCCAGATATTACAACCCAAGATTAATACAAATGTGCATGGTAGGGACATTATTCTTACCTCATTTTTGTAGCCGAAATGCCCACCAAGTAAAATGATGACCTGACGTAGGAGTTCCACCTCCTACTACATCTGCTTGTTATAGGCCAAAATCTGAATATCTTGCTCTAAAACAACAGTGTAATTCGCTTGAAAAGCCTTAACCTCTTTCCTAAGGCATATTAGCTCACGCAAAATGATGCACTATGAAGAAACCAATGTCAATGAGGATGCCAACATTAGTATTCAAGAGCAAAGCCAATTTTAATAACATAAATGATACATGATAATGTACCTCATAATCACTATGGAAATATGTGGATGATACGCCAGACGTCAGTGCATCAGTAAGGTGCCCACAAGCTGTAGAATTTGTCATATGAGGTGGACTACTCATGCTAAAATGTGGAGGAAATGGCCCATGTTCGGACAAAGGTGTGGACTGGACATGTGGCGAGGATCGTTATAGACTGGTACTTGGGGTTGGCACGGTCTCTAGATCCATAGTCGTACTAGGCATTGAAGCCTCCAAGTGATACCGATGCTCCACATGGGCAACCACCTCTGTGTCTTCCTTTTCAGGTGGCTCAATAGACTTACCTTATGCAAAGGAACGTCATAAGATGTAGCCCATTGCACGTGGACAAAATGTCATATATCGATGACCTTTGACAGTGTCCCATACTAATCCATGGCACTCTCTGCCTTAGTTGGTTTCAAAATCATCAAAAAATGGGCTTGCAAGTCAAAAAAGATACTTCATCTTAATACCGTACAAAAATTGAACATATGTGAAATCGTAACAAATGAGATGGAATACGAGCAAACTAACCCTCCTCCTGATGTTAATCACGTCATGTAGGATGATGACCTCTGCCGGTGTTATTGACATTTCCTACTTCAACAATCATAGAATCTTATGCACGAAGTCACCCCCAATACGGCCGTATGTATCACCAATATATGACACGGCCTCATACAACTAAACATGTGAAAATCATAACAATGAATTATAAGCCCATTCAATTTTGCATGTAAATGCATACAACTCATATCAATGCAAATTATTTAAATACCTATAGAGCATACGGGCACCCTTGTAAGTTGTACCTCTCAATCTGTTCCCGCTTTCCCTTCTTTTTAGCCTTTCGTTTCTTGTATTTTTGTAGTCTCCCACGTAATGCATTCTTCGTTCCTTTAATTGTCCAGTCGTAAGACATGAAACCCCATGGATAATCATTAAACCTATCTAACGTATCCACAAAATTCAACAACTAATGAAAAATAAAACAATGTCGATCCTATCCAATGAAAAGTCGCTCTAACACATAGTATGCAGCTAGCTTGACTACATCCTCATTCGGAGTGACATGCACATTTATTTTCGAAGCAATGTATAAAAATCTCTAAGC
The DNA here is from genome assembly GCA_013180625.2 of Boswellia sacra. Classification (NCBI taxonomy): domain Eukaryota; kingdom Viridiplantae; phylum Streptophyta; class Magnoliopsida; order Sapindales; family Burseraceae; genus Boswellia; species Boswellia sacra. Next base: position 378,180 of record SNVD02010202.1, on the reverse strand, counting down.
TCCATGTCTTGACCCCCCAAGTATGTGTCCAACAATATGCACATATTTTGGATATTGGGCATTTTTGGTAATTTCGAAGCAAACTTCGAACTAGTTACTATTCCAAACTCATCTGCAGAGAAATAGATAAGCCATCTTGGAAACAAAATTACAGAATGTTATAAAATACAAACGACAGAAGTAATAGGAAAGTGTTATAGGTAATTTTATGATGTAGACAGCACCTTGAATAATGAACCATATCTCGTTATCATATCTGACTATCTCCACCTCCAGTAGCAAAACATTATGAACTAGCTGCGATGAAAATGTTAGGTCCCGAATGTCTAAGGATTACCCAAAACAAGTATTCTGAAACATTTCTTGTTGCCACTCGGTCAACGTGGAATGAATCCACTTAATACAGTCCCAACATACCAAATTTGTGATCACGCTGTGTTAATGCTCGCTTGTTTTCAAGTTAAATGTAAGCCTATACTCATTTTCCATGTCCAAGCCTTCATATAACAAGAAAACTTATCAAAACAAGAAAAAAATTGTTAATTGCCAAAATGGTTGACAACACTCGATAGAGCTTGACACACGACACATAACACAATGACAACACTCGACAGAACTCGAAGCCAAGTGGGCTAGACCATTTTTAGTTTCACATACCTGAGACATGCGTGTGCATAACACTCGATGCGCTACATACACAAAAATTCGACACACGATGAGAAGACGTCGTGTGTCGATTTTGAGAAAAATTCGAAATGCGATAGACGTGTTCGATAGTGGGTGTGTGTCAAATTCACGAAACTGACAATCGAGGGTGAAACTGCCCACTGTCGAACACGACTATCAAGTTTCAGATTTGTCTTAAAACCGACACACGACATCTAGACATCGTGTGTCAAATTTGGCACTTGTTGCATTTTAGGTTCTATCGACTTCCTTGGGAAGACGTATGTCGACTGTCAAACTCCCTCTAATCGACACTCGACACCAGCAACCCATTTGCTGTCGTGTATCGAGCGAGTGTCCAGAAGACAAGTTCGACACTCATCATCATCTTCCTCTATCATCGAGCACACTGACGATTGCCATTCTCACATATTTGAAGCTCCCAAAACACATTTTTAACAGTCTATATACCTCCAATAACAATCAAACACTTCCAAAACCAATGTATTCAACATCAAACATCTAAAAAAATCCCTAATTTTCAAATTTTGAAATTTCAAAATTTTCCTACATTTCAATAACTTTTCAAACGTTTTCCTACACCTAACACAATTTCCATGTGATATGTTCAAAGTTCAATAACAAAATCATAATATAAACGACACTAACCAGTGTGATTTCACTCTTGAAATCGTCGATGTGAGTGCCTCTTTGTCTTTTCTTTTGCTGCCTCTTCACTGGACCAAAATGCCAAAATCCCAAAAATCTCAGAATTTATATTGGATATGGAAGCGGTTATTGGAGGCCTTCAAATTTGAGGAGGTTATTGGGAGCTGTTATGGAAGCAAATTAAATTTTGAAGACAAAGTGGAAGCGGAGTTGAGTATGGTGCTTTCTGTTACGGATTGGAGGGAATGAAACAAAATAATATAAATTGAATTGATAAGGATATTCAGATAATTTTATAATAAAAAAGACCATTAAATATAATTTTATATAAATAGATCATTTTTATAAAAGACCCCTGAATTTGGGTCATCATTTGAATTTTTCCTGTAAACACACACGTAAATATCAAGTCAACAATTTGATATACTCATAGACTAACAGGTCTCAGCTGTTGAAAGACCAATGGCTCGAGAGACCACAAAAGTATATTGAGTTGTCAAGCATTAGAGATTTATGACAATATGTCATGTCATTTAAATCTTTTATGCTTATGATTGTCGTTAAAAGGCCCTATAATTTGAATAATTTTCTAACTTTCCTCAACGAAATTAGTATTTGGCCAGAACTTGACACATCCCTCAACTTCGGTATTTTGTACACTTTCCGCTTATTGTTATTAGTATTTGGGGAATTACATGCGACCCCGATTATTTGATGAAATTTAAAAAACCCTAATGTTTTCTACAATATACGCTAACCCTCTACCGTTAGCTTCCGTTAAATCAAACTTTAAAAAATAAGGGTAACAATATAATTATGTAATTTCAATTTGAATATAAAAATATAAATTAAAATATAATATAAAATTATTTTGTTCTCTGAACCCTTAAAACATATAATATAAAGAAATAAATTTTTTTCTCTCTCACTCTTTTTTTGTCTTTTTCTTCCTCCTCTCCCTCATCTGTTCTTTCTCTTTCTTCCTACTCTCTTCACACTCACACGTTTTTCATCTCCTCTCTCCATTTTTTTCTTCAATTTTTTCCTTCCTTTTCTCCTTCATCTCTTCTTCCTCTTTATTCCTCCTCTCTCTATTTGTTTTCTTCAATTTTTGTTCTTTTTCGTCTTCTTCTCCTTCATCTCCTTTTCTTCTTTCTTCCTTCTCTCTTATGGTTTTCATCTCCTCTCTCCATTTCTTTTTCTTTTTTTGAAAAAATTACTATTCACATAAAAAGAAAAAAGATTGTACAAAATACGAGGGGCATACCCCAAGAAGAGTACTTAGTACTCACAAGTCCAAAAGGAAGAAAAACGAAGCTCAAAGGCCTCAAACAAAAAGCGAGATATGGAGCCAAAAGGCCCAAACAAAAAAAAAAGGCGCGTAGGCCCAACAACTACCGCAACAAAGCTAACATTCCTAAGACAATGCAACAAAAGGACGCATGTGCCCAATTAAACAAAACAAAACTCAAAAAACCAACTAATAACGAAGGCCCCATATAGCACGAAGCTGAGGAGTGATCACATACTTGGCCTAAATGGTAAGAAGCCAAGAGCGGACCAATACAAAAATCTCATCAATCACCTGACGACGAGTCCGATGTCGCTGCTGATACACACGATCATTCCTCTCATACCATAGAAAATAAACTGTAGCAGAGAAAACCAAACGTGCAAGGATATGCCCAAAATTCTTCCTGCCTTGAAGATGAAGAGAAGCCCAATGAAGTAGAGAGAGCTAACCAGAAGATGGCCAAACAATAAGAGTCTTAGCTGAAATCTCCCCTTATACAGAAGACGAGAAAGGACAGCTGAAGAAAAGATGCTCGTGCGTCTCATTTGCTGAAGCACAGAGAACACAGCCTGAAGAAGATAACATGCCATGACTTCGTAGTCGATCCATAGTACGAAGACGGCCCAATGAGGCAAACCAAAGTATAAAGGAGTGCCTTGGAATATGGCCAGGGAACCACAGAAGATGATGAAAGGAGTTTACCGAGCGTCTACTCCGTAATAATTCCCACACTGAGGCAATAGAGAAAATACCAGAGGTGTGGCCCTTCCAAACAATATGGTCAAGAGTCCCCATCATAGGTCGGATGCGGATAGAGTCCCAAACCCGTCTGAGGTCCGGTCCATCTTCAGGAAAAGCCCAATCTCCATCCTGAATGATAGTTGAGACCTTTGCATCTGAGGAAAGACCTGTAGATGAAAGAGTCCTGAATGAAAACAAATCACAAAGACGCCTCTACGGCAACCAGTAATCCTGCCAAAGTGAGGTATCACGTCCATCTCCAATAGAAGAGACAAATTTACCCCTGCACCAATCCCGACTCTGTAAAATCTTCCTCCAAGACCAGGAGGCTCCAGAAGTAACCCGAACCTGCCAAAACGAGCGACCCCGAAGGAGTACCTTATGAACCTAAAAAGACCATGTGGAAGACTTGTCAGAAAGAAGTCTCCAAACATGCTTCAAAATAGCAGCACGATTCCACTCCTTCACTCGCTTGATTCCTAAACCCCCTTCTTTCAATGGATAGTAAACCGAATCCCAAGCTACTTTGGCCCCAAAATGAGACAAAGAGGTTCCTTTCCACAGGAAAGCAGCCAGAATACCCTCGATCTTCCGTACCACAGATGTCAATAAAATAAACATAGATGACCAATAGACCTGGATGGAAAATAGTACCGACTTAATCAACTGGAGACGGCCAGCATAAGTCAGCACAGCAGATGTCCACAATCTGACCCTCGAGAGAATCCGTTCTATCAAAGGAACACAGTCTGAAAGGCGTAATCTGGTACTAATCAGTGGCACCCCCAAATATCAGACTGGCAAACTCCCCACTTGAAAACCCAAGATGGACTGCAACACTGTACGATCCTCATCATTGACTCCAGATAAGAAGACATGACTCTTGGCCGAATTCGTAACTAAACCAGAGAGCTCTGTAAACTCCTGCAAAGCATCATGAACTACCCTAACAGAGCCCACATCTGCCCTGCAAAAAACCATCAGATCATCTGCAAAACAAAGATGAGTAAGAGAAATCTGCTGGCATCTCCAATGGTATCGAAATCCAGGCCGCTGAGAAGCCTCCCGAAGAATACCACTCAAACCCTCCATGGCCAACACAAAAAGGTATGGCGACAATGGATCACCCTGTCGAACACCTCTAGAAGTGGGAAAGAAACCATGAAGCTCTCCATTTAAAGCGACCGAGAAGTGAGCAGAAGACATGCATGTCGCAATCCATCGGACCATACACTTTGGGATACCAATCGTCCTTAATCCCAAAATGATGAAATCCCAACTGACATTATCAAAAGCTTTGCGAATATCCACCTTTAACGCGCACCGGGGAGGCGAATGCCCAAGGTGGTAATTATGCATAAGCTCTTGTGTCAATAGAATGGCATCCGAGATCCTCCGACTTGGGACAAAAGCTGACTGCGAACTCCCAACTACATCAGGTAACACTGCTTTGAACCGGTTTACAATCACTTTAGAGATGCACTTGTAAAGAACGTTGCAACATGAGATTGGTCGAAAGTCACTCATAGTCCGAGGAGTCTCAACCTTGGGGACCAAGGCAATCCGAGTGGCATTAACACACTTCGGCATCCGACAAGTCGCAAAGAAGTAGCGCACCGCAGCCATAAACTCAACACTAATAATGTCCCAAGCCCGTTTAAAGAACAGAGAAGTGTACCCATCCGGTCCTGGAGCTTTATCATCGGGAATCGAGAATAAAGCTGACCTAATCTCATTATCAGTAATAGGGCATACTAAAGAAGGCAGCATCTCCATAGAAACTCTGCCAGAGAAAAATCGAGAAGCATCTACAAGAGAAGGGCGAGGAGGAGCTGTAAGCAATTTCTGGAGATACCTCACAGCTAGATGACCTAAGTCGCCTCTATCTGTAACAATGATGCCAACCTCATCCTCAAGCTGACGAATCTGATTCCTGACTTGTCTATGGATCAGAGACTTGTGAAAGAATTTAGTATTCTGATCCCCCTGAGAGAGCCATTGGATCCTAGACCTCTACTGAAAGAAAGCCTCTTCATCCCTGCACAACTGAAAATACTGCTTAGCAAAATCCCTCTCAGCCAAAATACACCCTGGGGAAGAAGGGCTCTCATCCAGAGCAGCCTGAGCTGCTGCCCACTGAGTCCTAACCTCACTGACCCTACTAGAGATGTGACTAGAGGCCTTGGCATGCAAAGTCTTAAACTCCCATTTCAACAACCCCAATTTCTGCGTAACTCGAAACAAAGGATCCCCGTCCACAAGCGTAGACCATACTTTCTGAACAATCTCCAAAAAATCCTCTCGGTCAGCCCAAAAGTTTAAAAATTTAAAAGGACTGGAGGTCTGCCTACGTTGATCTCCAAACCTTATGATCAAAGCACTGTGATCAGAAACATCCGTGGAAGAATCTCAGAAGTTGTGTTTGGCCAAGTCAAGAACCAAGAAGCGCTACCGAAACTCCAATCAAGAGTCCGGAGAATAGTACCCTCTCCCTGCTGCCCATTATGCCAAGTATACCGGAGTCCAAGAGATGAAACTCTGATCAATGCTGCATCATGTATACACTGACCAAAATTATCCATATAACCACGCCAAGCCTGATCCCCTCCAACTCTATCCGACGAGCGTAAAATCGCATTAAAATCACCCAATGCCAACCAAGGTAAGTCACCAAAATCCCTGGACTGAGCTCTGATACAGTCCCATAACTGTCAACGGACACCCGGATCATTAGAACCATAAACAAATAGCAAACCAAAAGAAACCCCATCAAATAATCTGGTAGCCCGACAAACAATCCACTGTGAAGAAAGCTGCAGATCACTCAACCTATACAATGTAGGATCCCAACACACCAAAACTCGGCAAGCAATTGACTCAGTGGCATTGGATAAAAACTTCCAAGAAGGACAAATACCCGAAACCACTGAAGCAAGGTGTCGCTGATCAACCTTAGTCTCTAAGAGACCAATCAAACCTAAAGAATACTTAGAAATCCAATTTCTAACTGCCCGCTGCGAAGAGAAGCCATTAAGGCCTCTAATATTCCAACTTCCTATCATAGGAAACTGGAAATAACTCATGACTGAAAAAAGAAATCATTTGGGGCGCACGCCTCCTTTGCCCCCATTGCCACCCTTTTTACTCTGGACCTTTTTACCCTGACCAGTAGGAGGAATAGGAATAGAGTTAGATCGTCGACTATCCAAAGGCTCCGTAAGGGTTTTTGGAGAACCCGGAGCAATAACCTTCTTTGGAGGAGCAATCCTTGAAGAATCAGGTAAAGTAGCTACAGGGCTATCAGGGCACTTCAGAATTTGATCCTTGTGAGTCTCAATAGGAGATAGTGAATCGAGATCAGAATCTGACTCAGAACTCGAACCATGGGTAGCAATCTGGCCTAGTTTAGTAAAGATCCTTTCCATCGAATCTGCCCCGGTAGTTACTGGATTTGAAGTCAATAGTGCAAGAGGTCCAGCTGGTGTGGAGTCAGTAACAATACCTTTACCCTTGTCTTTTAGAGCTAGGGTTATATCTTCAGCACTAATCTGATCTTGGCCAGGCTTAATATGAATAGCTGCTGCAACAACAGGGTCAGCAGTCTTCCCCTTATCTCTCAAGATGAGGGCTATAGTAGTAACTGACGCCTCAGTCTCTGTACGAGCAGAAGTTGCAACAGGTATCGGACAAGTATGGCCAAACAAACAACACTTGGGACATCGTTTTGGCTTCCATTCATATTCTACCCTGATCTTGATCCGTTCAGAAGAAAGCTTACACCGGATCTCAAAGTCTTGCACTGGAGCATGCTCCGCATCTATCTCAACACAGACTCTGGCATAGGATAACCTAGTGTGCTCATAAGTCATCCTGTCACATTAAAGGTTGACCAACCATACTAGAAATAGCGCTGAGTGCTTTGGTTGACCACAATGAAAATGGTAGTCCATATAACCGAATCTAGACTGGAATCCTGAAAATCCTGCTGTGATCAAAAGAGAAATGAGGATTCCATTGTTGAAGAATGATGTGCTTCCCACCAAACATCCAGGGTCCTCTCTCTAAAATATCCTGAACCTCCTCCACTGTTCTAAATCTGAAAATCAAGAATCCCGTCCCAGTAGAGCAGACATCCTCTAAACCACTAGACTGCCATGCACGCATCGCAATGGAACGTGCAGCATGAAAAGGCATAGTATACCCAGGAATAAAACCCACGTTACAGCGCAACCAATCAGCCCCCGCATCATTAACCAGCTCATCAGGGAGCTCAAGGATTGAACCCGGGTCTTTTCGGGCTATCGAGTCAAGGCAAAATCTAGTGCTGGCCTCAGTAACCCGAACCCTATCAGCCCAAGAACCGGGTGGTTTGGGTAAGGCTTGTTTGAGGGTGGTGTTTCGGGCAGGTGGGTGTGTTTGAGTGGCACGAGGCGGGCGTTGGGTCTGGTTCTGTTTGTTAGGGGCGGAGGTGGCCATATTAGGGATGGTGTAGTGTAGGCTATAAAATGTGCGGTGAAAATAGTGGGTAACCTCAACCGGAAGCAATAAACCAAAATTAACTCCAAAACTCCAAAATACCAACCAACAATCAATTCAACCAAATATCTCCAAATCAGTCAATTCAACCAAAGTATCCAACCGACAATCCAAATAACCAGGTGCATGCAGAAAAGCAAGTTCACAACAGTTTAAGAACAAATTAAAGAAGATAATGTGAAATTGCGATATAGGGTGTGCATACCAGTCACCAAAACGGGCATGAAAAAAGAACCAGTGAATAGTTTCTGTTGATGTCGCTCCTTGGATTTGATTATCCGTAAGGAATTTGGGTGTCAGCCAAGAAGCAAATATGCACGTAATAGGCTGAGGAGCAACCTGGAAGAATCGATAAATAGTGTTTCCGGAGGAACAGTACTGCCGCCGTCAGGAATAGTATCTCCGAAAATATAAATGCGATTTCAGGGAGAAATACCGGGAATCCGACGATACTACCGAAGGGAAACCTGATCGACGCCTCTTGATCTACACTTTGGTACCAGAGGTGACGACCCACTCGCCGTCGAACAGAAAAGCGGCGGTGAATAGTAGATTAAAAACTCCGTGGACGGGGCTGAAGACGGTCGAAACAGATTTCAGTGCTGAAGAAAGATTTGTAGAACGGGCCGAGATGAAGCTGACCACGCTGGCAGTGACTATTCACTCGCCACTCTGCCGCCATAAATAGTGAAAACTGATACCCTTTTTCTGTAGATTTGAACGTTTTTCGTTCGAAATCTCGAAAGGCTCAAGAAGGAAAGTTTGATTAGCGTGTTTTGATCTACAATATGTGTGAATCTCAAAGCGTAACTCGCAAAACCGGCGAAATGAACAGTAACTCCGGCGGTGTCATTTGAGAGAAAATCATGTTTCCTGCGCTTCCATTTCTTTTTCTTCATTTCTTTTGTCCTTTTTATTCCTCTTCTCCTTCATCTCCTCTTTCTCTTTCTTCCTCCTTTCTTCAAACAAACCAATAAACTCTCTGGGTTTGGCAATTGACTTGAAGAAAAACAATTTTTAGATTCAATATTAAAAATAAGTAAAATAACTAAAAATCCGTTCCCAATTTTAATTTAATCTTTGGTCTACCAACATCAAGATCATGCGGTTGATGGTAAACCTAGAGGTGATAGTATGGTTGGATGGATTTTTTTTTTTTGGTTACAGATTTTAGAGTAGTGGTGGCTATGTTGCTGGATTTTTGTGCGGTGCAATGGTGATAATGGATGTTTTATTTGGCAATGATGTGGCGGTTTCGATGGTTGTTTTAGGGTCAAGGGAAACTGAAAATCTTACAAAAGACCGTGAAAGAAAGTGGAAAAGAAAAAAGAGAAAGTTGACTGTGTGAGTGCTTGTTTGGCAAGAAAACGAAGGAAAAACAGACAGAAAATGACAGAACTTGTTTTGATAGCATGGATAATTTAGTAATTTTATAAAATGATTGTGGATAAAATAGGAATGAAGAAACAAAAAGTTTAACGTTTATAATAAATTATAATAATTGAAAATTTTTGAAAAAGTCACGAGTGCTTTTTGAAAAAGTTTAATCATGTTGAAAAATGTGTTTTGAAGGGTAAATGGGTAATTCTATTGATTTTTAAAATAATCTAATCAATTTAACAGAACAGAGACTAACGATGGGATGGGAGGTTAACTATATATTTTCGAAAATCTGCGGGGTCATAAATTTTAATAAATAAAATTGCCCTTAGTATTAATATTTTCTTAGTTAATATAATAGGCTTACTCTGATCCCTTTAGGCTCTGTTCGATAACGTTTTCAGAGTACCGTTTTTTGTTTCCAAAATAATTCATTTCCGAGATACATGTGCGTATACGTTTTCGGAATTCATTTTCATAAAACAAAAATTTTGCCGTTTTTACCCCTAGTTTTTTACTCAGATATATAAACAGTATCCAAATTAGGGAAACACTGTTTGCATTTCCGCTGCCCCTCTGTTCTTCAGTCCTGCCCATTTTCGCCGAGCCCTGCGTTTGCATCTGCACCTCCCTTCTCGCCTTCTCATCTCTTCTATCCTGCCCTGTCGCCGCCGACGGCTTCCGTTTCGTCTACCCTCCGCTCTTGCCTTCTTTGTTCTTGTATCCTGCCCTGTCGCCACCGAGGCCTTGCATTTCCTCTACCCCTCCACTCTCGCCTTCTCGTCTCTTCTATCCTGCACTATCGCCGCCGATGCCTTCTGTTTCCTCTACCCCTCCCCTCTCGCCTCTCCTCTCTTCTATCCTGCCCTGTCACCGCCGACGCCTTCCCTGGCATTACCACCTCCATCCATCAACGAAACCTGCTGCCCAAGGTACGATGCTGCTTCCTCTCTTTCTCTCTTGCACTTGCTGTGTTGTTTGAAAATTGTGTGTTGTGATTGGCCTATGTTTTATAGTTGCCGGAAAAAGAAGTGATTTATAGTTGCCGGAAAGTAGCCTATGTTTATCATTGATTTTTTTTCTTTTTGATTGGTACTTTGTCAGTCAATTGTGTTGATTGCTTCGACTTAATTATGCTTCAATTCGTCTTTTACATTCTTGGCTTTGGCTTTGATTGGTACTTTGTCAGTCAATTGTGTTGAGAATAGTCATACAGGGATATTTATTGGTATGCAATTTGTAGTTTGGACTTGTTTTGCTTGCCGTTTGTATTAGCTCAAATAGAATTCAGATGGTACTTGTTTGTGTAGCCCTTCTGTTTGTTTGGAAAAAGCTTGGGATTTTATGAAGTGGGATTCTTTTGATTGAACGTAGTTGAAGATTGTATTTGTTAAGACATGCATGCTTTTGAATATACAAAATGTAGAGTAAGTTTGGATTATGACCGGTCAAGCATGTGAGCATTCCAAATTGAACTGATAACTGAAGGAGGTGTGCTCTTTTCTAACACTGCTTGTGTTTTGCACTGAATTCTGGAGGAAAGATACTTCAGCAATGTATCTCATGGAGATAAAGTGATGTAAATGAGGAAAAATTATGTCATTTATCAATTAACTACCAGTATTGAATTAATTTACATGAATGGGGTTCTGACAAGAGAGTATGGGAACTACTGTCTAGGTCATAGCATGTACAAGCAGATGTTTAATGGTTGAATGTGGAAAGCAAATTCTTGAAGCGATGTTGTTGCGATTCAGTTGTGGGGAAACCTTGCCTTTTCTTGGAGATCATGAATTAATCATCTAAATCTGCGATTTATCGAGATAATAGTTGTTCATTTAGCTTCTGGACTTTAATTAATGGTGCATTGATATTGGTATAAGATTACCTGCTGCAGATGAACTGTTCTTATTTATTTATTTTTATTTTTCAGGTCAAGGTCAAGAACTGGATTGATAATGATGAGGATGAAAGTTTTACAGGTTTAACTGCCAGATTTGGATCTTTACTGCCTTCTGATGTTTCAAAGGGTCTTAGAATTCCGACTGTTTTCGCGAATCCCTTGAACTGCTGTTCAAATTCTTCTTCAAAGGTTTTGCATGGTTTTAACTTGATTAAACCTGCTACAGCTACTTAATTATGGTAAAAAAACTTTCCATGGATGCCTATTGTTTCTCTGAATTTGGTGTGTTTTATATTGATGGGAAGTCCAAGTGGATTCACTTGATTTGAAGTAGTTTTATTGGAATGGAGATTTATTTGAGTTCTTATATGTTTGTGCTGTTGAGTTCTGTAATGAAATGTTGATTATTGTAGCAAACAGATGGTATTAGACCCTTCACGATGCCACTAATGAAACTTGCATGTACTGCACTGGAGAGGGTTCCACTCACTCGGCCAAAGATTATTGAACATTTGATGAAGAAATTTAATCAAGATTTAGTCTTCTGTCGTGCTCCAGATGATAATGAGCTGACAAGTGTTGTCCATGGTGCGTTGCTTTATTCCTTATTGAATTATTGTTTTGTAGTTGTTGGGGATGCAATGCAAACTCAGAACAGAATTTGGGAGAAAAATTACTTATATTAACAGAGAAAATTCAGTATACAAGAATTATACAAAAACTCCCCTAAATTTCCTGGAGCTCTCCTGGCTCTCTCTCTTAATCCTAAACTCTCTGGTTTAGACTCTGGACTCTCTCTGGAATCTCTCTAATGCATAAACAAGGCAGAATTCGTCCCATATTTAGAGGGAAAATTCTACACACAATTTCAAATCAATTTGGCTACTACCTTTGACTTTCAAAATTGGAGGTGCCTAACTAATTTGACTATCAATGCATTCACATGAGAGGGATTCTGGAAGCCATGCATGTCATGCATGAGCTCAGCAGAATTCTAGAACTCATGCTTGTCATGCATGAGCTCATCAATTCTCCCCCTCCATCCCATGTGAAAGGGAGTAACAACAAAAGTAATTAGACAGCCTCTAATCCAACTATGTCTCTGCATAGTTCTAGCTTGTCTCTGGTGACCACTTTTGTTAACATGTCCGCTGGATTCTCCTTTGTATGAATCTTCACAAGCTTCAACAGTTGCTTGTCCATCACCTCTCGTATCCAATGATAGCGGATGTCGATATGCTTCGTTCGAGAATGGTACACTGAATTCTTGCTCAAATCCAGAGCACTTTGACTGTCACAGTGTACTTTGTACTCCTTTTGCTCAATCCCAACTTCTTGGAGAAATCGCTTCAGCCACAACATTTTTTTTCCAGCTTCCGCTGTAGCAATGTATTCTGCCTCTGTCGTGGATAGCGCAACACACTTCTGTAGTCTTGACTGCCATGATACAGCTCCCCCTGCAAAAGTGTAAACAAAACCTGATGTAGATTTCCTACTGTCAGGATCTCCGGCCATATCTGAATCTGTATAGCCTTCCAAGATTGGATCAGCTCCCCCATAACACAAGCATATCTTCGAAGGACCTTTAAGGTATCTGAGAATCCACTTGACTGCCTCCCAATGTTCTTTCCCTGGATTGGAAAGAAATCTGCTCACGACTCCTACAGCATGAGCAATAGCTGGCCTTGTACACACCATGGCATACATTAAACTTCCTACAGCAGAAGAATAGGGTACCGACGCCATGTCCTCTATCTCTTTCTTGGATGAGGGACATGATCTCTTGCTCAGCTTGAAATGATTAGCCAGTGGTACACTAACTGGCTTAGCACTATCCATGTTGAACCTTTGAATTACCTGTTCAACATATTTTTCCTGAGACAGCCATAATTTCTTTTGTTTCCTGTCTCGACGGATGTGCATCCCCAAGATTTGCTGAGCTGGTCCCAAGTCCTTCATATCGAAGGTTTTTGAAAGTTCATTCTTCAGCTGCTTTATTCTTGTTGCATCTTTTTCGACGATCAACATGTCGTCCACATATAACATTAATGCAACAAAGTCTCCACCTGGAAGTCTAAGTCAGTCAAAACAATTTAGCTTACTTGCTCTGTTCTGCAAGTTTAGATTTCCAGTTTTACAATCACAAATTTTCTGAAAGTAGACGCATTGGTCTGCAGCGGTTCTTTTGTACCCATGACTCACCATGAAGGAGTCAAACTTCTTGTACCATTGCCTTGGTGCTTGTTTGAGGTCATACAAGCTCTTTTTGAGCTTGCACACGAGGTGTTCTTTTTCTTGAACCTCAAACCCTTCTGGCTGCTCCATGTAGATTTCTTCATGCAAGTCTCCATGAAGAAATGCTGTCTTCACATCCATCTGTTCAAGCTCCAAATCAAGACTTGCGGTCAATCCGAGGATGAGGCGGATTGAGGACATTTTTACTACCGGTGAAAAAATCTCGTCAAAATCAATTCCTTTCTTTTGAAGGAATCCTTTTACCACCAATCGGGCTTTATGCTTCATCACCTTTCCTGTTCCATCTTTCTTGAGCTTGAATACCCACTTGTTCTTTAGTGCCTTTTTTTCGTCTGGGAGCTCGACCAGTTCATAAGTTTTGTTCTTCTCAAGAGAATTCATCTCATCTCGCATTGCATGCAGCCATCGTTCTTTGTCTGGATGAGATAAAGCTTCATGAAAGCTTTCTGGCTCCCCTTCATCAGTAAGCAGTGTGTACTCTGATTCCGGATATCTCCTCGACGGAATCCGACCTCGCTCAGATCGTCGTAGCTGAGGTTCTTCATTTCCAGGAGGTGCAGCAGCTTCTATAGGTGATTGTGGCTCCCCCGGTTCAGCAATCTCTTCATTTTCTTCCTCCTGATCTACTTCTGGAACTTCTTCTAGTACCTCGTCATTTCTTGTAGCATTTGGTGTTGGGGTAGAATCTGCAACAATATCTGGGGCACTGCTAGTGGGATTTGTAGATATTGTTGTCTTTTCAGCATCTTCATATATTTGGTCTTTGTGAAATACCACATCTCTGCTCCGGATGACTTTCTTTTCTTTGGGATCCCATAGTCTGTATCCGAATTCTTCATCTCCATAACCGATGAAGATACATGGAACAGTTCTTGCATCGAGCTTCTGTCTGAGCTCCTTGGATACATGTACGAAGGCTAAACAACCAAACACTTTCAAATGATTATAGGAGGGCTTTTTATTAGACCATACCTTTTCTGGAATCTCGAAGTTCAGTGGTGCCGATGGTGCTCTGTTGATTAAGTAACAGGCGGTGCGAACTGCCTCCCTCCAGAATGGCTTGGGTAACTTAGCTAATCTGAGCATGCTTCTAACTCGTTCCATGATGGTTCGATTCATCGTCTCGGCTACTCCATTATGTTGTGGTGTGCGTGGGACGGTTCTTTCATGTCGAATGCCATATCTTTGACAGTAGGCATTGAACTCTCTGGAGGTATACTCGCCTCCGTTATCTGATCGAAGGCATTTTAATTTCTTACCTGTTTCACGTTCTACCATGGCGTGAAACTCTTTGAACTTCTCCAGAACTTCATCCTTCATCCTGAGGAAATACACCCACACTTTCCGAGATGCATCATCAATAAAGGTCAAGAAATACCTTTTGCCGCCTAAGAACTCGACTTCGAGAGGTCCGCATACATCACTGTGTACTAGCTCCAACAGCTTTGTTTTCTTCACTGATGAGGAGCTGAATGACACCCTCCGTTGTTTCCCGTACAAACAATAGTCGCAAGGATGAGACGCTGCATCCTTGGAAACAGTGATCAGCTTCTTTTTCTGAAGGGTTGATAAACCCTTTTCACCCATGTGACCGGGCCTTTTATGCCATAAATCTAGAGGTACCATGTGCTCTGCTACATGAAGGCTCTCTCCGTTTATCTTTACATTGGTCATGTAAAGATTGTCACATAATTTACCTCGAGTAACCACCATGACCCCTTTCAACATCTTCCATGTACCGTTGGTGAAGCAGCTCTCATAACCTTGCTGATCAAAGGCTTTTACCGAGAGCAAGTTGAGTCGAAGATCTGGCACATGACGAACGTCCTTCAAAGTTATTTTGCATCCGACGTTCGTTTGGAATTGAATATCACCAATTCCCATGATTTTGGCGGTGCTGTTGTTTCGCATCTTCACTATCCCAAAATCTCCTGCTTTGTACGTGGTGAAGATCTCTCTGCAAGGAGTGACGTGGCAGGAAGCTGCTGTGTCAATTACCCATTCTACTCCTAAGTCTGCTGTGTGGAAGCACGTCTCTTCTGCACAGATGGTCACATCTTCTACAACGGTAACTCGTGGCTCGTCGCTACTTTGTGCTTGTGAACTCTCCTGGTTCTGCTTCTGAAAACTGCGACAATTTTTCTTCATGTGACCCTCTTTGCCACAGTGATAGCATTTGTAGGTGGGTCTCCGCCCATCTGTTGATCTGCCCCTTCTGTTTGTCGATCTCCCTCTGCTTTTGCTTCTACCTCTTCTCCAGTCTTCACCTCGAGACTGTCTTCCCCGATTCTCCATGATGTAGGCTTCATCTTGATTGGAGCCTGCATCTTTTCTTCTCGCCTCCTCGTTCATCAAGGCATCCTTAACCATTGATAGGGTAAGTTTGCCTCCGGGTGCTGAATTACTGATGGAGACCACTAACGTCTCCCATGAATCTGGAAGGGAACTGAGAAGTAGAAGTGCTTGTTCTTCGTCTCCAAGCTGTAACTCGACTGCTGTCAACTGATTCACCAAGTTCTGGAACTCACTTGTATGTTCTGCTACAGGAGTTCCGCTCCGCAACTTCAAGTTCACAAGCCGTCTCATCAGGATGGCTTTGTTCCGTGCTGACTTGGCTTGATACATACTCTCTAATTTTTTCCATATAGTATATGCATCTGTTTCTTTGGCTACATGGTGGAAGACACTATGATCGATCCATTGTCTGATCTGACCGATGCATTTTCTGTTAATTTTCTTCCACTCTGCCTCTTTTTTGTCTCAGGTCTCTGCCCTTCAAATTCTATAGGGTCATATAGATCCTTACAACTAAGGAGATCCTCCATCCTGAGCCTCCATAGTGTGTAATTTGTAGCAGTCAATTTAATCATGGCTCCGGATGATTCTTCCATTTTAGAATAATTAATTCACTAAAATGGAAATTGAATTTCAAAAATCCGAGCCCACCGTTACGTCCGGAACGGTCAAATTAGGTGGAATAGCCTCTTCCGGGGCTCAAAAATTCTTTTTATACAATAAATACTAAGCTTGGAAACTTTAAGGGCTAAACTGAAATTTCTTAAGGGCTAAACTGAAATTTCAGAAACTAAAAGGGGGCACAATATTATTCACTAGAACTACAGGGGCCAAAATGATATTTCCTAGGGACTGAAATGTAAATTTCATAAACTCAGGGGGTCAAAATGTAATTACCCAGAAATACAGGGGCCAAAATAAAATTTTTCAACGATTTGCCGACGTGGTAGATGGGGTCCACAGTGCTGACGTGGCTCTGACGTGGCGACACGTGTCATGTGACGTGGCACGATGATGTGGCTTCGTTGACGTGGCGATCTACTGACGTGGTATGCTGACGTGGCGAAAAGTGCGCTGACGTGGTTGGTGACGTGGCGCTGACGTGGTCGTCTTCTTCCTTGAGATGGCGCGTGTGGCGAGTGAGGACCACTCGCAGTTCAGGCAGATGGCGCGCGCGGCTTCTCTGGTGGTCGGTTCGGTCGCCAGAAAATTGCAGAATGATCTTCACGACGTCACGAACACACAGAACATTTCAAATTTGGAATTCGAAGACTTTCCGAAAAATCGAATTTTTCCAGAAACAGAGGATGAATTTTCTCTGAATTTTTTCTCTCTGTTCTGACGTTCCAGGAGCTCAACGAGGCTCTGATACCACTTGTTGGGGATGCAATGCAAACTCAGAACAGAATTTGGGAGAAAAATTACTTGTATTAACAGAGAAAATTCAGTATACAAGAATTATACAAAAACTCCCCTAAATTTCCTGGAGCTCTCCTGGCTCTCTCTCTTAATCCTAAACTCTCTGGTTTAGACTCTGGACTCTCTCTGGAATCTCTCTAATGCATAAACAAGGCAGAATTCGTCCCGTATTTATAGGAAAAATTCTGCACACAATTTCAAATCAATTTGGCTACTACCTTTGACTTTCAAAATTGGAGGTGCCTAACTAATTTGATTATCAATGCATTCACATGGGAGGGATTCTGGAAGCCATGCATGTCATGCATGAGCTCAGCAGAATTCTAGAACTCATGCATGTCATGCATGATCTCATCAGTAGTGTTCAGACATAATAGCTTCAAGATTTTCCAGTTTATCTCAATTAGATAGAAGGTATAGTTTATTCTATTGAAGGATATTTATATGAGATAGATAAGTATTTAGAAATTAATACATTACATTTAACATTAGGGTGGAGTAGTTACCTAACTGCAGTGCATTGAAATCTTTGCAGAGCGGCAGGTGGAGAAGATTGATCCTTTACTAAATTGGTTAGAATCGGAGTTTGGCTATAAGCCTGTTGTCTACTCGAGCTTTTTTGGTGGAAAGCAGGAGGATGGTCTGGTAAAAGCTGTGGAAAACCTTCTAAAGAAAACAGATGATTGTGAATTGGCAGCAATTGATGCCATTGCCGCAGCGGCACACTCTTTGACGATTGCTATTGGAATCTTTCGTGGAAAATTGCAGATTGAGGAAGCAATTGAGTTGATCAGACTTGAAGAAGATTTTCAGGTTCTTGTTAACTTGGTTTCTTATTCCCTCTTGCTTTCATGCAAACAATTCTGATGCACAGACATTTTGAATCTATTTCTGAAAAAAATAAAATAAAATGACAGTATATATTAGCATTTTTCCTGTTACTGCAACTTGCTCTTTGTTGTTCTTTGCAGGTGGACAGATGGGGTCTAGTTGACGGTGGGCATGATGTTGATATTGCTGATCTCAGGGTGCAAATTTCATCAGCTGCAGTATTCCTTGGTCTTTCAAGGTGGATTTGATTTCTGTATATCCTCATAAATTTTTCATCCTTCGAGGTAGCTCTTAGGCTGCATTTTCTTTTCTCTGTCTTACATCTAGAGCCGTGTATGTGATGCTTAAAATTTTGCGAGAATTTATTTATGGTTGATGAAATAATTGAACACAGATGTAGACACAAAAAGGTGTGCCTTTCATCAAATAACATAAAATCCTCATCCAAATTTTTCCTTTTCTTTAAGGCCATGGGTCAAAATTCGTTTTGGCCTTTTAATTATGATTATTACAGTTGAAGAACGGGCTACATGCATTTTGAGAAAGCGCCACTGCAAGTTTTATCACTTCTGTGTTGTGCTAATGGCTGCCCTTAAAGCATCAAGAAGTTTCCAAAATCCTGCATATGCAAATGCTAGAAAATTAATGATTGAATTATCATGAAATTGATGAGGAACATCTTTGTTAGTTTTGGCTGAAACATTGTGTGTAACCAAATTCTAATTTGGAAAAGATCAAGTAAAGAGATTAATCCTACAAATACTTTATTATCAGCAGTACTTTGTATAAACATGACAGAAGTTTAATTGAACTAGCAAATTAATAATAAGAACAATAAAATTGTAGGACATCAAACTCTCATAAATTCGGGCTTTTTAAGTCCATTAACACAACCCATTTCATATATATAATTTTAGTCAACTCATAATTAAGTTTAAATTAATATAATTGAATTTTTTTGAATTTTGAAAAGAATATGTGGTAGAAATTGGATAGAAATTGTATTGAAAAATGTGCAGAATAAAAACTGGATTTGAAAACAAGAAAGAACAGAGAACAATTCCAGAATTCATTTTCAAATACAAATCTTGTTTTTGTTTTCAAAATTTCAATTTCAGAAAACATTTCCAAACGCATATCTTGTTTTTGTTCTTAAAATTCCATTTCCAGAAAACATTTCCAAACTCATATCTTGTTTTTGTTCTCGAAATTCCATTTCTAAAAAATATTTCTAAATATATATCCTATTTTTATTTTCAAAATTTCACTTTTAAAAAACATTTCCGAACGTATATCCATTACCTAAAATATATTCTTCAAATCCATAAAATTCATTTTCCAAATCATTTTGAAAACAAAAACACTATAATCAAATAAATAACACACCCTTAATCTCTCTCTCGCTGTTCATCTGAGAAGGGAACAGAAGAGAACGTTGAGCAATTAAGGAAACGGAAAACATAGAAGGTTTTGCTGGTCGGTAGTAGCGGCGGTGCTTCTCCAGGCGTCAGGTTGCTGCTCAACGCTGTTGCAGTAAATCCCAGGAAGAACAAGCACAAAAAAAACCTAAAACTCTCCAGACTTATGACCCACTTGCTCCTCATGCTTCCAAAGTTCCTGGAGGCCCGACCAGATATATCAAGACCTTTGGCTGCTCGCATGACCAGGTTCTCCTCTGTTCCATTTCAAGATTTACAAGCCTCATTTGTTTTTACGATTTCTGCCTTATGATAAGGCTTTGTTTGGCAACTCCTAGATTTATAACTGCTTTAATTGGTTTGTTGGGTTTCTGCTGGGGAGACAAGAGCTAATGATATAGTGATCAATAGGGCGTTAGAGGAGGTCATATTCTTATGTTTTGCTCAATTCCAAACTGGCTGGAGTTGGGCTGGGTTCATCGCATGTGATTGTAGTTTTATTGCTGGTTCTTTACTTGGGTTTGGTCTAAACGATTTTAAATATTAATGCACTAAGCATTACAAGTAGACAAAGAAGGTTTCCTGAAATGGTGGCCATCTAGGCTATTGTAAGTTGAATTATTATCAAAATTACGTTATCAAGTTTAGTGTTCATGATGTCGCTCCGTTTTGTTATCATAATACTAAATGAAACAGAGAGTATAAACTATAGAGATAGAAGTACAATCTTTTTGATGACATAATGCAATGAGGAAATTATGTGTAAGAATGTGTAGATGAACAGATAACTGTCGATAATTATTGAGTTTGAAATGCTTTTAGCTTCCTACCTCTACCAGTAATCTATGATAATTGTACTTAGTCAATAAGCTAAGTTCCTTCAGTTCATGGTACATCTCAAGTAACAAACTTTGTTTTCTTGTATTGGTTTCTCACCAATGGTACTCCAATGTTGTAAATTTCCTTAAATTATCATATATGTTACTGTTCAAAACTGATGCATAATAATCACCCTAATAACATGAATCAAGGACTACTCATTGAGTTGTTGATTTTGAGGATAATTTTGTTAGGTTACCTAAATATTAAGAATAAAACACTTTATCTTGTGAAAATGCATTTTATCCACCAGACCAGAATCCTTAACCGGCCATAAGCTTTTTCTGTCAATCCAGATTGGATGCGAACTTTGAGGTGCCTATTTTTTGCTGGGAAACTGATTAGGAAAACTTGCTGGATATCTTTGTGTGCCGCCACATCAGAGACAAACAGAAAGCCAAGGCTTCTTTATGTTTGTGCTAGGCTGCTAGTACATCTAAATAATAGTGTGAGACATGTCTAAGAGAAGTTGGGCTTCACATGCTGGAGACTCATAAATTATTGCCTTTTCTTTTTTTAATCGAAGCTTCGAATGGGTATTGATGGTTACAGCCTGATAAAAGGACAAATAATGACTATGCAGAAGGATGTGTTAGGGAAATATGTGAAAAGACAGTGCCTAGAAAAATATATAATTTCAAGTTTTATACTTTTCATGTCAACTTCGTATGATTTGAGATGTTTAATAGTCAGACTGTTTTGGCTGATTTAGTAGCATATGTCTGAGAAAAGAGATTTCTGAGTTTTGGCCTACTGTTCTCTTGTTATAAGAAGCTTTACATCTGAAAATGATTACAAGTGCAGATGAACATGTTATTTTCAATTAAAACACTTTTTTTCTGCCCAGATTGTGTTATAAAGCACTGCTGGTTAATTTATATGTAGGATTGCCACCCTAGTTTTTACAATTGGATCCCTAGATTCTCTGCAATAAGTCCTAGGATTCTCTGTATCAAATCATTTGATTTCTTCGTTGATTCTCTCTGATTTAGTCAATTAAACTTGATTCTCTTCCTTTTTCACATTGAACAGCTTTCTTTCCTTTTCTAACAGTCCTTTAACGGCTTTTAAATTGTAATCTGCTTTTCACATGTTTGGCCAAATGTATGTAACAGACTGATCATGTTTTTAAAAACATACATGTGGATTCAAACCTGTTCCCAGAATGTTCTAATTTTTTATATCGTTTCCAGGAATTCAAACACGGGACCTTGTAGTCAACCTAACTTCGAGAACAAGTTGAGAAACCAGCTTAAACCTTGTAATAATATTGCAGCCAATATGGTGATAAAGAAAACGAGTATAATGGAGAAGCTTATGATAATCATCCTTACACTTGCGAGTCTGTAGCTGGGCTAGTTTCTTCATTTCCTAGTTTGTACATTATGTAATTCTTAACATGTTTGCAGGATGTCAACTCATAGTACGAGTGTAACCAGCATGGCAAAAGTGAAGTCTGAAATGTTATAATCAAGTGGTTACCATTTGATTCTGTAACCAGTTTCTATTTCTTTTTCTTTCTGAAATCAGGAATAACTGCTGCAAAGATGAATAAGGTGCCAAGTGAAGAAATGTTGTTGTGAATTGACATCTGTTTTTGAAGCTTTCACACTGTATCATGGAATGGAGGGTAGAGTCAAAAGAATATGAATAACTGATGTTGCGGCAGATGGAATTCACCTGGTAAGACTGAACAACAATTCTCAATGCTCTCCTTGCAGCTTCTAGATTCTTATGTGTCTAGTTGCTTGTTCTGAGAATTATCTTACTGTCCTGTGGATTGTCAAATTTCCAGGGAAAACTGTTGACCCGGGGCGGATACCAGCCTTCCTGGCTTTGCATTCGGATTTTGACATCCCTACTTCTAGGTGGAATGCTTGTCAGCTTCTCGACAACTGTAGCCCTGCTAATTCATATGGGGTTTAGGAGAGGAGAGTGTCATCCAAATAAAAGATTTATCGAGGAAATGTTTGGTTATTGCGGTTTTTCGGCTACATACGGGCATTGTCGATTGGGCGCTTCTATTTCTATGGGCTCATTTGATTACGAATCTATCACTTTTGTTTTAGAAATTCTTGTATCAAAATGAAAACGGAAGATTTGTTTGTGCCTTTTTTTTTTTTTTAATAAAAATGAATGATGGAGGATGTATTTGATTATGTGTATTTTATAGTTTTATTTTAAATGAACTATAGTTAAAAAAATTTTTTAAAAATATTATAAAATAATGAAAATATTATATTTAATTAATGTAATATAATTTATTATAAAATAGTAAAATTAATTTGAAATAAAAAATGAAGAAAAGATGAATTATATAATTATATTGGTGAAATAACAACATGGAGAATGGGTGAAAAGGTGTTTTTGTTAAAATTTTATTTGGTGCGTCGCTTAGGTTGCATCTGGACTCAATGTTTGTACGCCTTTTTGTAATGAAAATGCTAACAAAAAAGATATTTCTATTCCTAAGACTGAAACCATGTGTCATGCTATCCATGAAAAACAATTGTTTATATAAACAAAATTTATATTCTCAATAATCCGTCATGTTCAATCTTTCAAGAGAAAATATTTATATAAAAATGCAAGAAAATATTGTTTAATTATGAATTTTGTGTGTTTTCTTCTATAATTTTTGTTTGAAGATGAAAAGAAAAGACATGCTTATGTGTTATTTATGGAGAATAAATGATAGGGAATGTGTTTGATTAAATATATTTTGTGTATTTATTTTAAATAAATTTAATTAAAAAATATTTAAAAATATTTTTTGTTCTCAAATATTATAAAATAAAAATATAATATTTCATAAATAGTAAATGAACTGATAAAATTAATTTGAAATAAAAAATAAATTATACAAAAAGGGAGAATAAAGAAAGTAATTGAAAATGAGAAAAAAGTCCTCATTTTGTTCAACACGATGCTACTCGTAATTTATATTTTAACACTTTTTTTTTTTTTTTTTTTTTTTTGCGCTTTTGAAGCAAAATGGTTTACTAAACAGATTTCACAGGCTTTCCTAAATCCAATTTGATATGGAAATGAGAACTACGTGGAAACCATAAACAAACAGTGCAAGATTTAAGACCTCTAATTGATCTTTACAAACATACAATGCTTATTTATTATTCAAGAAGGTACAACTGGTAACTGAATTTACTTAACAAGTAAGAATAAACATGGGCATATATGGACGCCAAAAGAATGGTGAGATCCGGGAAATCCACCGGTGGTGGAGGATAGCCGGTGGGATGAAAGAGCATTGCTGCTTCTTTATTCGTCTTTCCGCTTGACGGGGAACCGTGACAATCAAGCAAACAAACTCCCAGAACAATCAACACAATCTCTACAATCAATCACTCAACGCATACTAAAATAATCTGTCTAAATAACTTTTTAATATATCATATAATCAATAACTAATCAAGTTTAACAAATTAATAATAAAAACTTAAATTTATACTTGGCTAACCTAATAAGACATCAGAGGAATAATTCTAAATAGATTAAAAATTTGAGTCAAATTAGAAAAATCAAAATTCATAATTAATTAAATATTAAAATCTCTAATTCAATTAAACACTTAATAACTAAAATATTAAAAAAAACTAAATTACCCTGATGCAAAGCAAACCATGCTACATCACTGCTACTATGATTTTGGTGGATTTATCCGTGGAATCATCTCTTGTTGACATTTACAAGAATAATGCAAGAGAATTGCTGTTTCACAGTAAAATATCTAATTTGGAGGGTAACCTTCTGAAGAAGCTGTGAAGTATAGAACGGCTCTTGCTCCTAAACCGGGGATGGCGCAGCATGTAGAAAACACCCAGCGTTGCTACAACCTTCGGTGAAGTAACATAAGTGAACACTGCACATATCAATGAGAAGATGATGAAGATAGCAGTAGCTCTGGGATCACGCCAGCTGAGTATACCCTGAGCCCTTTCCCCTTGTGTAGCCAAATCTCCAGCCACTGTCTGCACTCGGCCTGCCACGCTGCGTAGCCTATCATATCTCATTCTCACAGTCTCTCCAGGTCGCGTTGTTGGGACTGTATCAAACTCCTCATCCAGCTCATCTGGATGTGCGCTCTCTGCCTGTGAAAGGCGAGCATCCATGTGAAATGGATACCTCGGCCTGAACCGGTAATTCCAGATACCAATAGCGATGGGGTAGAGGGAAATTGCGGTTACCATCGGTTCCGGGTAGCAAACCACAATCAAGAACAATGCGTGCACAAGGATTGTTTTCACTGGGTTTCTCCAGGTGCAAATATCGTCTATCCATCTACAAATAGCTATAACAACTGAAAAAAATTGAAGTACTCTGAAGAAATTTACTTTGCTTTTCCTGAAACTGCACATAGTGTAATCCACAACTGGCATATGCACATCTACATCTAGCATAAGAAGTGCCATTATTCTGTCGAAATTGCTTTCCGTCAAATCCCACCAATCGTAATCCACAACTAGCATACGTACATCTGCATCTAGCATGTACTCAACTGTCTCAAGACTTAATGGTGGCTCTGATCTTCCTAACTTTGCTGCTACTATCCGTATTGCGTGATGGCGAAGCCGATCAATGTGTCTATCAGGAATTGGTTCGACATAATTCATTTTGGGCAACAATGGCTTTCCATATTGTGTCAACATGTTAACCCAAGCTGTACATGTAAACCGCAAAGCCAATCGCAGCTCTCCATTATTCTTCAATCCATCGGGTGTGAGCATGAGCAAAGGATAGCCACGTGTGTACATACGATCAGTTGACAAAGTTGATAAACGAATTCTTACCTTTCCGATTCTCTGATCTTTGGCATCCTCTTTGCTTCCATTAGTATGGCTATTATCAAACACTCCAATTGTGATCACAGTACATGGATCATAAACTTCCCAGGTATACTCCTCGTTCCATCGCGGCTGCAGAGTGTCCAGGATTGTTCTGGTTCGAACCCATTTGTTCCCATACTTGGCCACGGAATATGCACCAGTAGTTCTGCCATCCTTGCTCTTCAAAGGCAGCAAATTCGCATTCAAAATCCCAAGTTCCAGAATTCCAATGCTAGACTTCCTTAAGTGCTTTGATGATGGCTGAAGATCGCTGCTAAGATGGGTTAACTCATCATGAAAATGGTAACCTGCTTCTAAGCAGAGCCCAAGGAGAATCTTGCTTGAGCATTTTTCCTTTTTCTTTTCACCACCTTCCTCTTCTGCCCATGAAGGTATGATGAGATTAAACCATAGCGGATCCGGGGGCGGGCTTGATTCATTTCTTGCTGGAACATGTCTAACTGGTATTAGCACCCTTCCTAATATCTCTTTTTTGCCATGTTCAATTTGATCGACTACAGATATAAAAAGGAAATCCTCAAAAGGCTCCGACGCCACAAACAACAGCTCCTCTTTCCATAATGGATTTAGAGTTTGTGCAGGCCCCGTAACCCTTAGCTGATTTCCAAGTTGAACTTCTACATTTGTGTCAGGCAATCTCCCCTTGTAGGGGGGGACAAGATCCCGTGCTTCAATGACATGAACGCGAAGGTAATAAAGCTCGGGCGAGAAGTAAAACTTTGATCTTGTGTTTGCTAGATTTGCGTGACTAACGTTGTGCGCATCACAGGTCCATGCCTCAGGAAAAGACTCATCAGCTTGTGTTCCCATCCAAACTGCAAGCATGATTTCTCCTTTGGCTATGTTGTCGCCCTTTTTGTCCTGCAATTTATACCACTGAGGAGCCAAAGGTCTATCTGGTGGAACTCGAATCGGGACTTGTAATAGATCAAAACGAACCCTTCCCACAAAATTATCCTTGCCAATATCCTCATGTTTCACAATCACTTCCAGAAAATTACATTTCAATATTTCTTTTGAGAAAGCAAAAATTTGCTTCCATACATGATTTTGGTTCCTCTCCAAGTGTTGGGTGACCACTTTGTAGTTGGCAAGCTTCAATTTCACATAAGAGTCGACGCCGCCTGATACATCCATGGGAAGAAGATCTCTAGCCTTAACCACATTCACATACAAGTAACGCATCTGCTCCACCAGATCACAAGTACTCGCTGTCTTGTCTCCGCCTCTGTACCCCATCCGCGCCGCCACCGGTGGAATTAACTCCTTCGGTAGAAACTCATCAGGATCTGTCTTGGGCATCTCCATATGCGCCACTAAACTTGCAGGCCCTGCAGCTTTAGAAAAATCCGTTATTGACTCCACCACAGGAGGCTTATGGAAACTCTGATCAAAACCAAACTTAGATGACACAGGAGTAGGAGCGGTAGCACCACCACTGCCGCCGCCAGCTGCAGTCCCTATCAAGTGAAAAGTCCTCACAGCGCTCTCATTCTCCTCCTCCTTATACTGATCAATTTTAATCCCTTCATGATCAAGGTTGTTGATGTTGATTTCCTGCAGTGGAGTTTCCAGCTCATGAGCCTCAAAACCAACGGCAATTGTTGGTCCTGCAGCAGTATGGGAGCCGTCGTTGACTGCATATATTTTGAGCGCAATATCACCTTTCATATGCGAGAGCATGTCGCATTTATCAAGCAGATAGCGCTGGACGTTGGCCTGAGACTTGGACAAAGGCACAGACACACCTGAAATCCTGACTCGCCCAAGAAAGTTCTCGTGGTGAGCATGGCTTCCTTTCCTGTTGTTATGCACAGTTACTTCAATAGTCTTGTGAGGAAGATCAATTGGGTTGCTGATGTTGAACACAAGCTTTTCATTCCAACTAGGGCTGAGGTCATTAGGCTTGGTTTGAGTCCTGCGTCGCTGATCATCAAAGTCTACCTCGACAAAGGGACTAGCAGATCCTTGGTCATCTTCGGAAAGGAGGTCACTGGCATCAAGGACTTCTACTACCAATTTGGCCATGGTAAGAGAGGCTGCAAGATGATTGCTAAAATGAAGAGAAGACAGAAAGTACGCGTGAAGAAGAAGACAGAAATGGTGAAAGTGAGATGGTCAGTTTCGAGTGGATTGCTAGTATGCTGTCGCGCCTACTTTATTACTGTACAGAACTCTTATGATAGAGTAAGTTAGGGAACGTTTGTCTGTGTGAGAGGAATTATTGATAGATAACTAGATGGGTAAGATATAATTTTCTTCATAAAAAATTGCTTAGCTTGACTAATCAAGAAAATTAAGGATGCGAAGCTCCTCTTTTTCCTTACAATGCAATATTAATGGCTTCTAGGACTTGGCTGATTTACTGTGTGAAAGATTTTAATGGTGTATATATACATATATAAATATAGATCTATGCAAGGATGATAAAATTATTTTTAATTAATCAATTACCGATTTATTCTTAATTTATTGTTCCCTTTGGATTAACAGTCAAATGCCATACTTAGCATTGCAAACATGCAATAACATATGTATATCTTCACAGTGTTTTCCTTTTTTCAACTTAAATCTATTTATTAGAATTTATATATAAGAAATATATGTATTTATTATGTGAGAATAGAGTAATTAACTACCAAAAAAAGAAAAAACTTATAAACTCTCTTCTCCAACACTGGATGTGTAGGTGAAGGCACTGAAAAGCATTTTCTCGATCGGCTCCTTCCGGCGGCAACGGTTTTTTTGGTTGAAAGGGAGAAGGAGGCTAGAAAGGTAAAAGAACCTACATATGCCTTGATGTCCTTCTTTGTCTTGAATTAAAATCGTGAAACATGCCACTGAAATTAATAATTGTTTTTTGTGATCCTGTAAAGGAAAAAAGGCATAGAGCCAATGAAAGTGGCAGTAATTGTTAAAGTAAAAGACAAAGATATTGACTTGTTGACTTTGACAGTTTGCCACAGACTCCGAGTCATCCGATTACTGTTTTGCTTCAACAGTTCACTGCTTTTGCTTGGCTGCCAAATGGCAGCAAAATAGTGTGGTAGTCCTGCAGAAATATTGACTTTGACAAGTCTTAGTCGTCTGAGACTCCGAGTCATCCAATTACTGTTTTGCTTCAGCAGGTTACTGCTTTTGCTTGGCTGCCAAATGGCAGTAAAAGAGTATGGTAGGCCCACAGTAATATTGACTTTGACAATTATTAGTCGTCGGAGACTCCGAGTCATCCAATTACTGTTTTGCCGGGGACTCCAAATCATCAAAATACTATTTTGCTTGGCTGCCAAATGGCAGCAAAATGTGGGATTGATTGCGGGGGACAAGTGCTTTACTTTTTGGGTGCACCCCTAATTTTGGGTTACATCTCGTCTCAGACTTATTCTGTCCAGTGACTTTGCTGTAACACAATAGGATCTCCTGATTTCGCCCTATGGCTTCTTCATCATCTTCATCTTCTTCAGTTACACTTCATAACAAATATGATGTCTTCCTCAGTTTCAGAGGGGACGATACCCGTGATAACTTCACAAGCCATCTCTATGCCGCTTTGTGCAAAAGGCATATTCAGACATTCATTGATGAAGATGGACTTCAGAGAGGAGATTATATTTCTCCTGCGCTTTTTAGAGCCATTGAAGAATCAAAATTCTTAGTGATCATTTTCTCAAAAAACTATGCTTCTTCCACATGGTGCTTAGAGGAACTTGTGAAGATTCTCGAATGGAAGGAAAAGGTTATACCTGTTTTCTACAAAGTAAGTCCGTCAGATTTGCGGAAGCAGAAAGGAAATATCGGAGCTGCTTTTCTTGAGCATGAAAAGCGTTTCCATCAGGAGCCAGAAAAGGTTAATAGTTGGCGGGCTGCTTTAACTGAAGCATCCAAAATAAACGGATGGGACTCAGACTCACCGAATAATAAGTAACTAAATCTGACCCTTTATTACTATTTTCTGTTTCAATGTGACTCGTCAGTTTAACTTTTCATTATTAAATATACGAGACCAATTTTTCATACTCATGTTAATGGCATTAGCTGCCTGAATACGGGAAAAAAAAAATTTAATGGTTTTATTGATCCCAATAGATAAGTTGCTTTAGTGTTCTCTAAATAACATTACTTCGTTTCTTTCGTGATTGTTTTAACTTGCTACTTTTGCTCTTCATACTGCTAGGCCTGAATCCAAACTTGTGGATGGAGTTGTTGAAGATATCTGGAAGAAGTTAATGAATAATATATCACCCTCAAGTTATTATGAAGGCTTAGTTGGAATGGAAAAACATGTTGAGCACATCAAATCATTATTATTAGAGTTTCAAGTTATTGGAATTTGGGGCATGGGAGGTATAGGTAAAACAACCATCGCTGAAGTTGTTTTCCGACAAATTTCTCATCAGTTTGAAGGTTGTTGCTTCATTGCAAATGTTAGAGAAGAAGCAATAAAAAAAGGGCTACTTCAATTAAAAGCGCAACTTTTTTCTAGAATATTAGGAGATAAAAATGTTATTATTGACACTCCTAATACTATACCCATATCCATTATGAATAGGGTCCAAAGCAGAGCATTTCTTATTGTTCTTGATGATGTCGATGATTTAGATCAGTTAAAATTTTTAATTGGAGAGTTTGATAAACTTTGTGATGACAATAGAGTCATTATAACAACAAGAGATAGAAATGTTGTTCTTTCTGGATATAACAAACCAGAAATATATGAGGTTAAGGGACTCAACATGAAGGATGGTTTTCAGCTCTTTTCGAATTATGCCTTCAAACAAAATCCTCAAACTAAATGCTTTTTGAAGCTCTCAAACAGAATAGTAGATTATGTCGAGGGCCACCCCTTAGCGCTTAAAGTGTTTGGTTCCTCCTTATACGGAAAGAGTGAACAGGTATGGGAAAGTGCATTGCGTAAGTTATCAAAAGGGAATTTGGATCGTAAAATTCATGAGGTATTGGTAATTAGCTACAATGGACTAGAACATGAAGAAAAAAACATATTTCTAGACATTGCTTGCTTCTTTAAAGAGTGGGAATTTGATCACGTAACGAAAATATTAGAGAGTTGTTATGAGAGTCTCCATTATGATCTTATTAACCTCATTGATAAGTCACTCATCTGTAGAACAACAGATAATGTGATAAAAATGCATGATTTACTGCAAGAAATGGGTCGGGAAATTGTTCATCGAGAATCACCCATAATGCCAGGGAATCGTAGCAGGTTATGGAATCATGATGATGCCTTTCAAGTGTTAAGAAATAACGCGGTAAGAGTCAAGTAATTTTAGTTTCTTCCTTATATTAGAATTTTTAGCAAAGAATCAATCAGACAAGATATACATATATATATATATATATATATATTTAGGAAGTTTGATTTATGCTATAATTTTTATTTTTTTATTTTGGTATGAAGGGTACTGATGCAGTTCAAGGCTTGTTCTTAGATATGTCCAAGACAAGTGAAGACTTGTGCCTAAGTCCTTCTGTCTTTGAAAATATGCCCAATCTTAAATTTCTTAGTTTCTATGCACAAACAGTTGTAGATGTTGGAAATTTTTCTAGCCTGCACCTTCCTAAAGGACTAAATTATCTTCCAGATGAGTTGCGGTATCTTCATTGGTATAAATATCCTTTGACAGAATTGCCATCACAATTTAGTCCTAAGAATCTTGTGGAGCTAGCATTGCCTTATAGCAATATTAACAAACTTTGGAGAGAAAGAAAGGTATGATTTAATTTTTATACGAAATGTTTCTTGCTTTCATAATATAAATTGTGTAATTCATCCATAGTAATTTATTTTTCTCTGTTTACCTTTTTGCTACAGTATCCTTCCAAGTTGATATTCCTTGATCTTCAAGACTGCCAATGCCTGACTGAAATTTCAGACCTCTCAGATGCTGTGGACCTTGAGGTTATAAATATTCGAAATTGCAAAAGCTTGGTAACAATTCACCCTTCTAACAAATATCGCTCCAATCTCCGTATCTTAGGTTCAGAGGAATTCCCAAGGTTGGACAGTCTTCCTACCTCTATTTCTACATTAAAAACTCTTAAAAAGCTGAATCTTTCAGGTTGTTTAAACCTGAAGATGTTTGAAGATATCTTTTGTATATCTTCATTGGAGGTTTTAGATATAAGTGAGCACAACTTTGAGAAGATACCTGAAAAACTCAAGCAACTTTCGCAGCTGGAAGAATTTTATGTGAACAATTGTGGTATGCTTCAATCAATTCCAGATGTTCCACTGTCTCTGAAAAAGTTAGAAGCAAGGAATTGCAAGCAGCTCCAATCATTACCAAGGCTTCTGCGAAGTCAAGAGGGAGTAGATGCATCTGAACTGGAAATAGCATCTGACCGCTACTCTCCTAATCCTGATAGCAGCATTAGCGCTGGTTTCATATTTCCAAACTGTTTTAAACTGGATGAGAATGTAAAGGACTACTTTTTGGCTGAAGCACGAATAAGATTTCAAAATATGGCAACAACATCAAGGAGATATGGTCAAGATGAGGTTACTCCCCACTCACTCTCTTTCACTTTCATTTTATTGCTAAAACTCGCATAAACATTAAACATGGTCAATTTCATATTACAGGAATTTGATGGAATACCTGCCATCAAACTTTTTTTACCTGGAAATGAAATTCCTGATTGGATCAACTACCGAAGTTGGGGATATTCCTTATCTATTGAACTATCTCCTTTTTGGCATGATAAAGCGTTTATTGGATTTACTCTCTGTGCTGCTGTTAAAATTCAGGGTGATTGCTGTGATGTCGAAGTAATGTGTTCTTTCAGGAATAATTGTGAACCTGATGACATTTATAGTCATCAGGTCAGCAGACCTTGCAGTGTGCGCTTTAGGTGTAGCCACTTATTTGAGTCAGATCATGTCTTACTAATATATTATCCCTACTATCGTGATTGTATAATTGGGGGCAAATTTGACACTATCACGTTCCATTTCGTCAGTAATGGTAAGTGGGAGATGAAGTGTTGTGGGGCCTATCCCGTATATTTAGATACCAATGACACCAACCCCAATGTTGAGATAGGTGCTATTCCAAACCCATTTTGTGATGAAACACCTGAAAACGTTGCCATCACGGGAAAAGACTATGGGGACACAATAACCCAAACTGACACAAACGGATGCGGAAGTGGAACACCAAATAAGGAAATGAATCCAGTCAATCCTCCTTTGACTAAGAACCAAGTTCCTCCTGCTTATCATACTTTGTGTACCAGAGGTGGCTTGTTGCTTTCATATTGTCGGACTTTATTTATTTATTTCCTCTGCGGACTTGGCGTTCTTTGGCTGTTGGAGCGGGTTGGGTTTCCTCCATTGAAAGAGTAGTTCAACAAATTGATTGCTGCTACACTGGGTAAGTTATTAAAAGGATTATTGCTACTTTATTTTAAGTTATTAATTAAATTAGGATTTATTTTATCATACCATTTTAATTTTGTAGTTATTTCTAAGATTGTTACCCTTTCTCTGTGATATACTTTTATATGGATGTTTATAGAGTTATATACATTATGGGTGACTTGTTTAAGGTTGCTTGATTTTGCCCATATATCAGCCACTCTTTTTGTGTTAGCTGAACTTGTTGTGTGTTTGTACTCAAGTCCTAAGGTCCCTTTCTAATTTCTGCTTATTTGCTTAAGCTAAGTTTAAAGTTGGAGCAAGCTAAGGTTAAGGTTACAGCAAAAGAATCTTAATTACACTTGCACATTTCTAGTTCCAGATCTTTTCGTAAATCCTGTGCGCTTGCTGGATAACTACAAAGCTTGTCGTGTTTATCATAATCAAAAGGAGTATTCTTCTTAATTTGTGCCATGACTTAATTGTTTTCATTTCCATGAATTGTTCGTGATGTTCTCCCTTTTGCTAAAGTAAATGCCCCTGCAGTTGAAAATTTTATTGATGAAGTAGATCCTTTTGGTACTCGCCAGCTGTTAGGTTTGATGCTTAAAGTGGAGCTGAGAGAGAAGTTCATGAAGTACTTTCAAAGCTCATGAACTGGTCTGACAGGGTAGTTACTTGGTAGTTTTATAGATAGTCTTGGCCATTGATTTTGTTTATAATCATGATTTTGGATTGTTAAATTTTTATGGTAAAATGGTTTGAAAATTGAAATTTATCAATATTAAGCTGAGCTCTTATGCACGGTAATACACTTTGGGCATATTTGGCAGTCCGCATTGTACTATATAAAAATTCAGCATTGTATAATTTGTACAAATCTTATGTTTGGCACAAACTCTACACTATACTAAATGATGCACATCGCATTATATAATGCTGAGAAAATTGGTTGCACTATGCACTGTATAAAAATTGATGAGGAACGGGGTTCCTCAAATTAAAAGGGAGGAAGATGTAGATAGAGGAAAGAGAAGAAACAATAGAATAATTTGAGGGAGAAGTAGGGTGAAATTAAGGAAGAAGATAATCTTTTTACTAAAAGATTAAAAATCAATAATAACCAAGTCTGAAAATAACATAACTAAAGGCTCCTATTTATATGACCTTAAAATATAGTTCTACTGGGAAATAAAACTTTATTAGAAAATAGAATCTCAATCCTAATTTAACTAGAAAATACCAAAATTAAATCAAAGATAAAATAGTAAACTATTTATTAGGAAAATAACTTAAATTAGGATTACCCCCAATTTAGGAAGTCAAAATCCTTAATTAATTAAAGTCCCTAAAATCAAAATTAAAATCTCTAATTTATTCCTAATATGTCCTACATCAATTTTCTGTAGCTTAAAAGAACTCGACTCCTGACTCATTGTCAAGGAGGAAGTTGCCAATACACAAGGAAATTTCACGTCTTATCTTGCACAAGCATTAAAGAGATGTCAACCCAAATCTTCTCTTGATAATTGAATGGCATAGGCATACATGACTGCAATTTAGATGTCAATATCTTTTGACAAGGAAGCAATAATATTCACCATAGAAAACTTCACTGAGGATATTAATCCAATGATAAAACTAGGTGAACCCAAATACAAATTACAATCTATGAAATCAATTTCTTGAATGATCTCATGATATTCTTCTTCACAAGCGGATTCAACTTCACATGTAGGCTCTACATCATTATTCAAATTCATCTTACTCTTAATTTCAATATTACCTTTAGATTCATGCACATCTTCAAGATTAATCTTACTTGCTTCATCATCTTCAGTAAAATCATCATATTCATCCTCATTTACAATTTCATCTTCCAAAGGTCCATTCTTTGTATTTTGTTCTTGCACACAAGACCTTGAAGGAAAGAAAGCAGGATAAAGGGTAAAACTTTTAATAAGAAGTCTAAGGTATTCAAATTGGGCATCCAATCTTCTCTCAAATCTATCAAGTTTATTGTTGAGACTAGCTATTAGTTTATTTATGGTATCTACAATGGGAGGATCAAGATGGTTGGCCATAAGAATTAAACTAATGGGTTGACGTGAAAATTCTGAAACCTGGAGGATGAAGTCAAACCTGTAACAGTAAATCTGGTATGAACATTAACTCTAGTTAACAGTGATTTGGCCGTGAACAGTATTTTATTTTATTTTTTTAATTGATTGGTTATAGGAGACAAGTATATAGGATAAAGCTAAGTGAAACTGATGGAAAATTTAGGGTTTATGATTTGAACAAAAATAAATAAATAAATAATAACTAGTATAATAGGGGATCGTATCACATTTTGATACCAATTGATGAGTAACGAGGTTCTTCAAATTAAAAGAAATAGAGAAAATAGAAGAAACAATAGAAGAATTTGATAGAAAAGTAGAGTAAAATTGAGGAAGAAGACAATTTTTTTTACTAAAAGATAAAAAACCAATAATAACCAAGTTTGCAAATAACATAACCAAATGCTCCAATTCATATGACCTTAAAATATAGTTCTATTAGGAAATAGAATCCTATTAGGAAATAGAATCTTAATCTTAGTTTAACTAGAAAATACAAAATTAAATCCTAAATAAAATAGTAAACTATTTATTAGGAAAATAACTTAAATTAAAATTACTCTCATTTAGAAAATCAAAATCTCTAATTAATTAAAATTCCTCAAGTCAAAATTAAAATCCTTAATTTATTCCTAGCATGTACTACATAAAAAATAATACAATAATTTTTTAATTTAAAACTTTTTGACTCTCTCTTGTCTTCGTCTCTGTCTCTGGCTTTACATCACGAAAACTCCAGATATCTCCATCTCCCTCTCTCTGCAAATTTCTCAAATCCTCACTCATCTGTACACTCTTTTCTGACCCTCTGGTACTCATCTCTCTTTCATGTGCCTCTCCTTCCTCTCACATTCATACAGAAACCATAAAATTTCTCATATCCTCTTAAGCTTTGGTTAACTTCAACTCCAACTCAAGCTTTGCTTCAATCTCAGTAAATCCTCTTTTATGCTCTTTTGTTTATTGGAATTCAATTTTGATTATTATTTTTTTTATCTGGGTATGTTTTAATTTTGCCTCTGTGATATTTGATTCAATTTATGATTCTGTTGATTATTGCTGTAACCAAGTAAAAAAATTGGAACGTAGAACTTGTTGTTTGTGAGGATTTGTTTGTGCATTGCAGTTGTTCAATAAAATGTCTCAATGGAACATGATTTCTCTCCAGTTGCTTTAATGATGTGTTTATGCACCTTTTGGAGTAGATTTTTTGTGGTTAAAAGAGAATCAATTCAACAGCCTTTCGTTTTCATGCCCTGATTTTGGTTTAACAAAGGTCAATACTGTTGATTAATATGTTTGTTGCAGTTTGTAGTTGTGTTCATTTAACTTGGATCCTTTGCATGTCCGCATTTCAGGTTGTGTTACTCTCTGGCTATGCTTAATTCTGCTCTCTGTGTAACCCTATTAGCTGGCAAAGCAAAGCAAAGCAAAGTTGTTCTCCTAACCTTCTTCACCACCTGAGACTCAGAGTCAGAGGCTGAGACATTGCCATTGCCACAATCAATTTCAAGGTAATTGCTTTCAATTTCAGTTCTAGCTCTGTTTAAATGATGCTTAACTAGTTCTTTTACTTGTCTGTTTGTTTTAGTGTTTATAGCTTAAACTGAAACCGAAACTGTGTATTCTTTAGCTTTAACTTTAAGTAGATAATGTCTCAGTTGTTTTTTCTTCAACTTTTTTCATTTGAATGATTCAATGTCATCTGATTTAGATTTACGGCTAAAACGATCTGGTTAAGTGGTGGAGCCGTTAACACTTCTCTTGAGTGTGTACTTAGGTTTCTGGGGTGTTTAATCTGGAGCCAGCTTGGATGGTTACTCTGTCTCAACCTTTGAATGCATCATTCGCTTTCTGTTTTCATTCTTCTGCACTATTACATTGAGTCTAAAACACATTAAGAATGCTTACCATGAAAAAATCCACTTTGTGACATATCTAAGGGTTTTTGTCACTGAAAGTCTGATCGTGGAGTGTCATTTGCCACGGTCAGAAAGCTTTCTATTGTTTTTTCCTTGCTCTGCTTGATTTTCATATTTGACATATTGTGTATTGCTTGGGTGTTCCCAACCGCATTTGCACATTTTGCTGGTATCTTCCTGTTTTCATACTGGTTAGGATTGCTTTGGCTAGTTCATTGATTATGTGCATGAAATATAAGTTTAGCATAAATGCAACGGGCTTTTTGTTGAGATTGACCCATTCTCTTATACCAGGCTTATATACATGGCACCTCTAGTGTACCAGACCGAAATGTACGCCCAATCCAGTAACAAACGCAGCCGATCTCTCTCCTCCTTTCTATCAGCCCCATCGGCTATTAATATGCCTCTTAACTATTAGACTTATATCATACAAGTTTCAAAAACTTGTCAATATCAGCATGTTGCTTGTGTCCAAGATTAAAGTTTGTTGGGTCAAAATCAAATGACATGCAAATGAGTTAAAAGTTGAAACTTGAATTAAGAAGAGAAAAAGAAACTTGTTGCAGAATTACTTCATATTAAAGGTAGTTCTTAGACATGATAATAACACATAATATAATATAACAAAACTTATATAAATTAATCTATCATTATATAATTATGACTATCTACATTTACTTTCTACCTTTTAATTACCACAGACCCTCCCAACCAATCCTCCTGCAGAAATACCAAGTAAATGGGATCTCCCTTGCATATTTTAGGTACCAATGAGAAGTTATATATTTAGTGTAAAATCTGCACAAACCAGTGAGCCAGCAGCCAATCATTACACCCTTTTATTGTATATGTTTTTTTTTTATCTTATATCTTGCTAGAGGCGGAAATTCTTAGTTCTCTGACGTCTCTGCGTATATGCCTGAGAAATGAGAACTTAAAATCTAGAAAGGCTTCCTGCGCGCAATCAATTGACGCTTGCATATAGGCAACAAAATCAGAAATATTAATCTGTACATATATATATATATATATATATATATATATATATATATATATATATATATATATATATATATGTAGGGTCAGCTATTGTAACTTAATATTTTGACTTAATTTGACGCGCTTGTTGTTCACCCTTCATCTGTTTTTGATCCAACGGTGCTAAAAACAAATTTGAAAATTAAACTGAGCAATGAACCATAACCAACTAAGTATATTGATATTCAATACTAAAATAGGCATGAATTGTAAGAGACGTTCGACTCTTCACAATGTTTTTTTTTCATGAGGTAAGTTAGAGATATTGACACTTTTTTGAAGATTAGTTGCGATGCACGTAAGCTAGTCCGGACACTTCGGTTACTCAAAAAAAAAAAGAATTGTAAGAGGAAAAGTATATTGATTTGAATTATAATATTAAAAATAATTAAATTATTTTAATACATTATAATATAATATAATATATAGCGACAGTAGTCGAATAATAGTTGCTTATTTAATTTTTAGAAAAATTAATTGAAAAAGTAAATTTATGAATTAAATAAGAATTTCTAAAATTTTAATATTTTAGAACATTTTTGGATTCATATTATTTGAGAATGACAATTTTAGTACTCTGCTTTTCTCAAGTTTTAGATTTTGAAATTTAGATTTCCAAAACTTACCTCTTACCTGTTTTTGTAATTTA
Source organism: Boswellia sacra (assembly GCA_013180625.2). Classification (NCBI taxonomy): domain Eukaryota; kingdom Viridiplantae; phylum Streptophyta; class Magnoliopsida; order Sapindales; family Burseraceae; genus Boswellia; species Boswellia sacra. The sequence goes on along the minus strand of SNVD02010202.1, from coordinate 339,915 downwards.
ATACAAAAAATATTATTTGAGTAGATTATAAGAGAATCAATTTTTCCAAAGTTTATCAAACACCCATATAACTTTTCAGTGGTAACAGAAGCCAAAGGTTGTTGATGTACAGCAGGGCCAAACACACTCATTATAAATCCAATTCATTCACGAGAAATAATTTAAGCTAAATACCTAAAAAGATTCTAGAAAGTAAAGTATTATGAAAGAGTAGAAAATTCATTGAAAATTAACACTTGCGTTTTGTCATTTACGGTGAGACCAGATACATTCGTAAGCTGTTCACACACCACACCCCTCCAAAAAAAAAAACACAGAGATGATGCGCAGAGATTGCATAAGTAAATTGGGCGAGGCAAGTGGTGAGGCAGCCACATGTCATGTAACAATTAACAAACATTTCAAGTACTTCCCATTTTGTAAACCATTACGTTTCATAAAATATGCAAAAGAAAAGAAAACAACCGGGCCAACAACAACAACCCGAGTCTACGCTCTCCGGTCATTATTGAAACATTTTCTAGATGAGAATCTATTTTATATAGATAATGGACGACAAAAAATAACCTGAGTCCACTGATGGTCATTATATAATAATTTTCGAGATATATAGATTGACTTTAATTGAGGACTTGCTGGACCTGCAAACTGTGTATTAATTTAATATTAAGTAAATTATTCAAAAGAGCAATGGGAGAGAAGAGGCAGGCGGAAACGTGCAATGGGAGCGCATGAATGCTACATTAACTGTTTATGAAAAAGTGATGGAAGGTAATGGTGGTGCATCATGGCTTTTGAATTTCGAATTAATTGCTTCCCATGTCGTATAAATTATTTTATTTTATTACTTTCCGAGTAAATTGACTATGGCTACGTTTGATTCATTCTTCCGCTGTTAAATGAGTATTATATATTAGACTTTATCCATAATTTTATTATGGGAAGCAAACTAAACATTACCAAGAGTCTGAATAAATTGACAATTATTCCCAAAGAAAGTTAGAGAATATTTGTTTTTATATTTTGTGTTTTTATTTTCAAAATTAAGTAATAATATGTGGTTAATTTTTTATTTTTAAATGATTAATACTAATTTAAAATGTATTGATAAATATGCGTTTTCAAAAAAATATTTTATGAAAATGAAATATAATAACTTATTTTTCATAAAATGAATACTCGTAATTAGTTTTTATTTACAGCAATTACCACTTATAAATCAAACATACATATAAATTGAAAATTAGATGAGTAGTCTCCTTGGACCATAACATTCAAATGCTCCTCAATATCGACCAGGAGAATGGTTTGTTTTGCATGGAATATATGAAGCTAATAATGTGGCGAATAATGTTATTTATTTATTTCTAATAATCTCTCTATATCCATTTGAATTAATAGCTTCCATGTCGTAAATCTAGCCTATATAGTTTTTATAAGGAAAAATTCAGTTCAACCCAATTTTTCAAGAAAACGAAGAATATTCAATAAATTGAAATAATTAACTAAAGTTATGCCAAAAGAGCAAAACATTTTGTAATCTTTTTATGCATACGAAAAGTGATTTCCCTTGTTGATTCTGCTCTCAAAATTAAAAATAAACTTTCACAAAATTTTAGCATATATTCATGACCCGTGTAGTGCATTGTAACAACTAATTTAGCGTTGATGGAGTGATTTAGTTTAATGAGTCACATAATCTTCATCTCTAGCTTTTCCAAAAAAAAATCTTCATCTCTAGATTCCTATTTGAAATAACCCCACCCAAATACATATATGTGACGAGCGCAGCAATACAATTATTAAATTCGTAGTTAACTTGATATTAATCCTAACTTCTTGGGTAGTTAGCAATATTATCCTGTTCACATTTTTGGACAAAGTGAGTAGAGGCCTGTAAATCGAATGTTTTTTGAAATTTTAGCTATATAGTATTTAATTGATGCTTTCAATGTTTATTTTTATTCTGCAGTCATTGCATAATTCACTTAACGAAACAGGAAGAAGAAAGGGTAACTTACTAGTAAAAATGGGGAGGAACCACAAGGCTGCAAGGCCAAAAAAAACCACTCGCAACAAAAACAGGGCAACTCCAACCAAGAAGATCTTAGAGTTTTCTTATCTTATTGACTTTGCCTTGATCGAACCAGAAGGAATTAGCCTCTTGAGTTGGCTTCATCAACTTTCAATGTTTGACAGTTTAGATCCTCTCCTTCCTCATTGGAGTTGCTATTGCTTCCACTTTCACCAGAGCCGTCATCTTTTTCTGTACATCCCTCCTCCAAGTACAGTAAACAGATCCCACTCTTTTTCACCTCGCAATTTTGTAAGGGAAGCCGGCAGCCATCTACAGCAGAGAATTGAAATGAAGCTCAATGGCAGGATTGGTACACACTGAACCAATGGCCATCATCATCTCCGTGAACTATCATAGCGTACAACCAATGAGCGAAGAACAGAAACACTTGATGTAAATAAAGATATCTGGGCATTGATTGGCCATCAAGCAACTATGATGGCAGTTAATGTTGTTGCAATCACCATCATTGGTTTCAAATTTGCATTGGCATTCAAAACCAATACCATTGCTATCACTACAGTTGTGAAATGCTATAACACAAAGTACAAAACCCAAGAAACTTACTGCTACACCAATGTTGAGGCAGCTCGATGGTTATTGAAGCTCCCACATTTTGATGTCTGAAACACCATGGAATTTCACTTCTGGGGAAACAAATACAGGCTGTGGCTCCCAGCAAATCAAACTGTATCATGAAAATTATTCTTCTTGACATTAAGAGGAAAAAAAAAGAAAAAAACTACTACTATTCCTCAGAACAGAGGGAGAAAAGAGGTACCTCATCATAATCATCTATTGATGCAGTCACCTGTACATTAGTTGCCAAAGCTTGAATTCTTAGTTGAGCATTTGCAAGAATATATCTCTGAGCGTCCTCATCCAGTTTGAAACAATTGGAAAATATTAAGCTGTGGTCGGAAGCACTTTCCTCCATAAAGTCTAGAGTTGTTAAAGCTGGTAATGTTTGCAGTGATACTCACCCGTGAGCTTTTAAATCTGTGAGATGCAATGGAGATGGAAACTCCCGTATAGATTGAAGTCTCTTGCAATAAGTAATGTCAAGGCTTTTCAAGAAAATGTTTTGAGGCTTAGGCTTTTGAAATCGTTTCCATCTAGATATAAATTTTCTAAGGAGGATATGCAGCTGAGAGAACTTGGTAAACCAGTAGGTTGCAGTCACTTACATGCAACCATTTTAAAGAACACAAGCCAGACAATAGAGACAATGGCAGGTTCTCCAACAATTTGTCAACTCCAGACAAACCAGAAAGAACAAGAGTACTAAGAGATCTCAAATTAAATAAGCTATTTGGAAGACTCGCAATGTTTTTGCAGTTGGCCAAATGCAACATAGAAATCTCACTGAACCTTTCAATTGATGAAGGCACCACTTTTACGCCTGATCCTTGCAAGAAAAGTGACTTCCAAGTTTTTTGTAGTCAGAAATTTCTGGTAAAACCTCCAATTTTGAGCAACCTAACCCAAAAGATAAGTACTTGTAAGAGATTTTAACTTAAAAATGCTGCTTGAAACATTTTTCAGCCTTGTGCAATTTTCTGAGTACTAAGTTTAGTGAGACACTCAACTGAGACACTCAACTGAAGATGGTATTTCTTCTATACCAGTCTCATCTAAATTTAACGATTTTAAAACTCCTGAAACCTCTGGAAACTCAGTAATATTTGAACAGCCACGGAGAAAAAGTCCCTGTAGAGATGTCAAATTACGAATGCTGCTTGGAAGATTCTTCAGTCTTGTGCAGTCGTTCAGTGTCAATATGTCAAGTTTAGAAAGGCACTCAATTGCTGAGGGAACTTCTTCAATTGCAGTCTGGCCTAAATTTAACTTTTTTATATCCCATGAATTCCTTTCAGGAAACTTGGTGAGAAAGGAGCAGCCGTCAAGTGCCAGAATCTCAAGATTTGGGGCCAATGTGACATCTGGTGGTTCGGTTAATATTGGGAGTAACTGACGTCAATCTGTCTTAGGTTCCCAAGATTCTGTAAAATAATAGAAACAAGCAGAAAATATTAAGCATCTGTGAACTTTCAGATATATTCTAAAAAGGAAACAGAATAAATGTTCAATTTACCTGGGTTTCCTTCCATAGGTATTCAACTTTGCGATGATGCATAAAAATTTCAACAAGGTTCTTTGGGTTAAATTTTGATGGCAAAGATCTCAGTGGGTATCTATGCCAATGGAGAAATCTCAACTCATCAGAAAGAAATTCAAGGCCTTGATTTAGATTCACCTTATCATCCTCGATCACAACTCCACAGGAGTGAAAACTGCAAAATTTCAGAAGTCTAAGTTTATCCATTATCACAATGGCGTCAGAGCGTAGGTGCAGCTCCCTTACTTTTGACAAGTCTAGGTATATGCTTTGAACCGATTGAGTGCCCTGACGACAAAAAAGAGAGCAGTCAGAATATACAAGTAGCACACTTACAAAGATTATGTTAATGATAATCTAAGTAGATATTTAATTAAACATTTCCCGAAGTCAAAATCTTTAATATGTGATACTTACCGTATTTTTCTTGAATAAGTGACAGATATCTTGAGGCTCCCACAACCTGCTTCGTTTGCCAGGCTCTCTAACGCATTCTTGGCAGACAATACCCTATCCCATTTCTTGTATTAGATCATGCATCAAGAATTTATTTATTATAACAGATATGAGACACTTGTCAGTGAGAACACAAATTCCAATTTCAGTTGAAAAACCACAACCATCTAAGATAGCTACTACAAGATCTTTATCTTCCCCTTTAAAGGAACATACAATATCAAGAAAATTTTTTTTCTCTTTCATTGTCCAGTCCATCAAAACTTATTTTCAGTACATGTTGAATGTCCATGTTTGGCATCTTTTCAAGTTTCTTCATTGCACTTTCCCAATCTTGCTTACCCCTTCCAAATAGAAAGCAACCCAAAACTCTAAGAGCTAATGGATTGTCTTGAGCATAATATATTGCTTGACTTGACAGTTCCATGTAATTTTCTACAGGAAGGTTTTGCTCAAAGGCATTTAAACTAAAGAGTTGGAGAGATTCATGGTAGATTAACTTCTCAAGCTCATAAAACTCATCAACACCTATCATAAGAACTTGTTTATCTCTAGATGTTATAATAATTCTACTTCCAGGACCAAACCAATCATTACCTCTAACTAAAAGTTTTAATTGTTGTCGATTGTCTACATCATCTAGAACAATAAGACCTTTCTACGGCGAAGTCTCTTCTTTGCAAAAATGAGTCCTAGACTAGAAGCACTTCTAGTGGGATCTCCATCCTCTAATACTTTGACAAGAAATTCAAGAAGTTCTTCTCGTAAACGATTCTATCCACATTTAGCTGACTCTTCCCTTACATTTGCAAGAAAGCAACACCCTTCAAATTGATTCATGATTCGATCAAATATTGCTCTTGCTAGGGTTGTTTTATCAATACCACCCATACCCCAAATTCCAATTATGCGAACATCCATTTTTCCTATGCATGATAGCGATTCAACTTGTTTTATGCGTGATTTTTTTTCCAATCAAGCCATCCAAATTACTTAAGGATATATGATTCAGTTTGCTCAGAACATCACCGACAATTTCCTCCACTATTTCTGACTCAGGTCTGCAAAAATTTGGAATGAATGCTTAAGATTACAAGAAAAAACCTTAGGTTGTTTACAGAGTAAAACCATCAAGAAAAAAGTTAGTTGTAAATTAGCACAAAAAACCTAACAGGAGATTATAAAAAGTTCATTCAAAGTATGCAATGTCTAGAAAAATCATTTTTCTTTCCCCTCTAAATCTGAGATACATCACATCAATCACAAAATGACCAAAGAGAAAAAAGAGAGACCCCAAAAAATGAAGGTTTCAGTCTGTTTTTGAAAGAAAATGAAAGCCATCAGGCATATAAAAGAACAAAAATCTTTCGGATCTTGATCTCTTGTTAACATATAGAGAATGCAGCAAAGGATGTGCATGCGTGCGTGCATGTGTGTGTGTGGAGAGAGAGAGAGAGAGAACAGAGAACACAATCAGAATAATAAGTTCAGTTGATTAACAATAAAATAAAAAATAACAAAAACAAGGGAAAAAGATAATTAAGTCGAAGTTACCCATCATGCTGCTCTAAATCCCATCCAGATAGATAGGCTACTTGTGTCAAAGCAGCCCTCCATCTATGCACCTTTTCTTTTGTCTTTTTCAAGTGTTTTTCACATTTAGCAAATGCCTTCCCACAGCATTCAGCTTGTTTCCGAACATTAGAGGGCATGACATTATAGAAAACTGGTATAATGAACTGTCCCTTTGTATTCTTGCATTCAATTATCTTCACAAGTTCATCGAAGCACCAAGATGAAGAAGCATAGTTTTGAAACAGAATGACTATTGAAATACTTGACTTTTCAATTGTTGATAAGAGTGCTGAAGAAATTTCTTCACCCCTCCTAAGTTCATAGTCAATGACCGTTTCAATCTTTCTTCTGCACAACGCGACATGTTGGTAGGATCAGTACACACTCCACACACGAACTCACAGAAACTGTTGCAGAAATTATGAATTAAATGGAATTATAGTAGTAGGCAGGGAAGGTTGAAGGGAAAATTAAGTGTTTATTGAGTAGTATGGCAGGAATTTCAAGAGTCCTGCCAGCTCTCCCTTGATAAACAATGCAAAAAAACTTTTCACAAAATCATGCCTGTTGAGAGAGAGAGGAAGAAACGAATTTAAGTGAAAAATTTGTATGTATTCCATTGTAAAGAGGTGTATATATATATATAGTACAATAAGGGGAAATAAAATAGGAAATAGAGAATCAAATATGTATCTAATAGGATCACAATCCTAAATTCCTATATAGAGATTTAACACTCCCCCTCAAGTTAGAGTATAGATATTCTCGATGCCCAACTTGGAATAAAGATGAAAAAAATTCCTTTATGAACTGCCTTAGTAAAAATATCTCCAATTTGGTTTTCAAACTTAACATAAGTAGTGATAATCTTTCCACTTATTACAGCCTTACGAACAAAGTGACAATCTACTTCAATGTGTTTAGTTCTTTCATAAAAAACTGAATTGATCGCAATATAAGTTACATCCATATTATCACAAAACATTTTTTATGGCTTTTTGAAATCAATTCCAATCTCAGTTAAAAAATTCCTGACCCACATAATGTCAAATATTGTATGAGCCATAGCACAATACTCTGCTTTTGCACCGGAGCTTGCAACTATATTTTGTTTCTTGCTTCTCCAAGTCACTAGATTGTCTCCCAAAAAAGTACAATATCCATTTGTGAACTTCCTATCAATTTTGGATCCAGCCCAATTAGCATCAGAATAGCCAACAATGTCCAACTCTTTATCTTTATTGTGAAAAATTCTTTTACCAATGGATTATTTTAGATATCATAGAGTTCTACAAACTGCTTCCCAATGGATCTTCTTCATATTTTGCATATACTGACTAACTGCTCTTACTGCAAAAGTAATATTAGGTCTAGTGACAATAAGATAAATCAATTTTCCCACAAGACTTCTATATCTTTTCTTATTTTCAAAATCTGAATTACTATCACCATCCAATATTACATTAGGATCCATAGAGGTCTCTATTGACTTAGACCCCAACATACTCGTCTCATCAAGTAAGTCTTGCATAGGGATGGCAATTTGCCCCGCCGGGTCCGGGGCCCCGGTTTGCCCCGGATAAATGGGGCGGGGCAAGACCCGCCCCAAAACTGTTTTGGGGCGGGTCTGGGGCAAAATAAATCTGCCCCAGCTGGGGCGGGTCCGAGTTTAGTGCTTAGCCCCGTTTGACCCGCCCCGCCCCGCACAGTATAAGGGTATATATAATAAAAAATAACATATTAGGACTTAAATGATAATATTAGGGGTAATTGTGACACGTATGGATATATTAGGATATGAATGAAATTTTGCTACCCTATATAAAAAAAAATTTATCTTCCCTAACCCTAAATCACCCAAACGTGAAACGCCTCCTCGCCCTCCTCTCGCGGCTCGCCTCTATAGGCTATCCTATCTGTCTCTCGTTGGCGATCTCGGCCGATCGGCCCTCCTCCGTAGCAGCTCTCGCGTTCTCGGCCCTTCTCCGCAAATCCGGTCTCGCACAGCTACTCCGCCGCAGCTCCGCTCTCGCACAGCCACTCCGTTGCAGCTCCGCTGTCGCACAGCCACTCCGTCGCCGCTTCGCTCTCGCACAACCACTCTGATCGGCCCTCCTCCTCCGCAGCAGCTCTGCTCTCACACAACGAGATCGACTCCATTAGCGTTCTCGGCCCTTCTCCGCAGATCCGCTCCCACACAGCCACTCTGCCGCAGCTCCGCTCTCGCACAGCCACTCCGCCGCAGCTCCGCTGTCGCACAGCCACTTCGCCGCAGCTTCGCTCTCGCACAACCACTCTGTGGTAGGTTCCGCTCTCGCACATCCAGATATGGTCATCCATCTTCTCATGTGAATTATTATATCAATTAATTTGTTTGATCAATTCGATAATAATACTCATATAATTATCAAATTCTTTGAATTACATGTGTTTTTTTAATTAATTATTATTATTTTGAATATTAATTTTGTTCTATATATGTTGATCTAGTAGTGGTTAGTTGAAGTTGAAGTTGAATACTTTGAGTAAGTGGTTAGTTGAAGTTCTGTGTACGAAGTTTGAGAAATACATGTGTTTTTTGGCTACGGTTTTACACTCAAATATGTGTATAAATCTTTGTTTCGGAAGTTAAAGTTGAATACATGTGTTTTTTGGCTACGGTTTTACACTCAAATGTGTGTATAAATCTATATGAGAAATAGATTGGCTACGGGTTGGCAGCACCACCACCACAACTAAAAGTCGTGGATTAGCTTCTTTCTTCCCTTTTTGTGCGGTTTCACTCAAATATGTGTTACACCTAATTAACCAACTTTAACTTGCCTTACTTTGCAAGTCACTTAACTAAACTTGCAATTCAGTTCATCAAGATCCCCGTGTGCAATGTAAGGTCCACGATTGAATATACTTTTTTGTTAGGAAGATTGATTATAATTATTAATTTGCTTAATTGACTTTTGTGGCCCAGAAATTAATTATTTCAATACATCCTATATATCATGAAATTAAGATAAAAGGTTTGGATTATTATTTTAAATATATAACATTGTTCATTTACAGGAGTAAATTAAATTGTGCATGAATTGTCAATTTTAAAGTCTATACACAATTTTAATGCCAAACTGATTATGGCATTTAATATTTTCTTTCTTCTCTCTTAAAGTAGTTCTTTACATTGTCTTGGTTTAATTATTCTATAATTGCCATTTTTACGTTTTGGGCTGCAAAGCTTCACACTCAACCGTTAAATGGATCACCAAGATTAAAGAACAAACTAACATCAATAAGAAATTAATTTAGATTCAGAATATAGAATTATTATTATTATTTCATCTAATATATCTTTGAACATCAAATACGGCATATATGACAAAATAATGGAATGTACAATTAAAAGTGTAATTTAGAAATTATATAAGATTAGTTGAGAAGATAATCAAGTTAAAAATTTTAATAGGATAAAATTGAAAATAGGAATCACAATTAAAAATAAAAAAAATGGGATAAGGTCTCACCAATTGCCATTCGCGTTTTTTTTTTTTTTTAGTTAAAATCACAGAACAAAGAACCACCTTTTATGATAACAAGCAGATAGCCAAGCTAAACTAAGTGCATGAAGTTTCTGTAATATTTTCCAATGCATGCTTTACTTTCTTAATAATATTTTCAGAATTTTGATCAAAGCTAAGTGCATGAAGTTTCTGTCAAAACTGAGAGTAACCAATAATAACACAACAAAATGAAGACCCTATTTTCAATGCTTTCTGTCACTAATAATATTTTCAGAATCTTGATCAAAGAAAATATGCATTCTTGTTGTAATCTTTTATTCAAATTCGTGCCTAAATTATATATTTTTTATACTTAATTTTATCTTAAATTTGCATATTTTTGTGATTGTTTTAGGTAAACAATGTCTTCACAATCACAAGAAGTGGGAATGTCAAATAGCCAAAACTTCAGTGATGATTTAAACATTGATAAAGACTCTGAAATTGCTATATCTACTAGTAAGAGAGGATTAGAACAAGATGGTGATTTGTCTCAATATAGCAAAAGGTCTAGGACCGCATCACAAGTTTGGCAACATTTTACAAAGCTAGTTATTGATGGAGTACCAATGGCACGTTGTAACCATTGTACTACAAAATTAGTTGCTAGGGCTTCGGATGGCACCTCTCATTTAAGTAAACATTTGAAGAGATGTCGTCGAGCTAGTCTACTAACTATGGAGCAAAGCATTTTGAAATTTCAACAACAAAGTAATGGAACTTCCACAAACTTGGTATGCCATGATAAAGATGCTTTTGAGAAAGATGTTTGCAGGACTCTAGTTGCAAAAATGATTATTTTGCATGAACTTCCATTGCAATTTGTTGAGTTTGAGGGCTTTAAGGAAATGATGAATTATGCTCAACCTTTGTTTGGTACCATGAGTAGAAACACTTTGAAGAATGAAATATTTAAGTTGTATGAAAGTGAGAAAAAGAAGACAATGGAGTTATTGGAGAACTTACAAGGGCGGATAGCTATAACAACTGACATGTGGACTTCTAGCAACCAAAAGAAAGGATACATGGTTATAACAGCCCATTTCATTGACAATTCATGGAAACTCCGCAATCGAATTTTGAGGTATGTTCAAGCTTGCACTTTTATCTTATTTTATTGATTTAATTATATTAATTATAGTTTCTCATAATTTTATGTTTATAATTGTTAGGTTCGTATATGTGCCAGCACCACATACGGCCGAATGTCTTAGACAAGTGTTGATTGATTGCTTATATGATTGGAATTTGGAAAGGAAATTATCAACTTTAACTGTAGATAATTGTTCTACCAATGATGCTATGATAAGACAAGTACTTGATAAATTAGGTGATAGGCATTTAATATTGGGTGGGAAACTTTTTCACATGCGTTGTTGTACTCATATATTGAACCTGATAGTTAAAGATGGATTAGAAGTCATTGGAAATGGCATTGAAAAGGTTAGGGATAGTGTTGTTTTTTGGACATCTACACCTAAAAGAATTGAAAAGTTTGAGGAGACGGCACGTCACTTGAAAGTGACATTTAGTAAAACATTATCTCTTGATTGTAAAACTAGGTGGAACTCTACTTATAAAATGTTGAGTACAGCTTTGGCCTATAAAGATGTGTTTATTCGCTTAAAGGAACGTGATAGTCAATTTATAAATTTGCCCAAGGAAGAGGAGTGATCAGCAGCAAAACTTGTGTGTGATCATTTGGAAAAGTTCTATAAGTTGACTGAAATTTTTTCTGGAATAAATTATCCAACAGCAAACAAGTTTTTTCCAAAAATTGGTGAATTAAGATTATCTTTGACATCTTGGCTTACGTCTCCTTCTGAAAAGATTCACAAAATGGCTAATGCAATGATAGAAAAATTTGAAAAATATTGGAATGTTATCCATGGAGTGTTAGGTGTGGCTGTGGTTTTGGATCCTAGGTGTAAAATGGTAATGGTGGAGTTTGTATATAAGAAGATTTATGGAGATGATGCTTTTGAGTATATTGACAGAGTGCGACTTCTTTGTGAGGACTTGGTGATAAATTATCAATGTGCATTAGGATTGGGTAATGAGCAAAGGGAATTTGTTGTAAATTTATCACATAAAGGGGATGTTATAGGAAACGATGCATCAAGTGAGTTTGATATTGAATATGAAAAATTTAAAGAGAGCACTAATATGGGATTGCAAAAAAAGTCTGAACTAGATATTTATTTAGAGGATCATGTAGTTAGTGGTCCTGATTTTGATGTTTTACTTTGGTGGAAAATGAATAAAAGTAAGTTTCCTGTATTGTCCACTATTGCTAGAGATGTATTGGCCATCCCAGTATCCACAGTTCCATCTGAGTCCGCCTTTAGCACAAGTGGTAGAATTTTGAGTCCACATCGAAGTAGACTTCTTCCTGAAACATTGGAGGCATTAATGTGTACTCAAAATTGGTTATGGCTAAAAACGCGAGGTATACTTTGTATTATATTAAGTTTATCTTATTGACTATTATTATTTTTATTTAATTATTAATTTACTTATTATGTTTTTAGGTATAATTCCTCAAGAAGAGATGGTTGGAGGGGAAACAGTGGATGATGAATGAGAAAGTTCAATGACATCTTTGTGATTGTGAGAATGTTTCATTGAAGTGTTGGATATAGGAAGTTAATGTGTGCCATCAACTTGTTGGTTTACTTTTATTGAAGTGTTGACAGTATTGGTTATTTACTTGTTTCTATGTTTGTGTTGGTGTGCTTTTATTTTTATGAGTATGTTTACTTATAGTGTTTATTATTGTTGTAGTTATGTACTTGTTGGTAACTTATAATTGTTTTGTTTGTTGAATTATTATTGACTTGATAATCTTGGACTTGTAATGGAATGATGTTTTTTAGTTGTTAATTTCGTTGTTGTGTATATCATGTTTGATTTTAGTTTAAAGATCTATTATTTTTATGATTGTTAAAAAATGATCAAAATAATATGATATAAATTTGAGGTTGTAAATGTTATAGGGGTTGATTGCAAAAATATAAATATTATAGGGGGTTAATTGTAAAAATATAAATGTTTAGGGGCGGGGCGGGGCGGGCGGGTCTCGCCCCGTTCATTTGTTTTTTGCCCCGCCCCGCCCCGCCCCGCAACGGGGCAACGGGGCGGGGCGGGGCAAAAAAAAAAAGAACGGGGCGGGGCTGAGTACCTGCCGCCCCGGACCCGCCCCGCCCCATTGCCATCCCTAGTCTTGCATATACTTTCTCTAAGACAAAATGATACCTTCTTTACTCCTTAAAACTTCAATACCAAGAAAGTATCCGAGTTGTCCCAAGTCTTTTGTTTGAAAATGTGTCTTTAGCTGTCTTTTCACTTCTTCTATGCCATTAGAATCACTCCCAATCACAATAATATCATCTACATACACAACAAGTATAACAATACCTGATCTTGTATGTTTAATAAACACGAGTGATCAGATTGACAACGGGAGAAGTTGATGGAAGCCAAAACGCCACTCAATTTTTCAAACCAGGCCCTAAGTGACTACTTCAGACCATAAATAGCGTTCTTTAACTTACAAACAGAAGTGGTTAACTTCCCCTAAGCAATAAATCCAGGTGGTTGCTCCATATAAACCTCCTCGTATAAATCACCATACAAGAAGGCATTTTTGAAATCTAGCAGGAAAAGGGGCCAGCCAAAAAACACAGCGAGAGAATGAGAATGCAGACTAAATTGAGCTTGGCAACAGTAGAAAAAGTCTCAACATAGTCAACACCATAAGTTTGAGTATAACCTATAGCAACAAGACGGACTTTTAAGCGTTCAATAGTACCATCGGAATAATATTTGATAACAAAGACCCAACAACAACCGACCATTTCTTTACTGTCTGGTAATTTTTGTAACTCCCATGTACCACGATCACAGAGAGCTGACATCTCACAGTCCATAGCTTTCCTCCAGCCAGGATGAGCTAAAGCTTCCTGGTAATTTTTAGAAATAGAAACCACAGACAAACTCAAAGCAAAAGAACGAGCAGACAATGATAAGGTATTAAAGGAGCAAACTAAGAGATAGGATACCTCCGAGAATTTTTAGTACTTTTACGAAAAGCAATAGGAAAATCAAGATCAAAATACTCATTTGTAGGAGTCGGATCTGGAGTAGAAGCAGACGTTTGAGTGACAGGCAGATCAGTAAACAGTAAGTCATCTTGTGTAGCACAGGATTGATGTCGCTTTCACCTAGAATAAACTAGGAGTGGTGCACTAGAGGGACACGGTAGAACTGACACCAGTATTGGAGGATCAACTAGACCAGTACCAAGTCTAAAACCACTCGATGAAAAATATAGTGTGAACTCAAAAAAGCTGACATCTGCACTGACAAAAGTTTTTTTTGGGCAAGGATCAAGACATTTGTAATCTTTCTAAGTTCTAAAATACCCAAGAAAAATACATTTGGTGGACCGAGAAGACAGTTTATCAGAAACCCTATAAAGATGAACAAAACAAATACAACAAAAAATACGAGAAAGAAGAAAAACATATTGATTAGGAAATAAGATGGAGTACAGAGACTGAAAATAAAGAATAGAAGAAGGAGCCCGATTAATGAGGTAATAGGCGGTAAGTAAAGCTTCCTCCCCCCCCCCCTCCAAATATTTTGATGGGACTTTCATATGAAATAACAGAGTTTGAGTCGCATGTAATAAATGTTTATTTTTTCACTCAGCAACTTCATTCTGCTGAGGGGTGTAAGCACATGATGTTTGATGTAAGATCCTATTAGTGCTACAAAAAATAGATAACGAGAAAGAAGTATATTCTAAAGAATTATTAGAACGTAAAACTTTAATAGAAATACCAAACTGAGTATTTATTTCATTGTAAAACATTTGAAATATATTAGGAACCTCAGATCGATCTTTTAACAGATACAACCAAGTAACTCTAGAATGATCATCTATAAAGGATACAAAATATTTAAACCCATGACTGTTGATAACTCAACAAGGACCCCATACATCTAAGTGAAAATCAAACGGTTGGTCACTAATTTTATTGACTTGACTACGAAATGAAAAAGGAGAATGTTTACCTAACTGACAAGACTCAAATTCAATTTGAGTTGGACTAGAAAAACCCATATGCTGAAACAATTTATTTGAAGGGTGACCTAAACGATAATGCCATTATTCTGGAGAGTCAGAAGAAGTAAGAGCTGTATGAGAGGACGAAAGTGCTTCAAACAAGTGATAAACGCCATTCTTTTCATGCCCGCCATCAATCATCTTCCTCATACCAAAATCCTGAAAAATACAATAGTATAGAAAAAAAAGTGATGGAGCAATTTAAATTCTTAGTTAATTGGTTAACAGATAAAAGATTAACAGAAAATCTAAGAACATATAACACCGAAGATAAATGAAAACTAGATGTACGAATGGTTCCAGACCCTTGTACTTAGGTTTTAGAACCATCAGCAAAAACGATTGATGACTATTTGTTAGAAAGGATAAATGAACACAAAAAGAGAATCATTACCAGTCATGTGAGAAGAGGCACCAAAGTCTATAATCCAATGATGTGAGTACGAAAAAGAAAATAAGGCAGTGGACCTACTTGTTTGGACTAAGGAAGCGGAAGGCTCATTGGCTGGTTGACCTTTAGATTTATGAGTAGACTACGCAGAAGGTGGAGCACGAGAGTTAGACGAATTACCAACAAAAAGACGCTCCTCAGTGCTTTGATTTGTCTATTCAGGTTTTTCAAACTTATCCCAACACTTTTCTGAAGGATGAGTAAGTCTACCACAATGAGAACAAGGAACTTTTCCACCTCGACCTCCAACACATCCTCCACTCCGTTCAGAAAAGGATCCTCTGCCTCGACTACCAGACACAACTAAGGCAGAAGCTTCTTGATTATGTTGAGAGGTGGATAACCATTGGAGTCGAGCATATGCAACTTATCCCAACACTTTTATGAAGGATGAGTAAGTCTACCACAATGAGAACAAGGAACTTTTCCACCTCGACCTCCAACACATCCTCCACTCCGTTCAGAAAAGGATCCTCTGCCTCAACTACCAGACACAACTAAGACAGAAGCTTCTTGATTATGTTGAGAGGTGGATAACCATTGGAGTCGAGCATATGCAGTTTTAAGACTTGGAAGATCTTTTTCAATCAAGATACTATTCTTAGCACTTTCATAGACAAGATTTAAGTTAGACAGGAACTTGACAACAAATAATTCTTCATGTTGTTTACATAATGTCTCAAAATCAGTAGTAACAGGATGATAAGAGTTAAACTCACCTATTAATCCTTCGATTTCTCTCAAATATTCACTTAACGTTCTATCACCTTGCTGACAAGAAAATAGAATCAACATAAAATATGTGAGACATTTTGAGATCCGTCAAACCTATCTTGAAGTGAATTCCACAACTTTTTGGTAGTATCAACCCACATCACAGTTGCCACAAATGATAGCTCCATCCTGTTCTATAACCATGTAGTAATCAAATTGTCTTCCTGAATCCATTTAGTATACTCCTTTGAATTAGACAATGAAGGATCTTGTGTAAGATAATTATGTTTCCCTTGGCAATCAAGTATTTAGTTACTGCTTTTGCCCATAACTTGTAATTGGAATCATTCAATTTTACGGCTGTGATGGAACCACCAACTCTAAGAAAATTAGAGGACGGTTGAGAAGCCATGGAAACCCAAACACAATTTTTCTTCCAAACAGATCCACCACACGAAAAAATTTTTAAGAAAAAACCGAATTATGTGCTGTCTGTGAACAGTAACTCTGATAAACATTACTCATTTGTGAATAGTTACTCTAATTAGAGTTTGATGAACAGTACTCGTCGTGAATATTAACACTGGTAAACAGTGCATCAATGAACAGTAACTATAATTTATTTATTATTTTTTTTAAGAGATGATGAAAGATAAAATTGGGATAAAGGAAGTGGATGGTGGTGGGAGGTTTAGGGTTTATGGGTTGAACAAAAATTAAAGGATAAATAGTATAAGAAGGGATCAAAATCACGCTCTGATACCATGTTGAGAGAGAGAGGGAGAAACGAATTCAAGGAAAAAATTTGTATGTATTCCATTGTAAAGAGGTGTACATATATATAGTACAATAATAGAAAATAAAATAGGAAAGAAAGAATCAAATATGTATCTAATAGGAACACAATCCTAAATTCTTATATAGAGATTTAACAATGCCCCCCTCTCTGTTCTCTCTCCTCCTCATATAGTTTCTAACTAACTCTGCACGTTCCCCTAGGCTAGGACAACTAACTCCCTCACAGCTTATCCATCACGTAGCAAAACAGAAAATAACAATTGACTTTTCACTTTTCTGCCCTTCCTTTGTTATCACGTTGGTGTCGCCTAACGTAAGTGAATTTTATTGGACGTCCAACATTACCCCTGCCCAAAGATTCACCTTATTCTCAAGGTGAAATTGGTGGTTCCAGCGTCCCTATTTCAGCTCTCTCTGTCAGTGATTTTCGCCTAGCTCCTGACGACGAAGCTGTTGTATCACCACCATTAGCCTTCGCCAATGTCTCCAAACGCTCCAGTATGGCCGCCATGTTCTACTCCAAGAGTTGGACCTCAATAATCCTTCTTTAACAGCTCCTATTTCTTCTTGAAACAGGTTAAGCTTCTCCTCCAATATATCCATTCTCCCCCCTCCTTTCTTACCCGCCATCCCTCGATCTCACTGCTCTGATACCAAATGGTAGGATCAGTATACACTCCACACACGAACTCAAAGAAACTGTTGCAAAAATTAGGAATTAAATGGAATTATATTAGTAGGCAGGGAGTTTGAAGAGAAAATTAAGTGCTTATTGAGTCGTATGGCAGGAATTTCGAGAGTTCTGCCAACTCTCCCTTGATAAACAATGAAAAAAACTTCTCACAAAATCATGCCCCCCTCTCTGTTCTCTCTCCTCCTCATAGAGTTTCTAACTAACTCTGCACACTCCCCTAGGCTAGGATAACTAACTCCCTCACAGCTCATCCGTCACGCAGCAAAACAGAAAATAACAATTCACTTTGCACTTTTCTGCACTTCCTCTGTTATAACGTTGGTGTCGCCTAACGTAAGTGAATTTTATTGGAAGTCTATCACATGTAGATGGCTTGTAAAGTCATTGACAGTGTCTTTGCCTTTAAAGCTTATGAACACACCATACTTGCATTCACGACCAGTACTGTTGGAAGCTGATGAAGAGGCCATATTATGACAGAAATTTCAGAAAGAAGTTCTCAGGAATTAGCACATAGCTTAATTTTGATAACAAATTCATGACTACAGTACTGTTGGAATCTTTCTTCTGCACTTAAACTTTATGTGATCCTTAATTAATTAATGCAGGATGCAAGTGCATGCGGCTAATTTGTGCTTGCAAAGATTGATCTTACCCAAGCACGCATCACTAAAATCGCAATATAATTGAGCCAAAGAACGATTATTATTTGCTTGTATATCTGTTGATGCAAGATTCTGCAGAACTTCAATTAAGGAAATTAAGATTAGTGAGGCATATATCAATTTCTTGGCTACTGAAAATCCTATCCTCCACAGACTAGTATAGATTCAGTATTAACTAAACAATTAATAACATGACATATATATATTAGGATATTCTCGTCACTAATCATGCTTAATTTATATAGATAATACACTTGTATTAGATTAATTTGATTAAATCCTCTGATATTTTGAATTGCATTCTGCATATATATTATCCATGATGTCTATTGTTTTATCCAGAGGTTGCTATTTAATATTAACATTACACATTAAAATTTTTTAATTACATTGAACATTCACTCGTATCAATTGCTATTTCATATGAAAACCATTCTAATACTATTTACGTTTGGGATAATATCACTACTTACCCTTGAGACTGAGCTTCATACTGAAAAAAGAGGACTTTCACATTTGTATCACTGCACTTCACAAAAGGAAGGAGGGTGAAACAGAAATTTTATGAAAATCAATTACCCATCAAAAGTTTTAAACACTAAAATAGCAATCAAATTTTAAATAATTGTAAAAGCAGATTAAAGTAATTCAAGTCCTAACAAGCCCTTCCACAAGCTTCAACTAAAAGCCATCAAATTTGCAAACAAAATGAAACGAGTACACGGCTCAGCTTTCTTCTCCTCCATCTTTGTACAGTCGCCTCCACTAAGTCAATTTTGTCATGTATATGTTCCAGCAATGTGTGAAGTGGTGATATCAATCCTACAATTTCAGACTTGGAACCCCATAGCCGCCAGAACACCAGCCACTATCCCCCCACGGCCACCAAACACACCAGCCACAATAAAAAGTCTTTTTAATATTTTGGTGGTGAAACAGTTGACTGAATATGTTAAATGGGCTATCTGCACCCTATAATACACCAGTTCTTTATTAGAATTTTTATTGCGAATTTATCATTACAATTTAAACATACTTAACTAAAATATCTTTTACTCTTTACCTCCACTTCTACATCCATCCTTGCACCCTCCTTCTTCTTCTTTTTTTTTTTTTTTAAGTCATTGGCTATCTAAATTTCTAATCAATATCTAGCCTATATTTTTTTTTAAGGAAAAATTCAGTTCAAACACATTTTTCACGAAAATGAAGAATATTCAATAAATTGAAATAATTAACTAAAGTAATACAAAAAGAGCAAAACATGTTGTAATTTTTTTATGCATACAAAAAGTGATTTCCCCTGTTGATTCTGCTCTCAAAATAAAAAATGAACTTTTACAAAATTTTACCATGTATTCATTACCGAACTAACTACTACCCATGTGGTGCATTATAAGTACTAATTTTGCGTTGATGGAGTGATTTAGTTTAATGAGTCACATAATTTTCATCTCTGGATTCCTATTTCAAACATCCCCATGCAATACATATATGTTAAGAGTGCAGTAATACAAATATTAAATTCTTAGTTCACCTGATATAAATCCTAACTTCTTGGGTAGTTAGTAATCAATTGCTGTTTTCAATGTTTATTTTTATTCTGCAGCCATTGCCTAATTCACTTAACGAAACAGGAAGAAGAAAGGGTAACTTACTAGTAGAAATGGGGAGAAACCACCAAAGGTTGCAGCACCAAAAAAACTCGCAAGAAAAACAGGGCAAGTCCAATAAAGAAGATCTCAGATTTTTCTTAACTTATTGACTTTGCCTTGATCGAACCAGAAGGAATTAGCCTCTGAGTTGGCTTCATCAACTTCCAATGTTTGAGAGTTTAGATCCTCTCCTTCCCCATTGGAGTTGCTATTGCTTCCACTTTCAACAGAGATGTCACCTTTTTCTGTACATTCCTCCTCCAAGTACAGTAAACAGACCCCACACTTTTTCACCTCGCAATTGTGCAAGGGAAGCCGGTGGCCATCTACAGCAGCAAATTGAAATGAAGCTCTACGGCAGGACTGGTACACACTGAACCAATGGTCATAATCTCCACGAACTATCATAGAGTACAACCGATGAGCAAAGAACAGAAACACGTGATCCGAATAAAGATATCTGGGCTTTGATGGGGCCATCAAGAAACTATGATAGTAGTTAATGTTGTTGCAATCACCATCATTGGTTTCAAATTTGCATTGGCATTCAAAACCAACACCATTGCTATCACTACAGTTGTCAAATGTTACTATAACACAGTGCAAAACCCAAGAACTTATTATTACACCAATGTTGAGGCAGCTCGATAGTTATTGAAGCTCCCACATTTTGATGTCTGAACCACCCTAGAATTTCACTTCTGGGGAAACAAATACAGGCTATGGGACCCAGCAAATCAAACTGTACCATGAAAATTATTCTTCCTGACATTAAAAGCAGGGAAAAAAACAACTAGCATTCCTGAGAACAAAGGGACAAAAGAGGTACCTCATCATAATCATCTATTGATGCAGTCACCCGTACATTAGTTGCCAAAGCCTGAATTCTTAGTTGAGCATTTGCAAGAATATATCCTTAAGCATCATCATCCAGTTTGAAGCAATTGGAAAATTAAGCTGTGGTTGGAAGCACTTTCCTCCATAAACCCTAGAGCTGTTAAAGCTGGTAATGTTTCCAGCGATATGCACCCGTGAGCTTTTAAATCTGTGAGATGCAATGGAGACGGAAACTCCCGTATAGATTGAATTCTCTTGCAATAAGTAATGTCAAGGCTTTTAAGACAAGAAATGGTTTGAGACTGTTAAATCTCTATATAGAAATTTAGGAAAATTTAGGATTATGTTCTCATTAGATACATATTTGATTCTCTTTCTTATTTTAGATTCCTTATTGTACTATATATACGTACACCTCTTTACAATGGAATAGACATCTAATATTTCTCCTAAATTCGTTTTTTCCTCTCTTTCAACAGAGGCTTAGGCTTTCGAAATTGTTTCCATCTAGATATAAATTCTCTAAGGAGGATAAGCAACTGAGAGACCTTGGTAACTCTGCTAGGTTGCAGTCACTTAGATGCAACCATTCTAAAGAACACAAGACAGATAATAGAGATAATGGCAGGTTCTCCAACAATTTGTCAACTCTAGACAAACCAGAAAGAACAAGAGTACTAAGAGATTTCAAATTAAATAAACCTATTTGGAAGACTCTATGTTTTTGCAGTTGGCCAAACGAAACATGGAAATCTGACTGAGCCTTTCAATTGATGAAGGCACCAATTTTACACCTGATCCTTGCAAGAAAAGTGACTTCAAGTTTTCTGTAGTGTCGGAAATTTCTGGTAAAGCCTCCAATTTTGACCAACCTAAAAGATACATACTTCTAAGAGAATTCAACTTGAAAATGCTGCTTGAAACATTTTTCAGCCTCGTGCAATTTTCTAAACGCAATTCACTAAGTTTAGTGAGACACTCAACTGAAGATGGTATTTCTTCTATAGCAGTCTCATCTAAATTTAAAGATTTTAAAACTCCTGAAACCTCTGGAAACTCAGTAATATTTGAACAGCCACGGAGAAAAAGTCCATGTAGAGATGTCAAATTACGAATGCTGCTTGGAAGATTCTTCAGTCTTGTGCAGTCGTTCAGTGTCAATGTGTCAAGTTTAGAAAGGCACTCAATTGCTGAGGGAACTTCTTCAATTGCAGTCCGGCCTAAATTTAACTTTTTTATATTCCATGAATTCCTTTCAGGAAACTTGGTGAGAAAGGAGCAGCTGTAAAGTGCCAGAATCTCAAGATTTGGGGCCAATGTGACATCTAGTGGTTCAGTTAAGTATTGGGAGTAACTGACGTCAATCTGAATTAGGTTCCCAAGATTCTGTAAAATAATAGAAACAAGCAGAAAATATTAAGCATCTGTGAACTTTCAGATATAGTCTGAAAAGGAAACAAAACAAATGTTCAATTTACCTGGGTTTCCTTCCATAGGTATTCAACTTTGCCATGATGCATAAAAATTTCAAAAGGTTCTTTGGGTTAAATTTTGATGGCAGAGATCTCAGTGGGTATCTATACCAATGGAGAAATCTCAACTCATCGGAAAGAAATTAAAGGCCTTGATTTAGATGCACCTTATCATCCTCGATCTGGCCTCCACAGGAGTCAGAACTATAAAATTTTAGAAGTCTAAGTTTATACATTCTCACAAAGGCATCCGAGCGTAAGTGCAGCTCACTTACTTTTGACAAGTCTAGGGATATGCTTTCAACCAATTGAGTGCCCTGATGACAAAAACAAAGAGTAGTTAGAATATACAAGTAGCACACTTAGAAAGATTATGTTAATGATAGTCCAGGTACATATTTAGTAATTAAACACTTCCCGAAGTAAAAAACTTTAATGTCTTACTTACTGTATTTTTTCTTGAATAAGTGACAAATATCTTGAGGCTCCCACAACCTGCTTCGTTTGCCAGGCTCTCTGATGGATTCTTGGCAGACAATACCCTTACCCATTTCTTGCATTAGATCATGCATCGAAAATTCATTTTTTATAACAGTTATAAGACACTTGTCAGTGAGAACACGTAGTCCAATTTCAGTTGAAAAACCACAACCATCTAAGATAGCTACTACACGATCTTTATCTTCCCCTTTAAAGAAACATACAATATCGAGAAAAAAAATTTTCTCTTAATTGTCCAGTCCATCAAAACTTATTTTCAGTACATGTTGAATGTCCATGCTTGGAATCTTTTCAAGTTTCTTCAATGCACTTTCCCAATCTTGCTTACCCCTTCCAAATAGAAAGCAACCCAAAACTTTAAGAGCTAATGGATTGCCTTGAGCATAATATATTACTTGACTTGACAGTTCCATATAATTTTCTATAGGAAGGTTTTGCTTAAAGGCATTTAAACTAAAAAGTTGAAGAGATTCATGGCAATTTAACTTCTCAAGCTCATACAACTCATTAACACCTATCTTAAGAACTTGTTTATCTCTAGACGTTATGATAATTCTACTTCCAGGACCAAACCAGTCATGACCTCTAACTAAAAGTTTTAATTGTTGTGGATTTTCTACATCATCTAGAACAATAAGGACCTTTCTACGGCGAAGTCTCTTCTTCGCAAAATTGAGTCCTAAACTAGAAATGCTTCTAGTAGGATACCCATCCTCTAATACTTTGAAAAGAAGTTCTTCTTGTAAACGATTCTGTCCACATTTAGTTGACTCTTCCCTTACATTTGCAAGAAATCAACACCTTTCAAATTGACTCATGATTCTATCAAATATCGCTCTTGCTAGGGTTGTTTTACCTATACCACCCATACCCCAAATTCCAATTATGCGAACATCCATTTTTCCTATGTGTAATAGCGATTCAACTTGTTTCATGCGTGATTTTATTCCAATCAAGCCATCCAAATCACTTGAGGATATATGATTCAGTTTGTTCAGAACATCATTGACAATTTCCTCCACTATTTCTGACTCAGGTCTGCGAACAAATTGGAACGAATGCTTAAGAGTACAAGAAAAAACCTTAGGTTGCTTACAGAGGAAAAACATCAAGAGAAAAGTCAGTTGTACATTAGCAAATAAAAATCTAAGAGGAGATTATAATAAGTTCATTCAAAGTATGCAATGTCAAGAAAAATTGTTTTTCTTTCCCCTCTAAATCTCAGATACATCACACCAATCACAAAATAATCTTTCCTGATCCTTATGTCTTTTTAACATATAGCGAATGTAGCAAAGGATATATATATATATATATATATAGTGAATAGAGAAAAGAACAGAGAAAACAATCAGAAGAACAAGTTCAGTTGATTAACAATAAAATAAAAAATAAAAAAAGAAGGGAAAAAGATAATTAAATTGTAGTTACCCATCATGCTGCTGTAAATCCCATCCACATAGATTGGCTACTTGTGTCAATGCAGCCCTCCATCTAAGCACCTGGTCTTTTGTCTTTTTCAAGTGTTTTTCATGTTTAGCAAATGCTTCTCCATAGCTTCCAGTTTGTTTCCGAACATCAGAGGGCATGATATTATAGAAAACTGGTACAATGATCTGTCCCTTTGGATTCTTGCATTCAATTATCTTCACAAGTTCATCCAAGCACCAGGATGAAGAAGCATAGTTTTGGGACAGAATGACTATTGAAAGACTTGACTTTTCAATTGCTGATAAGAGTGCCGGAAAAATTTCTTCACCTCTCCTAAGTTCATAGTCGATGAACGTTTCGATCTTTCTTCCACACAACGCAGCATGTAGATGGCTTGGAAATTTATTCCCGGTGTCTTCACCTCTAAAGCTGATGAACACCCCATAATTGCATTCACGACAAGTACTGTTGGAAGCTGATGAAGAGGCCATATTATGACAGAATTTTCAGAAAAGAGCTAAGGAATTAGCACTTAGCTTAATTTTGATCACAAATTCATGAATACAGTTGCGACAGGCCAAATCTTCAAAATGAATTATAGCTTTTTCTTTTATCTCTTCTTGCACCCAGCCTATCAGGGCTCAATATCTTAGCTTTTTCAACAAAAGATAAGAATGTTATACTTTTCAGATAGAGCCACTCATACCCTGAAAACGAAACACATAATCTGTCATTTACTGAAAAAGTAGGAAGGAATCGTATTCAACGAATATGGAATGCAAAGTGTAAATTAATGAGAAAGGAATCAAATTCAATGTCTATGTGAATGTAGGCCTTACGTGGATGAAAATAGTTTCATTTGATTTTTCATTAGTGTAGACATTGATACCATTTTAAGTGTACATTATGGACTGTTGTTCGGTTTGGTGATCACACTACAATAAAGATTTGGGTTGGCGATGGACTTGTAATTATATTGTCATATAAAATAATTAGCTAGGCTGAGTCTCTTAAACATTACTTAAAATCATTTTCTTGTTTACAAGTTTTTCAATGTATTTTAAAATCAATATTATTTCCAACACTCAATATCAACAACAAATCCTTTAAATAAATTACAATATTATTTTCAAAATTCAATACGAACCACACTTATCCTTTAAAGAAATTAAAACATCAACTTTCCAAATTTAATATATCCACGTATTCTTTAAATAAATATCTTAATATTTACTTGAACATCAAATTCTTTTTTTTTTAAAAAAAAAAGACATGAAAGAAAGACTAAAAACACAAAATTCATATACGAATATAACAATATAACTAGAAAATAATAATTCAATTAAAGAAGTCGATTATATTAATTGCTTAACACAAAACGCTAAAAAATTAAAAAAAAAAACTCTAAATTTTAGAATCCTAATTCCCTTTCATTTATAAATCCTAAAATTCAATCAGTTTCAACCCTAATCCCTAATTCATAAAAATCAGTTGGGACGGAGTAGTGATTGGCGTTTTGGTGGTTAAAGGCTATTGCAGTTGGTTAGGTTTGGGTTAGCTGATGGAGATGTTGATGGCCAAGGGTTGCTGCTGCAAAGGGTGTGGTTGATTTAGCAATTTCTCTCAAAAATTCAAATAATAATTAAGCCACAGCTAAAATAACAATACGAAAAACAAAGCACCTTGTCCGGGTTGGAGTGAGTCGACCAGGCTTAACCGATCAGGAAAAAACCATGAAAGAAAATACACAAAAGAAGAAACTTGGCTACTCTTGCATCTTATAAATAGCTTTCCCTATTCTTTCCCATCTCAGAGTCAGAAAGAGCTTTGCAGATAAACCCAGAAGGGAAGAGGAAAGTAGTTTACAGCGAGAAAGTCGTCAGAAGCTTTTGTATATCTTTAACATTTTAATCCTTGAATTACGTAAATGAATATAAAATAAAAGGGTTACTATGCAAACCACTCTTGCGTTTTGGGAAAAGTTCACTTAAATGTGACTTCTGGATTTATTCCCTCGGAGTTGCATCGTCCCTGAAGTTTATAACAGCTGATGCATTGAAACCCTGAACCCAAACACCGTTAATAGAAGAAGGGCAATTATGTCTTTCTATATTTTCAGTTGGATTATAAGATTAAAACTAATAAATAAAATAAGGAGAAATTATTAGAATGTTAATTTACCCTTTGCATGACCTCGGTATTTTCTGTATCTACTAATTTTTTTATTGTATTTTGTTATTTTCATTAAATATGTTAAAATTGTATATTAGAAATGGATATTTTGATACAATACTTTGAATATAAAATTAGATATAATTTTTCAACTATTGATCTATAAAATCTAATTGTTGATATAATTGATGAGTTGACAGTATTAAATGTATCTTATTAACCTTCAATCTCTACAATTGAATTTTATGAAATCAATATCTATAATTTGTATCAATAAATTATGTCAAAATTTTTCATTAAAATGCCATTTCCTTTTATATTTTATCTTAATTTCTTATTTATGAATATGTGTTCGTCACATTTATTAGGGATAGAAAAGTGAATTAACTGTTATATGTGAGTTAGACCGACTTTAACTAACTTATTATGTCTGTCAAGGATCCAGCAGATGATTTCTTTTTCCAAAAAAAAAAACAGCATAAGTGAGCGAATGTGTGTAAGCCCAGTCAAACATGACTGTTCTAGGCGGGGCGGGCCACCCACCTTCGAATGGTGTTGGTCCTACGGACTATGAATGGATTTCGCCCAGCAGCACCGGCTCCACGAAGTCAGGATCATAGAAGGAGACCATCACCTGGTCCAATAGACACAATCTTTTTAGCCAGACTGAGTTCTTCCAATAGCGTATATCCAGCTCCAAGAGAGAAGGGCCTCCCTGATTTCAGAAACTGTCACCGGAACTATGCGACGTCTTATTTCCTGCTGCAGGGTTAGGACAAGCTCGGTTTTCATTTTCAATCCTGCGTGAAGTAGCTAACTGAACTGGAGGATAATCTATCGAGGGTTGTTTGCGACATCCTCAATCGTAAAATAGTCAAAGAAAAAGATTTAGTTTCTTAGAACTGTAGATAAAAAAGTTCATTGTTTGGATCTAAGAAAATGAAGGAAAGAAATTTTTTTTTTTAAGATTATTGAATGGAGGGTAAAAGAGTATATTTACTATACAATGTTTGGTTTGATGCCTACTGTTTATAAATCGGGGATTACTGATGTTTAGCACATAAAGGGGGTTGGATGTTATTCTCCTATAAAATTATAGGAGCTTTACGTGTTATGTATTTTAGGAACCATCTAAATTATTTTATAGGAGACCATACTTGAGGTTGTTTTACAGTATAACTGATGTGAAATACATCAATTTTTTTATAAATTCTATATAAAATTGTAAAATAACGGGTAAAAGAAACTAATAAATTGTATAAAAAAATTCGATCATAGTCATTTCCCCATATTTGAGAGTTATTATCTATAATCTCGTGATGACCAAAAGTAAACTATAGTGAATTACATTATTAATTCTTAATATTTTATAATGAATCTAATTATGTGATAATTTAATAAAATTTAGGTGACATGTAAATAAGTTTAAACATCTATAAATTAAATTGATATTCTATTATTTAAACTAATTAAAAAATAAATTTTAAAAATCAACTTTATGATCTGATTTATTTAAGTGAATTATGTTCAAAATCTAATTATTCTTGATAAATTAGGTTGGAAATCTAAATATGAGACTCAAAATATATCAATTCAAAAAATATAATAAAATTTACAAATTGGAGTTTAATTTGAATTAAACTTAAATTTGAGTAATCAACTTTCAATCTAACTATCTTAAACAAATTATGTTTAAAATCTGAAGATCAAACTTGAGTCTAAACATTGAGAGCTAAAGGGTGATTTTTTTTTTTTGTCTAAAGTTTGAATTTGATTTATTCTTAGACATTTTGATTAAAAAAATAAAAATTTTATCTTTATCGGAATGTAAATGTATGAATTATTTATTACTCATCCAATCTCTTAGACGCCTTTATGAAAATCAGTTATGACTAATTTGTATATAACCTAATATCTTAATTTTGAAACATTGTTATTTATTTCTAATTTAATATATATGGTTCTCTATATATTTTTAAACTTGTTCAATGGCAATTTAACTTATTTATATATCTAATTATTTAAGAAAATAACTTCTTTACCAAACCACACACATCTAAATAAATTAAATTTATTATAAATATTGATATACAAATATTTTTACTAAGTTAATAAAGCCACAAGTGAAAATATTACATATAAATAGGAAGATATGTGTAAAACCATTAGATTTTACACAATTCAATTTATATATTAAAAAAAATATATATTATTTAGATTTTTATATTCAAATTTATTCAAGTTTCTAATAATAAAACAATCACATCCTTAAACTTCAAATTCTACCTTTTACACACACACACATATAAGATTTAAAAAACTATCAAATAGAAATTGGTGACAAATGAATTGGGTCTAAATTATACTAATTTAATAAAAATTTTAATATATGTTATAAAGTAATTAAGTTAATAATCTAGAAATTAAATGTGATCTCTAATTATTTTTAATGTAAAACTGGACTAAAAAGCATATTGCTTTTAACAATTTAAATTAGTTGTAAAGATGGGGTAATGTGCAAGCATACCAAAGCCACTCAACCTATCTCTCTAAAATTTCAACCCAAGTGAATAATAAGTTCCCCTTTGTCGCAACGTGAAGGAGATTACAAGCATCAATAATGGAAGAAAAACAAGAGCAAGAACTAGTAGAAGGAAGGTTATTGTGAGTGGCACCCTCGCACTTGGTTCCCTACATAGGCTCCCCTTGGGCACCAAAAGGGTTGTACAGGTCAGGTCACAGAGATAAGACCAAGAGAAAAAGTCAGAGTCGCCACTTAGGTAAATAACTGTGAAAAAATTTTGGATGACGACAACCAATCCCTGCCTTCGAGACCTAACTGCCCATTACACTATCAAAGATGGGTTCAAGAAGTTAGGTACAGGTTATACCCATCCGGATGTTAGTCCGGCCTCCACTTTTGGTTTTACTGAATTTTAGATTTTAGATCACTAATGTTACCCTTTCTGGATCCTAAGTTTTATTATGCACACAACCTCTTTTATCTATTTATTATATGAGAGGTGTTGACAGTTTATATATATACATAGAAAGGGAAGGATAATTGATTACATTTCCATCAATTATGGGAGAAGGGATTGAGGATTACAACAATTTCTTATAATAAGTGCAGTAAAAAGTAAATTATTACAAAATAGTGGGGTCTCAGATTGTCCCTCCATCATCAAATAAATTTAAATTAACAGAGTTTTAAACTAAGCATGGCATTAACCATTAACTAAGTTATATCATGCATAATTGGTGATTAAATATCGGATAATTGATTGCTAATCATCCCATGCTTCATCAATATCTATCCCTTAATCATGGCATAATTATTGATTAACTAAGTACGTGATTACTAAACATGCATAATTAGACTACTAGTTAAACTATTTCTAATTCCAGACATGATAATTAATTAAATTACTCCTAAACTAAACATGGTATAAGCAAACTATTCCTAAACTAAACATGACATAATTAAATTACTCCTAAATGAAACATGACATAATTGTCTTGTAATTATATGATGCGTTCGAAACTAGCAAGTATACTAGTCGCACAAGTAATAAAGTGATGAGTAAGATATCGTTCCCACGAGGATTGACTCTAATTAAATTTGTTATTCGAAAGCAAAAACAAAATAAATGGGGGGTTTTGTTGATTGATTAACTAGATGAAATATTAGTGCAAATGAAAAATAACATAACACAAGATTAAATGGAGTGAAAAATCAATGAAAGAAACCTGGTTAAGGGATCATTCTCTGCCACCAGATATGGATTTGCGAATTAATTGTAGAATTGTCATCCAATTACACCATTGAAATTATCAACCGTAGATAATAACAAGCTCTGTTATCCCAATCTTTCCTTACTTAGTTATTAAATAAAACAAGCTCTTTATTTAATTTCTAACCATTAAACAACCTAGAACAAGCTCTCTAAATTTAATTCAATAGAAGCATTATGCTAAGAAAGATAGATTGATCTAAGCAATAAACACACAGGTTCGGATTATTTAACTTAGGTTGTATTCTCCAATTGCAATATCTGATCACAATTTTGCTACTAAGGATTAGAAATTCAAGATAATTACGGATCAAGATTTCTACTCTAGCAATAGACAACAGCCAGATTATATTCAGTTGGCCACCCCAAATACAATCAACAAGCAATCATAAGTATTAGATATGAGAAAATACAAACAACTTCAATTAGAGAATTGGATAGCAACTTCTTGCACAATCAACTCATAAAAACCATATCAAGGGCTTTGAAATCACCCTCAACCAATTCAGATTTAGTTACACATGTTCAAAAACGTAATAAATACAATACAATACAGCAACATTCCAGAAAATGAAAGGGAAGGAAAGAAACTTAGCAAATCCTTTGCAAATCTCCTTAGGTTTGTAGTTCTTCCTCTTTCCAAGCTTTTTTTCTCCTTCAAGAACTCCAAGAGATGAGAGAAATCCAGAGCTGCAGCCTCTCACATGTTCTCCCCTCTTCTTTCTCTCTAAATAAAACCCTAAAATGTGTTTATAAACTCTGCTACAGTAACTTGCTATAGTGCCCTGTATAATAACATGCTACAGTGATATATGGAATCACAAATATACACTTCTCATATCATTTTTATCATAACTTGTGGTACACTATATGAATTCGTGAACCGTAAATTTCTCTAAAAAATAGACTTCGAGAGCTTTCCAATGATATATAGCATGTCATTCGGTTAATTGTATATCGATACAATCAAGTCTGGGAAATCAGTTGATTAGCAAAGGTGCAAATGAAGGTTTTACTCCAATTTAGTGCAAGTTCCTCCAAAACTCCTACAAACATCAAAAATCACACAAAAACATAAAAATACCAAGGAGTATAGCAAAGAAACATAGGCAAATTGATATGAAAATGATATATAAATGGACACCTACCAAATTTCCCCACACTTAAACTTTGCTAGTCCTCGAGCAACTAAAACGATATGAACCAAAACTAAATCAAAATAGAATAAAAAAATAATAATAATAATTAAAACACACAAATGCTTCAACTTGCAAATAGGCCTCAAAGATTGTACTTAATTATAACCCAAGGAAAACTTCAAAATAATGCACTTGATCAAGAATTTTATCTCAAAGATTAGTTTCGCTCCACTTCAATTCTTCAAGTGTGTGTGTGTAGAGCCATTCTCACCTAATCACTTGTAACCCGGATGAGTTTATGCATAAAAATGAATCATATTTAATAGTGAAGATGTGTTTATAAATGAATTCCATAGGCCTGCTTTTCAAGTCACTCTCCACTAATGTAGACAAGTACAACACCAAGGATCAAGTAGGGCTTTATTAAGCTTGTAATGTTTGGCTTGGGTGAAGGTATGATAAAGGATAATAATTTGGCTCAAATCACCCACAAACACATAAATCATTCAAGGCTAAGTAGAGCTCAACCCTATAACACAACTATATTTCAATTCACCGCGTTACTCCCCCAAACTTATTTAGAACACGCAATCTCTTCTTTTTTGTAGAAAACAAAAGAAAATTACACCCACACACTTTATTGTTTCATTCTTTTTAAGAACACTCAAGGATATAGATCTCCTTTTCTTCTTTTTTTTCTTTTTTTCTTTTTTTTTTTTACTACACTTCCCTTCCCCCACACTTAAACAACACATTGCCCTCAATGTGTAAGCACATGGAAGGTAAGTATAGATTTTTTTTTTTACAAACACAATAGAACTCACTTGCATTGCTCATGATACAACCCTACCTCCTCTAACTTCCCAAAATCAGAACATAGCTCAAGATGTAATCGTGAATGATCTACATGCTCATAGGTAAGGGATAAACTGTTTGGAACAAATTCATTTGAGGTTAGGAAATCTTTTAGTGAGTTAACAAAGAAAAAGGCTTACAGAGGCTCAAAGGGGTAACTAGGGATCAATTTGTGTAAGGTTGGCTATTAAGGCTCAAACGGTCCAAAAATGGCCTAAATCATTTCCCTAATGTTGCACAATCTCGGATTTCGCCTCGAGTGACCATCAAACAAGTTCTAGAATTCATGAAAATCTGAAGAAACACTTAAATTACATAAACTTTCTCTAAGTAAACAAATAACTCAGTGATAATGGCTCAGTGCTCAATGTTGCGCAAGGAATCAAAGGTAAAGCAAAAACCAATAAACATTTCAAGCACACAGATCCATGCATCATTTTCATTTTCCAAGAGTTATTCTTAATTCAATCATTATCTTATCATCGACCCACAAAATGCAAGAAAAGAGGTACGTGGCATTGTTACACCTGAGTCAAGATTGTATATTTCAACAATCCTTAGGACCAGTAGCCCGCAGACTTAAGGTTTCTAGCCTATATACCTTTATTATAAATAAACAAAACAAGAAACAAGACACTTCAAACAGCAAGAAATAAACAAACTACCAAGTTATATAAGTAGAATGTGTTTCAAGGGTTAAGGAAACCCCATATTCTACCATTCTCAAGTTTTTCCACAATTTTTTTTGAATCGGAACTGATAAGGACAAAAAACACATAACAACTCTAAATTAAATAAAACTAAACCTACCCATAAAATAACAAAGTCCAGCATTCAGAAAACAAAAACAAGTTAGTTAGAATGGGTCCAAAAAGTTTAGCAGTTAGCCTTCTTATTCAGCCATTATGGATCAAAAAGATCTAAAATGCGTTTCAAGAGGAATTAAACTTTTTAAGCCACCACTCTAAAAGCTAAGATTAGAAAATATTACCTGGGGCGAAAGAAGTAACCTAAAAAAAATCTCAAAAGAAATAACATGAAAAATCTCAAATAAACACAATAAAAAGAAAGCAAACAAAGTGAAGCAAACCAATAGATAAAGATTACAGATGGAGCGTTAAATCCAGTTTACGCCTTTTATTGCCCTTCGTAAACCAATCTATCCGAGCTATTGTTGGATCAGACGAATAGATGAATTCTTATAGTTTGTCAATTAACTCCCATGCGGTTGAAGCTGTAACTAGGATTTGCCTCGCCGACTGTGAGATGAAGTTTTGTTCTACAACTTGATTAAGAAAAGACAACAAACCATTAAAAAAATTATTGACATTTAACAAATCAATGGGTTTTCGATGGATATTTAGCTGCGCCCAAGAGGTGATTTGAAATATTTCCTCTAATATACCGTAACCACCGGGCAAAGCTATAAATGCATCAGATTTAATTAGCATATGTGCAATACGCTCATGCATGCTAGAGACCTGTAACTCTTCCCCCATTGTATTGTCTATGATATCTCATATAGCTAATAGTTTCGGGATAATGCCAAGAACTCTGCTCCCTCTCAGGGATGCAGCTGTCAACACACACCCTATTAACCTAAGACTGCCTCCTCTATAAATCAAATGAATACCTCTCTCAGCTAATGCCCTACCAAGATCAAGAGCTGCTGTTGTAAACTCTCCATCTTTACCAAATTGAGATCTACAAAATACGCATATATTTTGGAATCGTCGAATTGGTGTTTTTTCCATTTCTACCAGTGCTCTAACCTTGTTTAAGACAATGATAAATGTTAGGTGTTGTGCTCTTCAAGGGAAAAAGAGGTTATAAAATGACATTTGAAAATATGGAGAATGGACAGATGCACAAGTAAAACTCTCATATTTGACACATGGGTATATGATTTCGGTGGGGGTTGCTCGATGCATATTTATCACCCCAAGATTTGAAAAAATGAGATATGCTTTCGGTGGGGTTTGACAAAACCTCCACACTTGTCTCCCATGTGAAACATGAAAAATGGGGATATACTTTCGGTAGGGGTTGACAAAACCCCACACTTGTCTCCTATGTGTAGCATGAAAAATGGAGATATACTTTCGACGGGGCTTGACAAACCCCCACACTTGTCTCCTATGTGTGCTGGTGTCATGGGGTAGTCATATGGTTTGTCAAAAAGGAAAATTTGAATTAAAACAAACAAAATCAACAAACAACAACAACACAAAGGCAACACTAATAATCAAATCAAACAAAACAAAAAAGAATAAAATTCAACAATAATAACACACACTCAAATGTACAAGTAGTTGTGATTGTGGCTCACATCTTCCTCTGGTTTTATGTCCAGTAACGACTGAAACGCCTTCTATGAGTTCGGGATTTGCTTCCCATCCAATTTTCTTATAAACTGGCAAACATGGTCTTTTTTAGTCAGATTCCCTAGAACATAACGCTGCAAGTCATCACAAAATTGTGTCCATAGATTTAGCAATTCACGCTGAACAAGTATACAAGAATGTGACTCAAGAGTTAGTAAAACATTATCCAGAGACTCATTACTCATACCATTCTTAATAAACGAAAGTTTATCTTCTCTATTTCTGGACACAAAACCTAATGACCAACAAGTCTGGTTACAATTCCATCTAGCACATTTATAACATGTAACCTCTTTGCTCTTCGCCTCTTGGCATAGTAGCTCTTTCCTAGACGAGGCATGTATTTTGCTAGATTAATATCAGGCTCACTGGACAATCTTACCTTGGCTTCGATAAGCCATCGGATATCTGCAGGCATATTTAAGAGCATCAACATCCAAAGTCTAGTCATCTGTATTTTATAAATTTTGAACATAGCATTTTGAGGAAGTGAAGGGAAATATTTACGAAGGTTCTACATAAAGATATCGTCATCCATTGAAGAGAAGAAAAGGAAAGATATTACCGATAATGAGATTGAGTTTGTTCTTCTTCAAGATATGCACACTTCAAACCTTCAAGCAATGGCTTCAGTTCCCGTTTGGGTGTTTCCTCAAGCTGTTACACAAATGAGCGCAGAGTACGGAATAATCAAATTAAACAGAAGAAATAAAAAGAAAAGAGCAGAAAAGAAACTAAAGACACATAAAAGAGATAACAGCCCAATGGCAAACAAGAGTAAAAACAAGTATAAAAAACAAATAAGATATATAGCAAAGAGAGATAAAACCTGATCGATTATGATGGCCCACGAGAGAAATCTCCTCGAGACACAAAAATTGATCATTACTAACTTATTTTCTTTTTCTTTTTCTTTTCTTTATTTATTTTTCAAAAACCTTGGGTTGCCTCCTAATAAGCGCTTGGTTTAACGTCCTCAGCCTAACGTTACCAGCCATCACCCATCAAGATAAGTTGGCTCATAGAGAGGTACCTCCTCGATGTCCTGCATCACTAAATTCTCATAGTAAGGCTTCAACCTGTGTCCATTCACCTTGAATACTTTCTCCGTTTTTAAGCTCTTGATTTCCACTGCACCATGAGAAAATACATCAGTAATGACAAAAGGTCCAACCCATCGAGATTGTAATTTACCTGAAAATAACTTGAGGTGAGAATGAAATAAAAGAACTTTCTGTCCCACTTCAAAATTCTTCCTAGAGATCATTTTATCATGAAATGTCTTAGTTCTCTCCTTGTAAATTCTTGAATTCTCATAGGCATCATTTCTAAGTTCTTCCAATTCTTGCAGTTGAAGCTTCCTTTACTCTCCTGCAGCATCCATCTCCATGTTACACAGCTTTACTGCCCACCATGCTTTATGTTCGAGCTCTACTGGAAGGTGGCATTGCTTACCATAGACTAACCTATACGGAGACATACCAATAGGTATCTTGTAAGCAGTCCGGTATGCCCAAAGTACATCATCAAGTCGTAGGCTCCAATCTTTTCTGTTCGGATTCACCGTCTTCTTGAGAATGGACTTGACTTCCCGGTTTGAAACTTCAACTTGACCATTAGTTTGTGGACGATATACGATAGACACCTTGTGAGTGATGTTGTATTTCTTGAGCAAGGCTTCAAATGATCTGTTGCAGAAGTGTATCCCTTTGTCGCTAATTATGGCTCTTGGTGTTTCAAATCTTGCAAAAATGTTAGATTTCACAAAATGTACAACAACTTTAGAATCATTAGTTCTCGTAGCTTTTGCTTCCACTCATTTAGAAACATAATCCACAGCAAATATAATGTAAACATTACCAAAAGATGAAGGAAAAGGACCCATGAAATCAATACCCCACACATAAAAAATCTCAACAATAAGTATAGGGGTTTGTGGCATTTGATTTTTTGCACTTACATTACCTGTCCTTTGACAACGGTCACAAGCTTCGCAAAAGAGATATGTATCTTTGAACAATGATGGCCAGTAGAATCCACAATCAAGAACTGTGAGGGCTGTTATTTTTGGTCTGAAGTGACCTTCACATGTATAAGAATGACAGAAGGTTAAAATTGAATTAAATTCAGATTCAGAAACGCACCTTCTTATCACTTGGTCAGAACAATGCTTCCATAAGTATGGATCATCCCATATGTAATGTTTGGCAATGTTCTTGATCTTGTCTCTTTGAGCTCGAGTCAAGTCATATGGTAGCTTCTTTGTAACTAAGTAATTGACAATATCTACATACCAAGGGGCTACAGCATTTAGAGACAACAATTGTTCATCCGAAAAACTTTCTTGTAATGGCAGTGCATCCTCATCATGGACATGGCGACTAAGATGGTCGGCGACTAAGATGGTCGGCAACTAAGTTTTCACTTCCCCTCTTATCTTTGATCTCCAAGTCAAACTCCTGTAAAAGGAGTATCCACCTGATGTTCGTTTAGCATCTTTCTTTGTGAGCAAGTACCTCAAGGCTGTATGATCAGAATAAACGGTTACTTTAGTACCAATCAAATAAGAACGAAACTTTTCTAAAGCAAAAATAACTGCTAGCGGTTCTTTCTCAGTAGTAGAATAATTAAGTTGAGCTTCATTTAAAGTCCGAGATGCATAGTAAATGGCATGTGAAATTTTGCCAATTTGTTAACCCAAAATAGCAACCACAGCGTAGTCACTTGCATCGCCCATGATCTCGAATGGATGATCCCAATTTAGAGATTGAATCGCTGGAGTCGAAGTCAAGAGTTCTTTCAGTTTCTCAAATGCCTCACTGCATTTCTCGTCAAATTTAAAGGCCGCATCATTCTGTAGTAATCTACATAGGGGTAATGCTATCTTCGAAAAATCTTTGATGAACCTATGATAGAAACCTGCATGACCAAGAAAAGAACGAATATCTTGCACACTTATGGGAGGTGGTAAGGAACATATAAGATTTATCTTGGATTTATCAACTTCTATACCCTTAGCAGAAATAACATGTCCCAAAACTATACCCTGATCCACCATAAAAGGACATTTTTTCCAATTCAGAACAAGGTTAGTTTCTATACATCTTTGAAGTATAAGGGTAAGGTTGTCAAGGCATTTATCAAAAGAATCACCAAAAACACTAAAGTCATCCATAAATACCTCAATGATGTTCTCAACATAATCAGAGAAAATACTTACCATACACCTTTGGAAAGTGGCAGGGGCATTGCAAAGAC
Organism: Boswellia sacra; assembly: GCA_013180625.2. Classification (NCBI taxonomy): domain Eukaryota; kingdom Viridiplantae; phylum Streptophyta; class Magnoliopsida; order Sapindales; family Burseraceae; genus Boswellia; species Boswellia sacra. Next base: position 302,186 of record SNVD02010202.1, on the reverse strand, counting down.
CGAACGGCATGCGTCGATAGGCAAATGTACCAAATAGGCATGTGAATGTAGTTTTCTTTTGGTCCTCAAGGGCAATGACAATCTAATTATATCCTGAATAGCCATCAAGAAAACAATAGTGAGAATGACCTGCTAACCTCTCAGCATTTGATCAATGAATGGCAAGGGAAAGTGATCCTTGCGAGTTGCTGAATTGAGCTTCTGATAATCAATACAAACTCGCCACCCGGTTTGGATATTAGTGGGCATTAGCTCATTATTATCATTCTTAACCACCATAACACTAGATTTTTTTGGAACAACTTGGACTGGACTCACTCACTTGCTGTCCTAAATTGGATAAATCACACCCACATCTAACAATTCGAGAATTTCTTTCTTGACAACTTCTATCATCGGAGGATTCAACCTCCGCTATGCTTCTCTAGTGGGCTTGGATCCTTCTTCTAACAAGATGCGGTGCATGCATACAGCTGGACTAATATCTTTAATGTCAGCAATTGTCCACCCAATAGCTGTTTTGTGATCTCTAAGCACTCAAATGAGTTTATCTTCTTGTAGTGGTGCAAGGCCCTTTGCTATTATGACTGGCAAAATATCTTTCTCACCAAAGAACACATGCTTCAAATGATCTGGAAGAGGCTTAAGCTTCAAGATAGGGGCTTTCATCACAGAAGGAAGAAGTTTCTCATTAGATAAAGACAATTCAATATACGAAACATCATACTTGTTTGTGGTGATAGCTATAGTCTCATCTAAGCTTGCCACAACTTCCTCCACTTCTTTAGACACTTGTATCAACTTTCTTGATTCTCTGGAATTTTCTGCCCGTATGTGCTTACTAATGGCTACTTCCAATCCATCCTTGCGAGTTAACTCAAAAAGTTGTTGTGCCAAAGAATCGATAACATCCACTACAAAAACAGAATGCAAGTCACTAGGGTACCTCATTGCCTCAAAAATATTGAAACGGATCACCTCGCTATCAAATTCCATGGTGAGAGTGCCATCATGAACATAAATCTTAGTTCGGGCAGTTTTTAAGAATGGTCTCCCCAAAAGAATCGATATTGGATTAGGAGATGTCTCATCCTCCATTTCAAGAACATAGAAGTCTGCTGGAAAAACCAATTGATTCACCTGCACAAGCACATCTTCCACAACTCCCTTGGGATATGCATTAGAACAATCAGTAAATTGAATGATAATACCAGTTTTCGCAAGGGGTCTAAGATTCAAAGAAGCATAAATAGAATAGGGCATGACATTAATAGGTGCTCCTAAATTTAACATAGCTCTTTCAAACTTGGTATTACCAATGGTGCATAGAATGGTAAATGTACTTGGATCTTTGCACTTTGGAGGAATTTTTCTTTGCAGTATAGCTGAAACATTTTCCCCTACACTTAGTTTCTCATTTCCTTTCAATTTTCTCTTGTTGGTGCATAACTCCTTGAGAAATTTTGCATAACGAGGCACTTGCTTGATAGCATCCAGAAGTGGTATATTTACCTCGATCTTGCGAAAAGTCTCCAATATTTCCTGCTTTTGTTCCTCCTTCTTTGATTTTGCAAATCTGCTAGGAAAAGGTGGAGGAGTAACATAAGAAGGAATGAGAGTTTTAAGATTTACCTTAGAAGATGATGTTTTATTCATGGTGGAAGTGGCGTCATCCCCTTCATCAGTTTGTGATTTCTTTGGTGGAATCTCTAATTGCATTCCACTTCTCAATGTTACTGTACTAGCATTCTCTCTTGGATTGATCATTGGTTGAGAAGATAATTTTCCTGAGCTTTGACTCTCAAATTTGCTTATGTTAGTAGCCAATTGTCCCATCTGATTTTTTAGGTTTTGGATACTTGCCCTAGTTGCCTGCTGAAATTGCATTGTGTTAGTGGCAAGTGCTTTAACAATATCCTGGAGAGACATACCTGAGTTTTGTGGAGCTGGTTGTGGTGATGGTTGTGGTAATGGTGGTGGTTGAGTTTGAAATGGTTGCTGCACTCTTGGTTGATTGAAACTTGGTGGCCGATTTGGTATGACATGTGGGGCAATTGGTTGATGATTCCTATAACTAAAATTGGGGTGATCTCTCCATCCGGTATTGTAAGTATTAGAGAAGGGGTCATACCTTTGCCTTGGTTGTCCTGGAAATCCACCTATGGCATTGGCTTGTTCCGTATCTCCTTCTTACAAAGTTGGACACATGTCGATAGGATGGTCCGTGGTAGAACACACTCCATATACATAAGATCGCTGCATATGCTCTACAACCATTTTTTTTACAAGAGAGGTAAGCTCAGAAAGTTGTTGTTCAATGTTTGGAGAACTTACCTCATTTACTCTCCTTGGTAGTTGTGACTCAAATTGGCTGCTTAATTGTTGCGAGTTCGCTGCCATGTCGCTAATCAAATGTCTTGCAACTTCCGATGTTTTATTAACTAGTGCTCTACCACTAGCAGCATCAATGATACTCATTTCCATTAGTAGGAGACCCTCATAGAAATATTGAATTAGGAGTCCATCATTAATTTGGTGGTTTGGACAGCTAGCACATAACCTTTAAAATCTCTCCCAATATTCATGAAATGATTCTCTATTGTGTTGTTGAATGCCACTAATATCTTTTCTAATATTTGTAACTTTGAGGCGGGAAAGTATTTCTCCAAAAAGAGTTTACTTATCTCATTCCATGTGGTAATGGTACCTGGTGGTAGATAGTATAGCCAATCTTTCGCTGAATCTGCTAATGAGAATGTGAAAGCTCTCAGTTTAATTTGCTCTTCAGAAATGCTGATTGGCTTCATACTTGAGCATACCACATGAAATTCTTTGAGGTGTTTGTTAGGATCCTCTCCTACAAAACCATGAAATGTAGGCAAGAGATGAATTAGTCGAGATTTAAGTTCAAAATCTACCTCAAGATTGGTGCTTATGCATAGCGGTTGTTGATCAATAATTGGAGCCGCTAACTCCTTAAGAGTCTGATTGTTTTCCATCGCTATTACTTCCGATTCAGATTTGATTGAACTGCAAGAAGATGGGAGGGAAGTATGTCATTCAAGGTTAAATTCTGGAGGTGGAGTTGAAATTGACCGATTTATTATTAAATTTGAGGATTGGAGAAACTCCTTAATTCTCTTAAGTCGTTGGTCCACTTCTCCCTCGGACATAAAAGCCTAAACACAAACAATTAGAAAAATAAAAATCAAGAATTATCAGTAAAGACAGAATAACAAATCGATTAGAAAATCAATCCCCGGCAACAGCGCCAAAAACTTGATGCGTTCGAAACTAGCGAGTATACTAGTCGCACAAGTAATAAAGTGATGAGTAAAATATCATTCCCATGAGGATTGATTCTAATTAAATTTATTATTCGAAAGCAAAAACAGAATAAATGGGGGGTTTTGTTGATTGATTAACTAGATGAAATATTAGTGCAAATGAAAAATAACATAACACAAGATTAAATAGAGTGAAAAATCAATGAGAGAAACCTGGTTAAGGGATCAATCTCTGCCACTAGATATGGATTTGCAAATTAATCGTAGAATTGTCATCCAATTACACCATTGAAATTATCAATCGTAGATAACAACAAGCTCTGTTATCCCAATCTTTCCTTACTTAGTTGTTAAATAAAAGAAGCTCTTTATTTAATCTCTAACCATTAAACAACCTAGAACAAGCACTCTAAATTTAATTCAATAGAAGCATTATGCTAAGAAAGATAGATTGATCCAAGCAATAAATACACAGGTTCGGATTATTTAACTTAGGTTGTATTCTCTAATTGCAATCTCTTATCACAATTTTGCTACTAATGATTAGAAATTCAAGACAATTACGGATCAAGATTTCTACTCTAGCAATAGACAACAACCAGATTATGTTCAGTTGGCCACCCCAAATACAATCAATAAGCAATCATAAGCATTAGATATAGGAAAATACAAACAACTTCAATTAGAGAATTGGATTACAACTTCTTGCATAATTAACTCATAAAAACCATATCAAGGGCTTTGAAATCACCCTCAACCAATTTAGATTCAGTTACACATGTTCAAAAATATAATAAATACAATACAATACAGAAACATTCTAGAAAATGAAAGGGAAAGGAAGAAACTTAGCAAATCCTTTGCAAATCTCCTTAGGTTTGTAGTTCATCTTCTTTCCAAGCTTTCTTTCTGCTTTAAGAACTCCAAGATATGAGAGAAGTCCAGAGCTGCAGCCTCTCACATGTTCTCCCCTCTTCTTCCTCTCTGAATAAAACCCTAAAATGTGTTTATATACTCTGCTACAGTAACTTGCTACAGTGCCCTGTATAATAACATGCTATAGTGATATATGGAATTACAAATATACACTTCTCATATCATTTTTATCATAACTTTTGGTACACTACATGAATTCGTGACCGTAAATTTCTTTAGAAAATAGACTTCGAGAGTATATAGTATGTCATTCAGTTAATTGTATATCGATACAATCAACTCCGGGAAATCGGTTGATTAGCAGAGGTGCAAATGAAGGTTTTACTCCAATTTAGTGCAAGTTCCTCTAAAACTCCTACAAACATAAAAAATCGCACAAAAACATAAAAATACCAAGGAATATAGCAAAGAAACATAGGCGAATTGATATGAAAATGATATATAAATGGACACCTATCATTATACCTAAGCTAATCATGGCAATTAATTGAAAATAAACAAAAAATTAAATACTAGAGAATAAGTTCTTAGAACTTTACCTTACTCTGATCACTATTAGAAGAGAAATCTTGACTGCAAAATCACCAAGAAACTGAATTTTCCAAGTATTTTCACCAGGATGCTTGTCTCTTCAAAGTTAGGGCCTCCTACCCTTATGTAAGCCCTTGAAGGGTCATAAACGTGCTCTTTTCCTAACATTGGACTGTACCTATAGGAGTGCGCTTGTAACCTACAGGTAGCACAAGGGTTTTCCAATCAGTTTCTAACGCAAACCTAATGGCATGTGCCTATAATGTTACAGGCAAGACTTTTCTCCTACAGTCGTGTGCTTGTAATGTTATAGGCAGCATTAGGGTTCTCAAGCCCACTTGAGGCGCAACCCTAAAGGCGCGTGCCTGTAATGTTATAGGTGACACTTTTTCTGCTAGAGGTATGCATCCGTAAAACTAAAGGCGGTAGCCCTACCTGTAGGCACCAACCCTAATCCTAGGCCCTTTCCCTGTTTCACATTGTTTTGGGCCTGGGGCGCTACCCCCATCGCGAAGGGGTTGGGGGGGGGGGGGGTTTGCATTCCCTTATTGGTATCATACTGATCCTAAGCCTACTTGGCTCTTGGCTTTTATACCCTTTCTGGTGTCATTTCTATAACTGAGAGTAATCCTTTGATTTATTGCCTCTAGTTATCGTCATTGGGCCTAAAAATCGTGAGCAAAATTCTAGTACTTACGGTTTTCCCCCAACTTTGGAGGGGTTTGTGGAACACAAACATTAAACAAAGTATATTGTACCTTAGACTTACTTGCTCTAGGTCTGATGTATGAATTTCACTAAGATTTTGGTGGTTTTTTAGGTGACCTTACACCGCCTACTATTAGTGGTGCTATTTTACACTCTCTGAGTTTGTTGAGTTCTATCGAAGGCCCTGACGTGATTTCATGCTCAAAGGTTTTGGTGTCGTCTACACTCTCTAAAATTCTTTGGTGCGATTCCACACTATTTGAAAGTCTTCGCTTTTGCTAAACAACAGGAGTAAATCAAGTGGGAACTTCATGAGATACACAGGAGACTAAAGAAAGTCCACAAACCTTTCACTTGCAGGACAATAAAGTTGAATTTTTTAAATAAAATAGAAAATTAAAATATTAACTATTCTATTATTATATGAAAAAGCATTTAACACACCATGAAATGGTCAAGAACCTAAATTATATTACCCATTCTAATTAATTATATATATTCCAAATTAATAAATATCTCAGATAAATAATGTATACTTAATTAATGCATGTTAAGTTAATGTATTAAAATGTTAATTCTACAAAACCTCCCCTATAGGTTTTTGAAATCCCACATGATGTCCTTTGATTTCGTAAATCTTATATACCTCCCTTACCGCTAGTTAATTTATGTTAAGAATAACAATTAAAAGGGTGAATTGGTCAATTACATAAATTATAGCGTCAAAGTCAATATTTAATTAAGTAGTTCTAATTTTTGTATTTCTCAATCATATCATAGGACTACTAAGAACTCTTAAATCAAAACCTAGTATTGACTGAAAAGTCGCATACAAATATTCTGTTATTAGTATTAGAAAATATTTTTTGATCACAAGTTCCTTGTTGAGAGAGGGTATGTAATTAGTCGTTCAAACTTATATGTATCTTTATGATATTTTGTTCATGAAAAAGTTAACAACTATTTGATTATTCGAAGGAGACTCTACCTATCAAGTATTATGCTATTCCCAGACACTGTAAAGCAAAGTTGGCAAGCGTTTGCATTATCTATATAATGTAAAAACTTGACTTCACTTCCTTTTGGTTTCTCTATGGTCTAGTTTTTCTTCAAAGCATGTAGTAAGCAAGATGATGAGAACGTTCCCAAAAACTTCCAAACGAGCAACTCGAGGAGAAAATTTTAAAAAGCGTATTCGAATAAAATAAGTATTACTTCCTCGCGTTTCCATAACTTCAACTTTATTCTCAGTCCTAACATGCCCATTTATATCACTATTCAAATCTAGTCAAAGCCCAAAGCTATCTTTTTCATCACGAAGCCATCTTATCAAAAGAGTTAATTTTACTAAATACTCTTGTAGTTTATCTAAATGTTAAATTACTTGTAAAGAACTCTGAAATAATTATTGTAACACACAAATTTATTTTAAGGTAGAGTAATTTTTCATATTGTAATTTTTTGGTCTTTGAGTTTGCATTTTCTTAATATTGATCAATTAAGATATGCAAAAATATGTGAAGTCGACCTACTTACAAATACGTAAATATCTTATGCTTGCATCTAAACTCTCACATATTATGTTTTAGAGAGAAAAAATTTCTTTTTAGGTATAAATTTGTAGAAATGTATACGGAATATGCAAGGATTATATGAAACTGATCAGATCACAAAAACAAATCACAATATGCGCAGCCAATTTCGCCAATTTTGTAGTTGATTTATTTATATTTTATTTATGTGGGACAGCAGAAACTCGCATGTTTGAACAAGTCAAGTATTGAGATTTGAGAATCAACGTGCTTTACCTTGCTCAAAGTTTCCTTTAATAACAGTGCATCCAATGGGCCAAAATCTTTTATGTTCTTGCCTTCCAGTTTGCTAATTGGCTCCGTCACTGAAAGCCTTTCTTGCTTCCCGTCAAAGTCCAAAAAAGGGTTCCGAACTCGAGGCCACTTCCCAACCCCCAATACTTTGATTATTACCTAAATTTTGAAAGACAATAGGGGGCCATTTTTTATAGGGAAAATTGAGAAAATAAATAAAATTAGAGAGTCTTGTTGAAAAATGGATATATCCTGAAAAATTTTCATGTCATAGACACTTTCTTGACAAAAAGATAGAAATATCCTTGTATAATCAATATTTTCACAAAACGTTTATTGATTCCCTCTTCGGACGAAATTGAAGAAAGTCAGTAAACTAAACTATGAACAAAAAAACCAGTCACAGATCGAATCACTTCACTGTCCGATACAACCTCAATAGCTGAAGCTGAGCAAATAACATAAGAACAACTTTCCTTAATCTCTCTCTAAATGGCATGAAAATTTCATTAGGTTGTAGTGTTTTCGTTATTGATCATTTTGGTAACTGACAACCGCATTATATAGCTTAAAAATGGGATATGTATGTGAACTAAGGTTAGAGATAGTACTGTTTGTGTGAAAATATGCTAGAAATTGGCTGTCGTTGTGCAAAAATCTGGTATCACAATCGAAGTTTGAAGAAGACAAGATTTGTCGAGTGTCGTCGAGCGTCGAGCAGTTTTGTCGGATCGAATCTCGACATGTTGGATGGTAGTGTCGAGTGTCTAGGCGTTGTGTCGATTCTAGGTTTGAGTGTCGAGAGTTTGGTTTCGTCGAGCGTCTGGTGGATTGACGACATCGACGAAAGTCTGTTGCAAATTTTGTCTAGTTCGTGTGTCGCGTGTCGAGAGTTGAGTGTCAAATACGGGGAAACTGACGTGTAGATGTCTCGAACCATGAATGTCGAATATCTTCTAGAGTCGTTGGTCAAACATCGAGACTCGTTTATCGAGCGTTCAAGTACATGCGTCGAGTGCCGAACTTGATGAGTGTCGGATGCAAAGATAGTCAAGTTTGTGTGTCGAGTCTTATTTGTCACGTGTTGAGGGTGTATGTCGAGTGTCGTTGAGCGTTTTGGCAGAACACTCGTTTTTGTGACTTTTGCAAGCAATTTCGTAATTATTTTTTGTCCACGGAACTTATATGATATGTCTCAATCATGTAGGAAATGGAAACTTTACGCATACTCATTGTAACAATGGTTCTTAGACTGTGCAAGAGAACGGTGGTTATTAATACGTCGGTGGGACGGGAAAGCCATTGTTTGGAGGACCAACAATCATATACGGAGCGTACTCGCCTCCACTATACCATAAAAATGTATACAACTAAAAAACATGAGAAAAGATGTTTGTTATAAGTGGCAAAAGATGTATTTACAAGTTTTCGTACAACTGTACATGGAAACCAAATGGCAACTATGCAAAAAATGTTACTATACAATAATGTGTAAATATCGAGAAACTATCAACTGGAAAAAATGTGTAACTAAACATAATATATACAATGTACGGTGATCTCATGGTACAATCGTGTTTAGCTACTGCTCAACCTCTGCTGAATCAACATTGTCATGGCCAGTGGTGGTCGTAACATCTGCTGACACATCATTAGCAGTCTCGGTAGTGGCTGCAACATCAGCAGGCACAAGATCAGCAGGCGTTGTGAAGGCCTCAACCTCGGAGGGTAGCGCGACGGTGTTGGGGGCCTCCTGTGCATCAACCTCAGAGGCCGCTGTGACAGTCGTGGGGGCTTCCTATGTCGTAACCTCAGAAGGTGCCGTGACAGTCATGGAGGCCTCCTATGCCTCAACCTCAGAGGGCACCATGACGGTCGTGGTGACCTCCTGTGTCTGTGGATGAACGCGACTGACCCAAAGTTGTACCGCCATTCTCACCCGTTGGCATTCGTCCGTGAATGCCTTAATCTCAGTCAGTGGAATGCCCCCCGTTAGGAACTTGATGTACTTCAAACAGTACACGCTGCATGCTCCTCCCCTAGGCTCCTGCTGTGGCACCTGGTCCTCGTCCTCTATGCGTATAATGTCGAATGAGGTTACGGGATAGTCAGGAATACCATAAACCTCAATTGACAGCATACGGGGTATTAGCTCAACCAGGCACCGGACTGTCTGTATGACTATGCCTGTGGAAGTATGCCCAACAGCTGAGTCGTATATGGCAACGTGACGGCAATTCAAATGCACCTCAGCTGCCACCCAATGATCACTGGTGATGTTAATAGGGAGATAAAGCTGAAAATGAAATTGATAACATGGAAATTAATCAAAACATTTCAAATAAAATGGCACATACTAACTCTGTGAATATAAATGTTCTCACCCTGTCCACTTCGACCTATGGTGATCCAACGAGGGGCAACTGTCCCAGGACATACTAGACCATGTCATCCTCCTTCACCCAGTTAATGTCATCCAATCTGTCCAAGTATTACTCCCACAATGACTTCACTTTCAACAGCAAGTTCATACGTTTGGTTAGCGCATTGAAGGAATCAGAAATTACCTTTAAATTCAGATGTTTACGAAATACGTATCCAAAAAGTGGTGTCCAGGAAAGCAGACCTCTGGACACCAAGTCCGGCCATACTGCGCGCTCTGCAATGTAGCAACCACAAGTAGCTATCGATGTGCTGAAAACAGTAATAGCTATTAATATTATTTCCAAATGTATATCACAAAATTAGAGAGTAGGAGATCGTCTTAAACTACCTCAGCTTCAAGCCAGTCTAACGGCCCGAGCAACGTCCTGAAGAACTTACGATTTGAGCTGCAGACTGCCAAATCAATATCATGGCTAGCCTGGAAGCTCGCAAACCAATGCTCGAATGCATTCAGATCATCTTCTAGTGTGGGGGCACGTGGGTCAAAAAGTGGAGCTGAAGTGCACAAGATGAGACCACTGCCTACATTCGGTGATGGCTGTTGAGATGATTTGTCTTTTGGCCGAGCAACCGGGGCCTCAGAATGTACATGCTGGCCGTCTGTGGCTTTCTCTTGCGGATGAACCCTCGCCCTCTTCCTACCCGGTGGACTGATAATGGGGTTTCGCTTATGCTTTGTCGGAAGTAGGCGGTGACCCTAACACGAACAGTCGAGTCCATGAAATTAGGTTCCGTAGGTGGCTGACCTTCACCGTCATAAGCCGAACCTATGTCAAAATCTGCATCTAAATCCTAAAATACACCAAACCTGATCGTCAACTTAAGCGTGTGAAAATCACATAATCCATTTTGTAAATATTGTAACGTACAATGTCAGCGTATCCGAAGTGGCCACTGAGGTCCAGAATAGCCTTGCGCAGAAGAGCTATCTTCTCCCGTATTTCCTTGTTCTCTGCTCGTAACAGTGCAAGCTCGCGTAAAACTATGCTCTGAAAGTCATCATCGACCGGTGGCGCCTCTATGAGAATTGTAACGAGAGTCTTTATAAACCAATAAAGCAGCAAATGTAAACGGACAATAATACGAATGCAAATTCTCATTAAATACCTGCGAACTTGGACGAAGATCGTATATAGGAGTTGGGTGGGTGATCGCACGAGCCGACGTCGGAGTCGATGCTCCTGGATGTCCAGCACTATAGAACAGCTCCGGTGCTAGACTGAAGGTCCCTACGTCAATGTCAAGACTGGCTGTGTCTGTTGCTGGCTCCAAATCAGATTCAACAGGGAAACTAGGGCCAACACGAGGTGAAGCAGATGGAACCTCAGGAGGTGGAGCTGATGGACCCTCCGGAGGTTAGAGCTTATGGACCCTCAAGAGGTGGTGCTGATGGACCCTTCGAAGGTGGAGTTGATGGACCCTCCCTCTAGAGGTGGAGCTGATGGACCCTCCGGAGGTGGAGTTGATAGACCCTCTGTTGGAAGTGGCTCAATGCTCTCTGCCTGCAATAATGGAGCATCCACAGCAGTTGCCTAAGCCACATGTGCACCTCTCCGGATGCCAACTACATCAGTAAGCCTTATATACCACTAGGTCTGCTGCTCCTCCTTAGACGGCTCCAAAACGATGAGCGGACGAGCCTGCGTCAACAAATAATCTATCATGTAAAACAATTAATGTGGTGTGAACAAAACAAGACAATTTCATATGACAGAGGATCCGTACGTACCAACCTCCTAACTCTTAGTATATCATTTACGACTACGTGCTGGGACGGGGTCTTAATTGTCTCCTACTTCAACAACCATGGTATCCTCCCGTCACAGTCCTTGGGCACTCCCCCAAAAGTCGTGCCAATGTAAGGCACGACCTCGTACAACCAAACCTTAATAACATCAAACAGGTTAGTTAGTGACACTATGTACTAAAATTTGTTCACCCAATAAAGAAATAAACACGTTTACACTCATGGTTAGCAGTATGTACCTAAAGGGCGTACGGGCACCCCTCCAAGTTATATTTCTCCACCTGGTTCGTCTTCGCTTGGGCTCACCTCTTGTAATTATCTAACCTCCCAACCAAAGCCTTCTTCATTGAGCCTAGTGTCTTATCGTAGGACACCGAACCCCATGGATACCTATTAAAATCATCTAGTGTGTCGACAAAATTCAACCACATGGGAGACATGTCGGAGTCTATCCCGTGTCATGAAAAAATGCTCCAGCACGTAGTACAATGCCAGCTTCACAGCATCCTCGTCTGGCATACAAGACACATCCAATTGCTGAAGTCTGAGGTAGAAATGCCTAAGCTCCAAGTCCCTGCCATCGAAGTATGTATCCAATAATCGACACGGATTCAACGTAGTCGTTATTGGTGGCAGCATGGAAGCAAATTGTAATCCGGTTACCAAACCGAACTCGTGGACAAAAAAACGAATTAGTCTTCCTGGAAAGAAGGAAAACATATACATAAGATGACAATAATGGTAATAAGAAAATAACTATAAATATCATATGTTCAAAACTAAGAATTTGTAACTACATTATATCTGAAAACCATTTTTTTACCTTGAATAAGGAACCACATCTCCTAATCGTACCCCACGATGTTAACCTCCTACTGAAGCACATGGTACACCAACTGAGATAGAAAGAAGAGCTGACGGATGTCTAGGATAAATCCGAAACATGTAACACGAAACATGTCCTTTTGCCTCGCAGTCAAGTTCGCTCGAATCCATTGTACACAGTCCAAACTTCTCAAGTTTGTGATCACCGTATGGTAGTGCTTCTTATCTGGTGTCTTCAGGGTGAAGGACAGTTCAAATTCACCAGCCATTTGCTTCAACTTACAAATACAAGGCGTTATAGCTCAATATGATGCATAAAGGCAAAAAACTCGTAATAAAACAGGCAATCTGCCTAAACGCTCGAGAACACTCGACAAACCTCGACACGACTCGACATCACTCGACACGACTTGACAAGACTCGACTTAACTCGACAGTCTTCTTTTGTCAAGTGTCGAGTGTTCCTACAAAAGTCTGACGGATATCACCATCAACCTGGCGACGAAACCAGTCAGATTCTACAGTTTTCGTCCACATCACTAAACATAAATCACATAAAAACATGAGATTAATCCCTAAAACCACCGAATTAGTGAACACATTTGACAAAATTCAATTAAAATCCCATTAAATAAACAGTTATCATTTACCTCACGATGGCGCCTCGCAGCGCTAGTTGGTTTCCCCCTATCGTACCCACATCAAACAACCTAAATCTGACCGACACGACACACATTAAACAACTTGCATGGCACAAGATTTATCCCTAAAAACATCCAAATAGTATGTCTAACACAACGAAAAGTCCATACCTCAATTCCGATGGGGGCTTCTGTCTGCGTCTCTTCGCGTTCTGAGAGTTTTCGATGCTGCATCCATTTGCATTTTGACAGTTGTCGACGCTGCGACTTTATGCATTCTGAGAGTTGTAGAGGGTTTAGCAGTATGTTTGTGTGAAGCGAAAAGTGACGGTCGATTGTTTTGTTTAAACCCTAAAGGTCAAGATCTTGTGTCGGGGGGGTAGATTCGCGTGTCGAATGTCGAGATATTATGTCGAGTGTCCTCCTTCGAGTGTCAAGGGTCAAGTTAAATTATCAGATTTATGTTGCGCTAGTCGAGTGTTGAGGGAAACCGATTCGAGTCACGACATGTCGGATGTATTTGTCAAGTATATAGACTCGACAGTCAATTGTCGATTTCGTGGCGAGGGTTCGTGTGTCGTGTTGGTCGAGCGCCAGTCATTTTGTGTCGTATTTTGAGTGTCGAACGTCGAGGGTTTTCCGTCGAGTGTCGTTGAGCGTTTGGGCAGAACACTCGTTTTTTTGAGTTTTGGAAGCAAATTCGTAATGATTTTTTGGTCCACGAACCTTGTACGGCTGAACGTCAGACACGAATATTTAGTTTAATGACAACGCACATTAAGATGTGTTTAATACATTAATGTTGCTTACAATGACAAAATCCAACACCCGAAAGTTATTAATCTCAACAGGCCAGGAATTGCAATATAAAAAATTGACTATGTTGCTTACATTAGCATTTGTTATACATCGTCCCCTGTCATGTAGTGGAACTGGGTTTCAACAAGTTTGACGATTGTGCCGGAGCTTCCACAGCACCTGCAATTTTGAGAGGAGCTAGACTCAGCAACAGAAGGGATTTGATTCCTCTAAGGATGACTGGCTGGTCTCCTCATGACCGACGGGAGAACCATTCTACTGCGAACCTCCTCAAGAACCACCCAATCCTCACTAACTCCAACAGGAACAACTGGGAGAGCATATGCATGTAGTAATATTCCAGTGGTATACTAATGGGCACAATAATCGTGGCACGTAAGTAGATTCATACGTTTGGATACAGCTAATACATGTGCACACAGAAGCTGGTTAAGATCAAACACCCGGCACGTGCATGTACGAGCATGCATGTCAACAATACTAACACGGTCATTGCCTCTAACCTCATACATAGTAAGAGATATACCACTAACCCTCATACGGTCTCCCTCTTTTAAACGATCAACTTGTTTGCCTAAGGTGAGAGATATGATTATGAGTTAGCAAATAGCTGTCGACGCTCATAGAACCATTTCTGCAAGTTGGCCTGAAAATAATCAGCTAACAATGTCACCAGGAGGTATCGATGGTTTTGCAAACAGTTCATTGACTCGGCTATATTTGTTATCATTATGTTATACCGTCGACCATGAAACTATGAACGTGCCTATTTCTCGACTCCAATCTCTCGAAGATAAGTTGCTATTGCTGGTATATGCGATTCAATTTGTTGCATATGATAGTTGAAATTAGTATAGTGATATGTCCTTGCAGCTCGGTAGTACAATTCCAACAAATTCTTATCCTTGAACGTTGCCTTCAAGTTACCCTTCAGATGATGAGTGCACAATCCATGCAGTGCATGAGAAAAAACTACTAGAACAGCGTGTTTAATACTACGATGACGGTCAGAAATAAAGACAAGATCTCAGACATTTTGTACAACATGATCATGCAACTGTCTCATGAACCAGTTCCATGACTCATCATTTTCAGAATGCCCAATTCCAAATGCCAAGGGGTATATTTGTTTATTTCCATCCATATAAGAAGCCAAAAACATTGTACCTCTATATTTCCCTTTCAAACAAGAACCGTCAACTGCGATAACTGGTCTAATTGATGATGCAAATCCAGTAATAAAGGCCCCATACCCATGAAAACGTATCTGAAATGGTTCTCGTCATCAGTTTCTAACGACGTTTTGATCCCCAGGTTTGCTTTCTCAATCATGTACATGTACTAGGAGAGTAGTGTGAATGATTCCTCATGAAATCTGTGAAGTTCTTGGAAAGCTACCTCTTTTGCCCTCCATGTCTTGTTGTACGTGATATTAACACCCAATGACTCTTGAACATCGGACATAATATCCTTCGGACGATATATTCTCGATGCCTCAATGAATTTGCTCTTAATATGTTTGCCAATGACATGTGTAGTTGCCTGTTTGTGAATTGGGTAAAGTCCGGCTCTGGAGCATGTGTGGTGGTTCTTATACTTTTTCACTTGGAAGAAATGTTAGTCGGCCACCTTTATAGCACGTAAACGCCATTTACAAGATTCAGCCCGGCAGACAACCTCAAACCTTGTTGCATTGGAGTTCCTCACCTTGAATTGAAAGTTTCATCTTAATGCCAACATCGATAACTTCTCAGGAAGCTATTAAACATCTGCCCAACCCTAACCTTAATCTTGTCAACTACAAACGATGAGGCATCATTGTCATCTGTGGAAGGTGGATGCACAATAGGCGGCATCCACCTGAATGTGTTAGCTTGACAGCTGTTATTCTCAGTGCCCACATTACCTTCTTCATGTCTACGATTTTCATCCACTCTCGGCTCATCATTCGACACTGGATCTTGCTGATGTTCATATACTGGACGAGTAGGTGTGGAGTGAATTGGAGGAGGCATGGTAGGTGTGGAGTGAATTGGAGAAGGTATGATAAACGGCTCATCCTGGTTCACATTATTCAAGATCTCCCATTCTCCCTCATTATCAAAATGTGGACCGTCTACATTATGGCCATCAACAAGAAAATCATCCATTCCCTCAACATCATTCTCAATACGAATAGTGCAATCATCATTGTCATCGTCAACATGTGCACTAACATCATCACTACCATCATCATTATCTTCGTAATCTTCATCACCACCATCATCATTATTAACATCCTTAATATTACCTAGACTCTCAAACTCTCTAATGCTATCAAGATAACGTACCAATCTCGATGGCATCGACGGAGGCAGCCCTTCTTCATTTTCAAATAACACCCCTACCCCAACTGACTCATGCCCTGTATACCCTGAACACTGCTCAAACTCAATGCCAACATCATCATTCAGTTGTGGTTGTGCACAAACAGGAGTAGACTCACTTAATTGGTTGTTTCCACTTGCTGAACAAAACAAAGAGGGATGAGAAGATCCTTATCGCCTATGTACTACATCGGATCCTAACCTCTGTCTTTGTTTCTCCCTATCTTCAAGTTTGACAACTAATGGTGTATATGATTGTTGGTCCTCCAAACAATGTTGTGTAAAAAAACAAACATCGTCGTCAGTCTCAATACAAATCGGTATTGGTAGAACAACCTTATAAGCAAATTGAACCTCTAAACTCATTCTTTGCCTATAAAGATCCCAACCCATTTTAGTACTAATACAGTCAAGCAACTCATTATAGGTAGCACACCTATGAATTATCAATGGCTTCCCCGTCCCACCGGCGTACAAATAACCACCGTTCTCTTGCATACTCCAAGAACCATTATATACAATGAGTATGCGTATAGTTTCCATTTCCTGTATGATTGAGACATATCATATAAGTTTCGTGGACAAAAAATAATTACGAAATTGCTTGCAAAAGTCACAAAAACGAGTGTTCTGCCAAAACGCTCGACGACACTCGACATACACCCTTGACACTCGACAAACGAACTCGACTATCTTTGCATCCGACACTTGTCAAGTTCAGCACTCGATGCACGTACTTGAACACTCGACAAACGAGTCTCAACATTTGACCAACGACTCTCGAAGATACTTGACATTCATGGTTCGAGACATCTACATGTCGGTTTCCCCGTATCCGACACTCGACTCTCGACATGAGATACACGAACTTGACGAAATTTGTAACAGACTTTCGTCGACGTTGTCAATCCACCAGACGCTCGAACCTAAAATCAACGCAACGTCTAGACACTCGACACTACCATCTGACATGTCGAGATTTGATCCGACAAAACTGCTCGATACTCGACAAATCTCGTCTTCTTCAACCTTTGACTACGATACCAGATTTTTGCACAGCGAGAACTAATTTTCAACATATTTTCACACAAACGGCATTATCTCTAACCTTAGTTCACATACATATCCCATTTTTAAGCTATATAATGTAGTCGTCAGTTACCAAAACGATCAATAACGAAAACACTACAACCTAATAAAAT
This sequence comes from Boswellia sacra, assembly GCA_013180625.2. NCBI lineage: Eukaryota > Viridiplantae > Streptophyta > Magnoliopsida > Sapindales > Burseraceae > Boswellia > Boswellia sacra. Next base: position 284,853 of record SNVD02010202.1, on the reverse strand, counting down.
TTTTATGCCATTTAGAGAGAGATTAAGGAAAGTTGTTCTTACATTATTTGCTCAGCTTCAGCTGTTGAGGTTATTTCAGACAGTGAAATGATTCGATCTGTGACTGGTTTCTTTGTTCTTAGTTTAGTTTACTGACTTTTTTCAATTTCGTCCGAAGAGGAAATTAATAAACGTTTTGGGAAAATATTGATTATACAAGGGTATTTTTATCTTTTGTCAAGAAAGTGTCTATGGCATGAAAATTTTTCAGGATGTGTCCATTTTTCAACAAGGCCCCATAATTTTGTCTATTTTCTCAATTTTCCCCTTTTTTATATACATATTATTGTTTTTATTTCAGACAAGAGTCTTCTTAGATGTGCAATGAGTGTCTCTCGTTATACATTTTGAACACAATGTTGGTGATCGCATCAAACATGTGACATACACATGTTCAAAATTTTGGTTAACTTGTGATAAAAGTAATTAAAGTGTTTTATTCCTATTTTACTGTTTCTAGCTAATTTTTATAGAAAGTATTTTGATTATCATCTCTCTTGATTAGGATAATATTTTGTATCCTAATCAAAATAGGAAGATAGTTAATATATCCTTATTACTTTAGGAGATTAACTATAAAGCATTTCCTATTTTGTTTTATCCTAATCCTAATATGATCTTGATTAAGATCCTTACAGGACTTTTAGGAAGATTGTATCAAGACCTCTCATTATATAATGAATAAAAATTCGGCAGCACAAAAAGGGAGAGAGAGTCTTTTTATGGAAAAGGAGATTGTTGGTTATTGATGAAGGCATTCTGTGACTTTGCAAGAGACAAGCTTTAACGCAAAGGAATGTCTTTATATCTTTGATTTATTGAGTCTTTGTTTTCATGTATGAAGGTTAAAATCGTACATGAGTTGTTGATTAAGCCTGAGTGAGTCAGTAAACACTTAGGATAACTTGAGGGTTGAGTATTTATATAATTCTGTCAGACATCGGGTATTATGTATAACTTAACAGCGTTCTGTTAAGTTGTATGCGACAAAGAGTGAGCAGTGTCACTAGTGTTGAGAAACTTTGCGAAGATTTTGTTTGTCAAAGATTAGGTCTATGTGTGAGAGTAAGTCAGCACTGTAAAAGATCCTAAAGATTGTACAAACAAGAGAATAGTGGATTGCAGCTCAATAGCTGCCCATGGACGCAGGTTTTTTATAATCGAACCACGTAAAAATCCCCCTGTGTTGATTTACATTACTGTTGACTGTATTGTTATTCGTAACTGCATACCTCCAGAACTTTCAATTGGTATCAGAGCGGGATCACTGATAGACAAGTGAAGAAAACGATCAAGTTAATCTGGAAAGATGGAGTTTATACACAACGGAGGATCTGGAATGCAACCATCTATTCTTGATGACAATAATTATCCATATTGGAAGATAATAATGATGATGTTCATTAAGTCTCTTGATGATAAGGCTTAGACAAGTGTACTTAAGGGGTGGACACCTCCAACGAAATTGAATGCTTTTGGTAATGCCGAACCAAAATCAGAGGATGAATGGTCTGATGAAGAATACCATAGATCCAGTTGGAACTCCAAGGCCCTTAATGCAATCTTTGCTACAGTAGACTTGTTGAACAGATTTCTAGATGCGAAGTAGCCAAAAAAGCATGGGACATACTTGAGGTAAAACATGAAGGTACTGCATCTGTTAAAAGATCTAAATTAATGAGGCTGAATTCTCAATTTCAAAATCTGATGATACATGAATATGAATCAATTTCTGATTTTTATTCTAAGATATGTCACATAACAAACTCAGCATACATGCTTGACAAAAATTTCACTGATGCAGAAGTTGTTAGTAAAATACTTAGATCAGTCCCCGACAAATTTCAACCTAAAATTTTTACCATTGAAGAAGTTAGAAACACTGATGAAATGAGAGTTGATGAACTGATTGGCATTCTCCAAAACTTTAAAATAAATCAAAGTACTCGAAAACAAAAGGGTAAAAGCATTGCGTTTAATGTGAAAGCTGAAAAATCTGAAGACGAATGTAGTCATGAGCTTTATGAAACTGATTCTAAACAAATTGCCTCTCTAACAAAAAATTATGTTAAGTTTATGGAAAGAAATTTTAGGAAAAAGAATCAAGGAAAGCCATCAAACTCAAGTAAAGAAAAGTTTAGAAAATTCAGCACAGAGAATGATAAAAAGAAAGCTAAACAACCTGAAAAGAAAGGGCAGATTCAGTGTTATTAATGTTCTAGTTATGGGCATATTTAATCTGAATGTGCTAATCTCAAGAAGAAAAACAAAGGACTGATAGCAACATGGAGTGATAAATCAGAATCAGAGTTAGAAGACCAAGATTGTATGAGTAATTTTGTTACATTTACTACATCTGCGACAGATAAAGGAAAGGCGGTTATGTCAGACATAACAGAAGACTGTCAAGACAATGTTGGTCATTTAGATGAAGAAGATAGACCAAAATATTATGAAGAGTTGCAAGAAACTTACAATGCACTCTATGGTAAATGGCTGAGCCAAAGAGAAGAAATCAACACCTTGAAGCAGGAAATTGAAGTTCTGAAATGTGAAAAAGCTTATGCTGAAAATCACATCACTGAACTTGAGACTGTTTTGAAAGATAAAACAACATATATTGAGAAAATCACAACAGAACTGGCTAATAGCAAGAGGTGTGTTGATCAGCTCAAAATTGGAGCAGCCAAACTTGATCAAGTTTTGAATCTTCGAAGAGACAACTCCAACAAACATGGATTGGGATACACAGAAGGAAACGTTGCATCTTCATCCAAAACAGTCTTTGTGAAAGCTTCAACATCAGGTAAGAGCTTTGAACCTACCTCTTTAAAGTCAAGTCCAAATTCTAAGAGTAGTGATACGTATGTTTCTCCACTGAGTTCTTTCAGATCCAGCCCTGCAAAGGTAAGAAAATTCATTCCTATTTGCTATTTTATGCGGTAAAAAAGGACATATTAGGCTTAGATGCTTTAAATTGTTGAATCTTTTACATAAAAAATCGAAACAATTTGATAAGTGTCTATTTATATATCATTTTCATATCAATTCGTCCATGTTTCTCTGCTATATTCCTTGGTATTTTTATGTTTTTGTGTGGTTTTGATGTTTGTAGGAGTTTTGGAGCAACTTGCACAAAAATGGAGTAAAACCCTTCATTTTCACCTCTGCTAGTCAACCATCTTCTCGGATTTAATTGTATTGATATACAATGAACCCGATGACATATCATATACCGTTGAAAAGCTCTCGAAGTCTACTTTTTGGAGAAATTTACGGTTTATGAATCCATTCAGTGTACCGAAAGTTGTAATCAAAACAGTGTGAGAAGTGTAGAAATGTAATTCCACACATCACTGTAGCATGTATAATACGGGACACTGTAGCACGTTACTGTAGCAAAGTATTTAAACACACTTTAGGGTTTTATTTCATAACTTGGAGAGGGGAGAACGTGGTGGAGGCTGAAGCTCTGGAATTCTTTCATCTCTTGGAGTTCTTGAAGGAGAAAGGAAGCTTGAAAGAGGAAGAACTACAATCCAAAGAGAATTACATCAAATTTGCTAAGTTTTTCCCTTCCCTTTCATTTTCGGGAATGTCTCCATGTTGTATTGTATTTACCACGTTCTTAAACATGTGTAACTGAATCTGAATTGGTTGAGGGTGATTTCAAAGCCCCTGATAGGGTTTTTGTAAGTTGATTGTGCAAGAAGTTGTTATCCAATTCTCTAATTGAAGTTGCTTGTATTTTCCCATATTTAATGCTTATGATTGCTTGCTGATTGTATTTGGGTGGCCAACTGAATATAATCTGGTTGTTGTCTATTGCTAGACTAGAAATCTTGATCCGTAATTGTCTTGAATTTCTAATCATTAGTAGCAAAATTGTGATCAGAGATTACAATTGGAGAATATAACCTAAGTTAAATAATCCGAGCTTGTGTGTTTATTGCTTAGATCAACCTATCTTTCTTATCATAATGCATCCATTGAATTAAACTCAGAGAGCTTGTTCTAGGTTGTTTAATGGATAGAGATTAAATAAAGAGCTTGTTTTATTTAACAACAAAGTAAGGAAAGATTGGGGTAATAGAGCTTGTTATTATCTACGGTTGATAACTTCAATGCTGTAATTAGATGACAATTCTACAATTAATTCGCAAATCCATATCTTGTGGTAGAGAAGGATCCCTTAACCAGCTTTCTCCTATTGATTTTTCATTCAAATTTACTTTCTGTTTTGTTATTCTTTACTTGCATTCTTATTTCATTTAGTAAATCATTCAACAAAAACCCCCCTCATTTAGTTTATTGTTGCTTTCGAATAACAAATTCAATTAGAATCAATCCTCGTGGGAACGATATCTTACTTATCACTTTATTACTTGTGCGACTAGTATACTTGCTACTTTCGAACGCATCACAATTTAAACTATTATCAAAATCACAACAGCAGTGGGTTAAGAAAGACAAAACAATATGCCATGTTGCCTTTACTACACTTAAACATGCATCTAATGATTTGTGGTATTTTGATAGTGGTTGTTCCAAGCACGTGACTGGAAATAAATTGCTTCTAACAGATTTTAAAGCATGTAGGGATGGAAATGTCACATTTGAAGATGGAGCAACAAGTAAGATTATTGGTAAAGGCACTTTGAATGTCAAAGGCCTACCCAATTTTAGAAATGTTCTTTTAGTGGAAGACTTAAAATCTAATCTTATTAGCATTAGTTAGATTTGTGATAAAAAGTATACTATTAACTTGACACAAAATAAATGCATGGTCTTAGACAACTTTGGTGAATGCATTCTACAAGGTAATAGATTTTTAGATAATTGTTATCTAGTAGAAATTGCATTTCATGCTAGGATTTCAGATTTAGAATTGTGGCATAAAAAATTAAGATGCTTAAATTACAAAGACTTGGTTAAATTAACTAAGTTAGGTGCTGTAAGAGGAGTTCCTAAACTTGATGATAAAATTGATAAAATTTGTGGATCATGTCAAATGGGAAAACAAATCAGAAGTTCACATAAATCAAATCCACATCTTAGTACTTCTAAGATGCTTGATTTGCTTCGCATGGATCTTCTGGATCCCATACAAATTGAAAGCATTACGGGTAAGAGATGCACACTAGAAGAAAAAGAGCATACGACAACAACCTTTTCGCAACATGCATTGATGCACGTTGCGAAATGGTACATTCAGCAACGTGCATTGACTGCACGTTGCGGAAAAGTATATTCAGCAACGTGCATCTAATGCACGTTGCGAAACGGTACATATCGCAACGTGCAACTCTTGCATGTTGCGAAAAGGGTGCACTTTCGTCACATGCAACTCTTGCGTGTTTATTTATAAATTAATTCTTTAAATTGTGAAGAAATATATAAAATCTTAAAATAAATGAAATAAAATTACAAATAAGGAAATTACATTGATTTCATATTTAAATTTAAATAAAATAAAAAATTAAAATATAAGAATATTAATTAACAAATAGAATTTTATTTTTAATTTATAAAATTGATAAAATAACTTCTAAAAATCTTTAAATAAAAATAATATTATTATCTATATAAAAATAATAAACCTTATATATTAAATTATGGAAAAATAATTTTTTTAACTTGAGAATTGTATAAAATATTGTTAAAAATTAAGGAATTAAATCCTCAATTAAATTTTATTTCAAATAATATAACCACTGTCGTAAGTTTTGATAAAAAAATAAAATAAAAATGAACAACTATTTATAATAATAAATTTCTAACTTGCCTCACCATGCCTCATCGTGTCTCTTGCCTCACTTTCCTTAAATGCAAACTCACTCTCTCGTCTCTCTCTAGACCTTTAGAATTGTTGTCATCGTAAACAGAGATCGGAGCCTTCAGAGTTGCTGTCAACGTATCTGAACCCCGGGGATGAAAGCTATTGCAGCGGCGACCAAGTTACATGCGAAAGAAGTGGAGGAGTTGGATGGGATGGAGCCATCTCCTGCAGCCGTGCCATTCTCGATACTGTTCGTGTGCACTGGCCGCCTCCACTGGGTGACCTAGCCTTATGAGGTATTAATAGCCCAATTTTGAATTTTTTTTTCCTGATTTGTGAGTTGAGTTACAATGCTTGCCTTCTTGATTTTTTTCCCGATTTGGTTTATATGGTGGCTATGGTCTTTGAATTGATTCTTAATTCAATTGAAGGCCTAGTTCAACATTTGTGATGATTGATTCTTTTAATTGACAACTGAAGACCTAAGCAATCACTTATTATAAGGGTTTCATAAGATTTCTTAAAAATTCTAATTTACATATTTAAGATTTTACATGTCATGTGGAAGCTTTTGTTGACTTAGCATGCATTTTCTATTTTGATATTTTCTGCAAGAAACTAATTTTTTAAAAGTTTGTTTCTTTACAGCGAGCTGGAAATTTTCAATATTGGGACTTCTTACCAGTTGGTTATAAGAGCCTATCCTGACAAGGTAGCGTTAACCTTATATGAATCATGCCTCGAAACTATATTTTGTTCATTAAAATAATTTGATTTTGTCTTTATTGTTGTCTGTCTGGTGGTCATCTTGTGATTAAATTTTGTACCTTGAACCAAATAGATAAAGCATTGAACAACTATATGGTGCAAGTTCCTTTAATGGCTCAACGGATATGGAAAAGGCAACTACCTAGTGATCATTTAACTACTGCTTGAGAGTTGTGAGTGTTTAAAAATTGTTCTTGGTTCTTTCTAACCATCTCCCTCTCGCACCTAGCAAATTCAAGTATGTCTATCTATTGCTCAAATATTGAATAGCTTTTAAAATCTATGTCCTGCACATTGTTAAAACTATGTTTAAGTTTCCATTTGGATAATAGTTTTTCTTTGTCCTTATTATATTTGTAATGCTGGAGTTACCTACCATATAAACAGTCCATTTCTAGTTGCCATCAAAGAATGAAATACTCAGAATCAAATCCAAGCAGTGAGTTGCTGAATTTTTCCATTATTTTCTAAATTAACGCAATTAATGTCTTGCAGTTTGTCTGTTGAATGAGCTAAACAACGTATTCTATTATCATCATTCAGGAAACCTTAAGGAAAGCATGAGAGCTTTTGGGACAGATAACTAATATCTTTATCTATATTCCCAAGGATGGCTTATTCGCAACATATATAGATGGTAGATGTTTCTCTACTAGAGATGGTTTACTCTAATGGTAAGTGTCCTCATTAATGCTCACATCTCACGACATTTTCTAGACTTCTTTGTTATTACAAAGTTGATAATATGTTGTTTTTAATAGTTTTGTAACAGAGCACTTCGAAAAAAAAATCTTCTATAGGTGAACTTGTGGTGTTTTACCATTATAAATTTGTTTTATTCTATACTTTTAGTCAACTATTATTCTATGCTTTTTTTTTTGATAAGCTGATAATATATGCCTTGTTGCCATAAGGGGATACATAAAAGTGTTAGTAGTGTATCTGCTTGTCCTTAAGATGGTGACAAAAACGCCAAGATGAAGGGTTGACTAGGACTTGCTTAAGTAGAATTGTATGTGGCTACATGTCAGTCTCTAACGATTTTGGTAGGTATAGGGGAATGTCTTGGTACTGTTTGAGACGTTGAACCATCAAAAGAATGTCATTAGTCAAAAGACTCCTCTTATTTTGTGGTGGGGTGGGGTAGTATGGAATATCAATTCTTTTGTTGATTCATTTGGTCTATCTTTGACTAATACGTTCATTGTTTACTGTTAGATTCATGCTTTTTCTTCTTAATCTAATTTACCTTCACACACACACACGCGCGCACATGCACATATATGTGTAGATATTGTTGTAATTTAAGTACATAACTATTAGCTCTTTTTTTTCCTTCTTTTACATCCTCAGATTTGTCTTTTATATTTTTTAGCATTGTGTGATTAAGTCAATCAAGCAAATAAGTTGTTACGTGTAGCCTTGAATGCACTTCAGAAACTAATTACTGAAAATGGTGAAAGAAATTCCATAGTTCAAGATAAGGACACAGAAGAAGTAAAACCCGATTTACTTTGGAGTACTATGTTCATGATCTAGTTATGGTATGTTGCTTGATAGTATGCTGTACTTTCTTAGTATACATAACATCAATGTTCGCATCGGTTTGACTTGTAATATTATATAATGTACTTTATACAGGATTCGTTGGTGTTTGCTTGAGAAAATATCTATGAAATCGCTTCAAGAAGATAAGAGCAGAAGATGAAATGGTTGAAAGATTATGGAAGAGTTGTTTCAAGTTTATTGGCTCCAAAATATGTGATGCCTTAGAATTTAATTGTATGGTGCTTTTTATTTAGTTATTTTAAGTTATTTAGGATTATTCTTTGTAAACAAGTACTTGTATTTCTTGTATTTTTTAAATTCTGTAATAATATTTTTGTTAATTTGAATGCATATTTTGATGTTATATTTAATATTGAATTTTTGTGAATGTATTTATAGAGTAACTGGTAAAATTATAAATGATATAGTTACTACAAATTAATAAATATAAATATAAATATTTCTAAAAAAATTAGTAAATGGGTTACGATTTTCGGCAATGTGCATTGCATGTTGCCTTTTAATATATAGCAATGTGCATTGCACGTTGCTAAAAGGTGTTCTACATCATGCAATATAGCCTTTCGCAATGTGCATTGCGCCTTGCAAAAAGTAAGGGACTTTCGGCAACAGTTAGAACAATAACGTGTGCTCACACGTTGCGAAAGCCCAATGCATGTTGCCGTAGGGCATTTTTCCACTGGTGACATTTTTTTGTGTTGATGATTTTTCTAGATATACTTGGGTTGACTTCCTTAAAGAAAAATATGACACTTTTGATGCTTTTAGGAACCTTTGTGTCAAGCTTGAAAATGAGCAAAATAGGAAGATTGGAAGGATTGTAAGAATAAGAAGTGATCATGGAAAGGAGTTTGAAAACGTTAGCTATGCTGACTTTTACAAATACCATGGAATTGATCATGAATTTTCAGCTCCTAAAACCCCTGAACAGAATGGCATTGTAGAGAGGAAGAATAGAACTCTTCAAGAGATGGCAAGAGTAATGCTTAATAGCAAAAAGCTGACCAAGAGGCTATGGGTTGAAGCTATAAGCACTGCTTGCTATATTTCAAATAAAGTTTTTCTTAGACGTGGCACTAACCAGACACCTTATGAAATCTTGAAAGGAAGAAAACCTAATTTGAAATATTTTCATGTCTTTGGTTACAGGTGTTACATCTTAAACGACAGAGAACTGTTAGAAAAATTAGATCCAAAGAGTGATGAAAGAGTCTCTGTGGGATATGCACAAAATAGCAAGGCTTTTCAAGTTTACAATCTGAGAACTGAGGCAGTCATAGAATCTGCAAATTTAGTAATTGATGATCATGATGATTATGCAAAATACTCACAAGAGGAAAGCATAACCAACTTCACCGAAGATGCAGAAAAATCTTATCCAGATAACAATAAACAGGAATAAATGTGTTATAAAAGAAGAAACAGTGGCTGTTACACCCGATACAATAGTAACATCTGACAACTCAGGTTTGAACAAAAATTCGATTCAGAATGGTGATGATAGAAAAGATCCACCCATATAGATTCAGAAGGCACATCTAAGAAGTTCTATAATTGGAACACCAGATGGCATGATGAAGACTCAGAGCAAGGTAAGAAATCAGGTAAGGTTTGCATGTTATGTTTCTTTAGTTGAGCCAAAAAATGTGAAAGAAGCCTTAAAAGAAGAAGTGTCGATTCAAGCTATGCAAGATGAACTTAATCAGTTTAAGAGAAATGAAGTGTGGGAATTAGTTCCTAGGCCAAGTGATACAAATGTCATTGGAACTAAATGGATTTTCAAAAATAAAACTGATGAGAATGGACAAGTAGTTAGAAATAAAGCTAGGCTAGTTGCACAAGGTTACACACAAATTAAAGGCATAAACTTTGATGAAACCTTTGCACCAATAGCTAGACTTGAGTCGATCAGATTACTACTTGCAATTGCTTGTTGACTTAATTTTAAGTTGTACCAAATGGATGTTAAAACTGCATTTTTAAATGGTTATCTCAATGAAGAAGCTTAACAGCCTAAAGGATTTGAAGATCCTAAACATTCAGATTTTGTGTACAAATTGCACAAAGCTTTGTATAGTTTGAAACAAGCTCCTAGAGCTTGGTATGAAAGGTTGACTAATTTTTTAATCAACAGAGGTTATAAAAGAGGCAACAATGATAAGACCTTATTTATCAAACATGCATCAAACTATTTTATTGTTACTCAAATATATGTTGATGACATTGTTTTCGGATCAACTAACAAAAGCAAAATTAATGAGTTTGTTAAGTTGATGCAGGAAGAATTTGAGATGAGCATGGTAAGAGAATTAAATTTCTTTCTTGGATTGCAGGTTAAGCAAATGAATGATGGGATATTCATATCTCAATCAAAATATGCTAAAAATCTAGTAAAGAAATTTGGGCTTAAGAATGCAAAACCAATGAAAACTCTTATCAGTACTAATCTAAAACTTTGAAAAGACAATCAGAAAAAGATGTTGATGCAAGCTTGTACAGAAGCATTATTGGCAGCCCACTTTACCTCACAGCATGCATACCAGATTTGACCTTTAGTGTAGGACTTTGTGCAAGGTTTCAAGCAAATCCTAAAGAATCACATCTTGCAGCAGCAAAGAGAATTATCAGGTATGTTCATGGAACATGTGATTATGGAATATGGTTTTCTAAAGATACAAATAATTGTCTTGCAGGGTTCAGTGATGCAAATTGGGCAGGAAATGTAGATGATAGAAAAAGTACATCAGGAGGTTGTTTTAATCTTGGTCCTGACCTGGTTTCATGGCACAATAGGAAGCAGAATTCAATTTCTTTATCTACAGCTGAAGCTGAATACATAGCAGCAGGAAGTTGTTGTACATAACTGTTGTGAATGAAGCAAATGTTGAGTGATTATGGTATTGAATAGAAGCCTATTACTGTGTTTTGTGATAATACTAGTGCTATAAATATTTTCAAAAATCCTGTTTAGCATTCTAGAACAAAACATATCGATATTAGATATCATTTTATAAGGGAACTGGTAGAATCTAAGGTGATACACATTGAGCACATCTCCACAGATAAACAATTGGCTGACTTGTTCACTAAGGCATTGGACACAACAAGGTTTGAAAATCTAAAAAAAGCATTAGGTATCTGTCCGTTATATGGATGGACACAGTATTCTGTTATGTTACTCATATCTGTAGTATCATAAGTTTCCTTCTAAATTAGCATGTTTTTGAGTTAAGATATACAAATTGTGTGAATAATTAAATACTGGTTTAATAATGAAAATACAGAGAGGGCTACCACTATATGATGTGTGAAAGCCATCCATTGAGAGTAACTTCGTTGTATCTAAGAAATATGGTGAGGTCACCAACTCAAATGGAAAAGGGCTACCTCTATACATGTGTGAAAGCTGCTGTATTATTTAGCAAATTTATATTGAGACTAACTTTTGTGTGTGTCAGAAGCATACTCAAGTTGTTTACTCAATATATTCAAAATAAAGCTTCAATGTGTGAATCTCTCAAACCCAAAATTATGCTTTTTAGAGTGAGAAATATGATAATTCAGATATTCCTGTTATGATATGGATAACTGTGTTTTGTTACGTTTTTCATAACAATATCCTATGTGTTTATTCTCAAAAATTAAGTCACTTGCGTGTCAATGTGTCAAATTTTTGCCATGTCGGAATTATGGAATTAAGAGGGAGAAGTATCAATGGCGGGAATCCTTTTTCTTTCAGTATTCCTTATTTGAATTTAATTCAAATTTGAATTGAAGTGTTTTGAAGGGAGTTATTAAACAGTTTTTGGAAAGGAAAGTCATTAATTAATTTTTGTTGAAAATCAAAATTTCCTCAAAAATCGGCCTAGTATATATAATAAATAGTTTGTGGGCTTTTCCTGTTCATGTAATCCCTTTTCCATAGTTGCTCCCTGCCTCGTAACTCTCTGTTTTTGTTCTCAAAAATTTTTGTAGTTTAGAAACCCTAGTTATGGCGTCTTCAAACTCAATAGCCAGTGATTTTTCTTCAAGCGGTTCCAATCATGACAGTAGTAACAGTAGCCAGTCGCCTCCTTCACAACACAGACAAGCACTGACAGCAGTTGATCCAGCCATAAGCGATTATGAACAAATGCCAATGAAAAGAATCAAAGAAAAGATCAAGCTAAAATACAACAAATTTCTTACGGCTGCAATCAAACAGAAGTTTGACAAGATAACTTCACAAAGGAAGCTTAAGCTAGAACGACCTGTGAAACTCTCGGACTTCAACTCCTATGGTGTTAGTGAGATGATAGAGTCCAATTACTGGACTTGAATGGTATCAAATTTTCTTCCATCTGTTAAAACCTTGATTCAGGAATTCTATGTTAACATTTCAAGCACCATAGATGATCCTAAGAGTGTTAATTATCGTAGAGTCTACTGTCGAGGGAAGTTTGTGAAATTTTCTCCTAATGTTATAAACTCTTTTATGGATATTCCAATAGAAAGCATGCATTATCTAGATGAAAAGTTTAACATGGCTGATATAATCAAGGAAATTACTGATCGAACAGATATCGAATGGAAATCCAGAGATGGTCTTGACCAAAAATATCTCAAGAAAAAATATCGAGTGTCACACAAAATCGCTCAATTTAATTGGTTCCATTCTTCTCATCAAAATCAGGTTCGGGAAGATAGATTGAAACTCATCTTTTGTTTAGGAACTAATAGGCCAGTGAATTTTGGACTTTTAGCTTACAGAACAATTGTTCAAATTGGTTCCTATCACTCGAATTACTACCTGCTTGTGTTCCCCTGTCTGATACAAGGCATCCTTGCTCAGAACAATATTCCTGTAAGTTCTAGTGAACAAACCGAAATTCTGTCTAAGTCAACTACCAAGGGTTTCCTTTAGAGATTGCATGATCAAATTGATCTCCCTGCACTTGAACCTAAACCCACTAGAGTCAGGAAGAATCAATTGAAATTTGTTGAGGAAAAACTTGGATTAATCAAGACTGCTTTGACAGAAATCTTGCAGGATCTAAAAGTTATTAAACACAAGCAATCTGTGTTGGAAAGTCAGTTTCTTAGACAGTCTCAGTTCACAGCATCCCACATTATGGCATCTGAACCAGAACCTGTACCTGTGGTACCAAAATCACCAACTGCTGATATTCCTGAAACCACTGCACCACCATCTGAGCACACAACTCCAAGCCATCAAGTCCAGGTGTACAACCTACTGTTAATAAAGACCAAACAGTAGCACAAAAGCCAAAAGAAAAATCCAACAAGGCCTTTGTCAAGGGAAGAATCCGAAAGGGAAAGAAGAAACTGAAAATGGTGAAGAAATCATCTGGTCAGAAGAAGCAGAAATCAGAAAAATCTGCTCCCATTTTGCAAGATGAGTCTGATGCAGATAAACCAACAAAAACATATTCTGGAATTAAACAGTCTTCACCATCTGCTGAGAAAGAATCCTTGGACATTCCTGCACCTGTAGCAGCTGAAGAAGTACCTCATCCACTATCACCCTCTCTGCCAACACCTGAGTTACCAGTTCCATCTTCACAGCCGCCTGCTCCAACTACTGAAACAAGTGTAGAAAGAATTGAAAGAGAGATACGCAGAGTAGTTGTTGAAGTTACAGCAACTTCATCAGAGACAACTGAAGTTCCTTCAACACCAGCTCCTTTTGCTCAAACAACACCAGTTGAAGCTCTAACAGAACTAGCTCCATCTGATCAGCCAACCTCTCCTCCTATGCGTTGGGTTAAACATTTGGCTCGCAAATCTGTCAAATGCCTTGGCAGATCTCCATCACCACCTGTTAAAAAGTCTCTCAGACTTGGTTAGATTTTGGCTACTTGTGCTGAAATCAAGGGGAGAAGATCACATCAAGGCGGAGAATTTGGGGAGAATTTCAACGAATTTGACTTGGCTAGCTCTGCACTATTTCTAATTGCCTACACTCTTTTTAGTTGCTGCTGAACTATTTTTTTACGTTGAACCACTTTTGTTGCTGCACTACTTGTTTTTTATTCTGTTCTGAACTGCTTTCCTTTTGTTTGTTTTATTCTCTCTGCTTACTAATTTTGTTTTTGTGTTACTTGTTTCTCGTAAGGAACAAGTAAAAAGTGAGGGGGAGAATGACTTTGTTATATGCACTTGAATGACTTGCTGCATTATCTGCATCAGTACAGTGAATGAATGTTGTAGATGATTTTAAGTGCAGATGTGTTTAAAATATATTTTCATTTGTTTTGCAGTGTTTCAGTTATATATCTCATGACAATGTGCTGTTATGTGATTCACAACAGCTTGCTGATTATTTATTTGCTTGGGTTATTTGTCTGTCTTACAATTCATGATAATTTTCAGTGATAACTAGTTTATCACTAGGTGTTCTTAGAAACAGTTAAGTGCTTTCATCATAAGTTGCCAAAAAGGGGGAGATTGTTGGTGATCACGTCAAACATGTGACATACACATGTTCAAAATTTTGTTTAACTTGTGATAAAAGTAATTAAAGTGTTTTATTCATATTTTACTGTTTCTAGCTAATTTTTATAGGAAGTATTTTGATTATCATCTCTCTTGATCAGGATAATATTTTGTATCCTAATCAAAATAGGAAGATAGTTAATATATCCTTATTACTTTAGTAGATTAACTATAAAGCATTTCCTATTTTGTTTTATCTTAATCCTAATGTGATCTTGATTAAGATCCTTATAGGACTTTTAGGAAGATTGTATCAAGACCTCTCATTATATAATGAATAAAAAGCCGACAGCACAAAAAGGGAGAGAGAGTCTTTTTACGCAAAGGGAGATGGTTGGTTGTTGATGAAGGCATTCCGTGACTTTGCAAGAGACAAGCTTTAACGCAAAGGAATGTCTTTATATCTTTGATTTATTGAGTCTTTGTTTTCGTGTATGAAAATTAAAATCGTACATGAGTTGTTGATTAAGTCTAAGTGAGTTAGTAAACACTTATGATGACTTGAGGGTTGAGTGTTTATGTAATTCTGTCATATATCGGATGTTATGTATAACTTAACAGCGTTCTGTTAAGTTGTCTATGACAGAGAGTAAGTAGTGTCACTAGTGTTGAGATTAGGTCTGTGTATGAGAGTGAGTCAGCACTGTAAAAGGTGCTAAAGATTATACAAACAAGAGCATAGTGAATTGCAGCTCAGTAGCTATCCGTGGACGTAGGTTTTTTATAATCGAACCACGTAAAAATCCTCTTGTGTTGATTTACATTACTGTTGACTATATTGTTATTCGTAACTGCATACCTCCAGAACTTTCACATAAAATGCCAAATTCATATAAAAACCATACGAACCTGTAGACACTGCACAGTTTTATTTTAAAATGAGAAGAAAAATTAATTTGTTTTCTCTCCTTAAAAAACCCTCTACTCTTTTTTGCTTCTCTCCCCCTCTTGTTTCTCAAAGATTTAGCTAACAAATCCTGCCATTCATGACATCGACTATTTGTAATTTTCCAATCACAATAAAAATAATAAATAAATGATAAATCATGGCTATAAAGAACTCAAAGTTATTCTTATTATTTTCTTAAGAAAAAAAGAAAAACAAAAAACTTAAACCGACAACATCAAGTTTCCAATAGCAATTGCATGGTTTTTGTCGAGATTGTGTTCATCTTATTTATTTATTTTTTAAATTTGTTTCTTAATCTCTTTGATGGTTGTTTCCTCTTTATCATCTCTTTTCCTTTTCCTCAAATCTATGGTTACGAATAAATTTTAATTAAAAAAAATGGAATCTTGGATAAGAAACAAAAGGACGGATTACTTAAAATATAAAATGAGAAATACCAATTGTGATATTTATAATTTGAGAAAAATTAAAAATATAAATGTAGATCTTTGCCTTGAGCTACATTATGGTCTCTCTTTCTCTTCTTGGCCCACTACTAGAGAAGTAGGCTTTTACTGCACTCGTTTACGGCGGGCATTTGAAGTTGCAGTAAAACATCAAGGATGAGCTTTTCTGCATCAGATTTAGATTTGTAGAGAGTAAGTGAAGTATAAATTTATTTTGTTTTGCAATTACATTTCATTTTTGTTTTTCTAATTTAATCTGGTTTATTGATAAATAATTTTTTATAAGTTTCTGGTGTTGATGATCACAATTCTTTTATTTTTATTTTTAATTTAGAGCAGATTTTCATTAGTCAATTCCCTTTTTTTGATCCACATTGTGATATGTTGGATTAGAATAGATAAATAGTTTTTGGATTTGATATAGTTTTTGTAGTTTTGATAACCCATTTTGCTAAATTTTGAATCTACATTGCAGTGGTTTGCAATTCTTGACCGGTTTTGATCATTTTATCTTTGTTTTTTTTTCTATTTGAAATTTTGCATAGTTTAGTTTGTGGGTTTTGGAATTCGATTTAGTTTTGTAATTTCAGCAAAAATTTTTGGTGGGTTTGTAGTTTAGGCTGTATTTTAGTGTTGGATTTATTTGGAGGCAAAGTGATAACAAATTGTTGCTTACAGGCTAGTCATTGAAGTGGGGGTTACTCATAGGTGTTTAAGCCTTTCTTTCCCTTCTTGGCTCCTAGTCTGAGCTTTTGATTGGGTTAGAAGGGAAAGAAAGCATAATTTTGAGGAAAGTAAGAGGCTTTAGTATCCCCTATACAATTTGGATATGAAAATGAGCATAATTTCAGGCGTGCTTTCAAGGCAAGTTTTGCCTGCATGTGGTAGCCTCTGTTTCTTTTGCCCTACAATGAGAGCAAGGTCCAAGCAGCCTGTCAAGATATACAAGAAGCTGATTGCCGATATTTTTCCTCGTAATCAGGTTTGTATTTTTTGAGTTTAGAGTGATTATGCATCGTACTTATCTGCTTCTTTCTTATCCTCATTGTCATATTTGTTGTTTATTTTTATGAAAAGGCAAAGACAAGTTATGTTTTTTGCTGTTCTATTGGTTCTTCATAAGGTTAATCTATTTCTAGACTCATGCCATTCACCCTTGACCATGGCCTTTGGCCAACTTATGGTTTTTATGTGGTGGACTAAAATTCATGGCAAGTACTTTGTTTCCCTTTGAAATGCAACTTGTTTATCTATTAATAGAAGAAATTGAAGAAATTACTATTTTTCTTTTATAAGTTAAATTTAATTTGTTTGACACTAATAGAGAGGGTGTAGTCTTACTTAAGCTTGTTTGAGGAGGATTTGGATTGCTCATCCAAGTAACTTGCTTTCCCATTTGATTTTAGCTGGCCAATATAAATAGGCCTTCTCTAAGTTTGGAATTAGAGATTATAATTGACTTTGTATGATGAAGAAACTTGTGATATTTCCTTAATTCTCTCATATCAAGCTATTTTGGAATGTGATTTCATCAATCATTGATGATACATTTAAAATGGAAAACCATTGTAGAAGCACTGTTTAGTTATATGATAGATTAATTTTCAAATTTCCTTTCTTTCCTCTTTTGATTGTCAATATCCCTTTTTTTCAGCTAAAATTTTATGTGATTTGAAATTATTTTTTCATATTTTGATAGGATGAAGTACCAAATGATCGAAAGATAGGAAAACTATGTGAATATGCGAATAAAAATCCTTTGCGAATTCCGAAGGTATAACTTATTTTATGCAAGCTTCAAATTATCATCTTATTTACATTCTATAGTCATATAGTATTTTTGGGAAATCCTATTTCTTGCATATGTTTATACATTTGCACATTGATGCAAGTGGAGAAAATTTGAGGGTTTAACCTGCACCATATGCTTTCCCTAGTTTTTGCAATTTTTTCAAATTTTTGCTTCAGTTTGATCACTTTTTAAATATCTCTATCATAGAATACAGACCAATCAGTAGCTAGTGGTCTGTCCTACATTTCTCTATCATGATATGATTTTAGAAATTCGCAATAATTTTCACCTCTATTTCCTGAAATACTGCCCTATTAATTTTATGAAAGTTTTAACGTTTGATTCAATAGTGAGTTCTAGGTTATATTAGAATAGCTGTACCAAGCTGTAACCTGGGATGCAGCTTTGTACTTACTAGATATTGCTAAAGTAATGTACTTAAGTTGTTGTAAGATGTAAAAACTCGTCAATGTGGCAACATAATCTGAACTGTAAAAGGAGGATTGGGTTTTTCTGTAGCAAGGACTATCAATTTTGCTATCTTTATTTCAAGAAAAACTGGTTTCTAAAAAATTTGAACTTTAATAAATCGTTTAAATTTTCTCCAGATATCTATTTGATTTAAGGCTAGCAAAACAATGGGGTTATATTTGATTTTTGGGCTAAGTTTTATAATTATCGATTTGATGAGTATTATTTAGTCTACTTAGATGTGCATGCTAAGTCACAAAGTTCAGTGCTTTGGTTAATCATGTTTCTTTGACCAAGATTTGCATTTGACAAGAATTTTTTCTTATAAACATTGTAAATGATGCAAAAGTACATGCTCAAGCTTCATTTCAAACCTCCATCTTTCCAAGGGGAACACTTATTATATGATAAATGATATTAAATTGTTGATAATATTGATGACTATAGTACCCACATCATTTTGGGCGATAGATTCAACCTTTTCCCCCTTTCTAGGGTATTTCTAATCTTAATCAGATTTCTTTTTAAAGAAAAATATATTCTTTTTGGTGGCATGAGAGCAAGTGCGTGTTTCATGTTTTATACAGGGTAGAGGATTGATCTGAGTTGGAGCAGACTGTTCACATAAAAGCAGCTCACAATGACTTATTTTCCTTCATTTTTCAGAAAGAAGAGAGCTTCCCCTCCTAAAAAGGCATTTGAAGCTAATGAAGGTACATAGTTTAGCCATTTGACTTTCTATTTACCTCTTGGAGTTGAACCAGCATCAGTTTAAAATTGTGCATAGCATGACCATATAATTATTCGTGCACTATAACACAAGCATGTCTTCATCTTTGAAAAATTTTCATTTTGATATGCTTTACGTGTGTTTAAAAACTTCTAATGCATTTCTATTGGTGCAGATCTTTTTGGCATTCACAGTACTACCCTGTATTCTTATGGAGAGTTACGAAGGGCGACAGAGAATTTCAGCCTAGCCAATAAAATAGGACATGGAGGTTTTGGTTCTGTCTACAAGGTGATTGCATATCTTATTCAATTTTTTTTGAAGAAATGCTTGTCATTGCTATTTGATGAGTAAATAAATCCTTCTTTTCTTATTTGAACAAATGGACATTAAAATTTTTGATAATTAACAGGGAAGGCTCAGAGATGGTTCTCTAGCTGCTATAAAGGTACTGTCTGTTAACTCAAGGCAAGGGGTGCGGGAATTCTTGACAGAAATAGATGTGATTAAAGATATAGAGCATGATAACTTGGTTAAGTTGTATGGTTGTTGTGTGGAGGGAAACCATAGGATTCTGGTCTATGGCTATCTTGAGAATAACAGTCTTGCACAAATTCTTCTTGTTAAACTACTATAATCTTTTGTTTCATTTTCTTAACAGTCTAGGTAATAAGTTATTCCTTTTTAGGTAGGGGTCACAGCAGCATCCAGTTCGGTTGGCATATGTGTCGTAGTATTTGCATGGGTGTTGCTCAAGGGCTGGCTTTCCTTCATGAGGAGGTTTAACCACATTTTGTTCATAGAGATATCAAAGCAAGCAATATACTCCTTCATAAAGACCTTACACCCAAAATTTTAGATTTTGGTCTTGCAAAGCTTTTTCCACCCAATATGACTCATATTGGGTGAATATGTGAATTGGCATCTTTAATATTTTGATCTAGTTGATACATTTATGTTAGATAATACCCTTTTGAAGGACTCCCTTGAATTTCAGTTGCCAGGCCACTCTTAAGTGAAGATCATAATTATTGGTTAAAAGCATGCCACATTTATTTGATGATTTTCTATAATTGGAACTGCAGAGATGGTTTGCACCTCAGTCAAACGGGCAACAGGGTTGTTTTTGAGGAAGTGGTCACGAAGCTGAAAATGGAAGGCTTGAGTCTAGAGAAGTTGCTGATTGATCTCCCACTTATATCCGAGATTGACCCTAACCACCCACTCAAGGTCTTTGAAAAGTAATCATGTGGAGTCGTAATGTCTTGGATGTTTATCTTGCTTTCATTAGAGAAGTATATGTTTTTAAAAGGTGGTAGTAGACAAGCAGAGACCCTTTTGGCATTTTCTGTGGTTGTTTTCATGAAAACCTTGTAATTTCTCTTTCCTAAATGAGAAGTAGGAAACATGATAACATTTTGGAGTTATTGTTATCAAAAGTGGTGTCAGTATATGGACCAGTTGTCTCTCATAACTACAAAAGTTGTATGTACTTGCAGGCAACAAGTTATAATTTCTAGTGCTATCTCTTTCACTTTAAAAGTCACTATTTGATATGAAAATTAATGAATGAGCAATATATACGGCGGGCAAGAGCCCGCGGTAAATAATTTTAACTGCGGGTTGGTCGCCCGCGGTAAAAAAGTTGCACTAGACCAGGAACGTTTAGGGCGGGCGTTGAGCCTACAATAAAACTCTTTTTACCGCGGGTCAAAACCGCGGTAAAAAGTGAAATGAGTTTTTACGGTACCATTTTATACGACGGGTCTAAACCGTCGTATGCCCACCGTAGAAGGCTTTTTACCGCGATTCTGGCCTGCTGTAAAAAGCCCATTTTCTTATAGTGTGGGCAAACGGAATATGGAACTCACATTGTTTCACCTCCAAATTACCAACACGGAATTTTATCAACTATTCCCCTTTTCGTCCACCTCATCCTTTAAAAGCCCGACATCAATTGCATTTGTATCCCAATAATCAAAGCCCAGAAATACATGATCAGAGCTTAAAGATTCCGAAGAAGCATAAAATATGATTCCACGACCGTCAAACTTATCATTTCCCTTCTTGATCAGGAATAAACAGGTTACTTGAAATCTAGCTTTAAAATAGTTTCTTTCTAGAAATGCCACAACAACAGACATAATATGACCTACTCCTCTTCTATAACAATTTGGTGGGCAATTGAGAGTTACAGAGGACCCCTCATTTCGCAATCTAAACCAATTTGGTATTTCGCTTCAAAGATAACAGACAACATCACAAATTGTTTGACATGATTCGTGTTTAAATGTAAATCATCACTAGTTAATGTAGCATAATTATAAAATTAGATTTAAGTTATATAATTAATAAAATAAAAGAACTAACATCGTGCCAAAAAGGAAACTAAGAGAGAGTTGAATGAAAAACCTTGAGATCAAAGCATTTGCGATAGATTCAATTTGAAACAATCGGCAAAGTTTATTTTTTCCACGATATCAAAGACAAGAATAGAAATGATAAATTTGATATTGATTTCAATGATAAGCAATTATTTACTTCCACAGATATGTCCAAATACACAGATTTAGAAATGTTATTCAATGTCGGCATGCTATCAAAGTTATTTCCTGATAAATCTAGCAAATTTAGTATAATTGGCAAATCATCAGGTAACATGGTGATTCCATGGTTAGCCAACTTCAAATCTTTTAAAGACATAAAACCTGATAAAGAAGTCAGCGACCAATTCAAATGGCTCTTGACCTCTACCTTGAGAACCCGAAATTTCAAGTATCTCCAGTTCTTCCAAATTCCTCAGGTCATTAGGTAACCATTTAAGTTTTAGGCATGCAATGACATAAAGAGATTTTAGACGTTTGCACTAACAAATCCTACTTAGAGACTCTCAAGCTCTAAACAGTGCAAAAGTTTTAGTTGAATTTTATTCACCAATTTGATAATCTTCAATTCAATTTTTGATTAGTTTTTGAGTAAAATAAGAAGAAAAATAATGTAATAATTATGTTAATATCAGATTTTTAGAATTTAAATATGATTCGTAATAAAGCACAGCAAAAATAGGAGTTATAGGGCTTAAAGAAGAAAAATTCAAGATTTTTGAACGAGAGAAGTGGTACTCCAGTGCAAGATAAGTGGCACAACGAGTTAGAGATATTGCGCTCTCGCACGACTTTAGCCGCACAGCTGCGCATGTCCGAATCTAGAAAATTTTAAATTTCCTATTTCAGCTAGGATTCGGATCTCTTCTCATATAGAGTATAAATAGATGTATTTAAGGTCTTTTCTAGGGTTAGAGAGAAGTCATCAGAGGTGCTTTGGAGGCCAAGAATTAAGACTATAATTCTTGGAGGTGCAAATGAAGATTGAATCTTCAAGGAATCTTCAAAATTTCTAGGTCTTTTTTCCTTCTCTGTACTCAATGATTTAAATTTGATTTTGTGTTCTAAATTTCTTTTTCTAAGTTAGGATGTAGCCAAGTTTGATAATCTAGTCATTCAAATCAATAAATTGATGTTTATTCAATCATTATTGAGTGAATTATTCGTATGCTTAATCTTTATGAATGTCTAACCAACTATTGCATGATTTGATATATAAATTAGATTGAGAAGTTGATTTATATTAGTCCTTGATTAATTTACCGTAAATTCACATGAGATAGAAATATGATTATGTTTTGTGCAACCGTATGTGATTTCTTGTGCTTAACGGATAATTATAGGTTGTTAGATGAGACAGATATGTGATTGTCTCTATAATTATTTATTTTTATTGCTTAAGAAAGAATAACAAATACTTTTGTGAAATTGGCTATCAACATGTGAAGAAACGTTGATTAATTTGGATTGGAATAATAGGGTGATAACTTAAGTGAAAGCTGATACACTAGATGTTAATTCATTGAATTCTTCTCAATTTAGTTTAAATATTATTTATTTTCTTAATGTTTAATTTTTGCCCAGTTCTTTGGTTAGTTATTTCTGTTAAATTTAATTGTTATTATTCAAATAAAATTATAGTTAAATTAAGTTTAATAGTTATAGTCAATTCTCGTGGGAACGATACTTATTCATCATTATGTTACTTGTTACGATTCTGTGGACTTATGGATTTTTACATAACAGAAAGATTTAAACTAGTTAGCCTTGATGAATTTTCAATGGAGAGAGATTCATTTATTATAGGTAAGGATTCCACTTCACATAAAACCTTGGAAGCCATTACGAGATTTGAACATCCAAAGGGAGATAGAAACCTTGACTTAATGCCATCTGGAACACTGTTAAGTTTTGAGCATTCCTTGAGATGAAGAGATTCGAGAGGTTTACATTAACAAAGGCTGCTTGAGAGGATCTGAAGCTTTAAACAGTGTGAAAGATCCAATCTAACAAATTTTGATGGACGTTCAATGAAGGGAGATTCTTTTATAGCAGGTCTAGATAAATCTATCTTTTTTGCTTCGCATAAGATCTGAGGAGCCAATATGAGATTTGAAGAACCTTTGAAAGAATTAAGTGTTGACTGAATGTCATCTGGAACAATCCTAGGGCCATCATAGTTGCTTCGATCTAGATTGACAAGATCATTAAGATACTGAATAGAATCGATATTTTCCAATCTTGGACATCATCCCAAAGTTGTTCAAGTTTGCTGCTCCGCGTCTTAAGCCTAACAAGATCCTTTGCAGAAAAATCCGATGGCAATGATCTGGAAGGGTATGCTTTGCATTTGAAATACGTTAGCCTATAGGAAAAAGATTCAAGTCTTTTTTTTGGGAAAAAGTTACTATTCATATAAAAGAAAAAGTGAATGTACAAAATACGAGGGGCATACCCCAAGAAGAGTACCTAGTACTCACAATTTCAAATAGGAAATACTAATGCCCAAGGGCTCAAAACAAAACAACCTAAACAAGAGAGCCAAAGGCCTAATCAAATAGAAAAAAAGGCGTACTAGCCCAAACCAATCACAACTAAACTAACAATAGCAAAACAAAGTCTAAGAACAAAGTTAATTATGCAGACCCCATATGGCACGAAGCTGAGGAGTGATCGCATACTTGGCCTCTAAGGCTAGAATTCGGGAACGAACCAAGTCAAAAATCTCATCAGTCACCTGACGATAGGTCCGACGTCGTTGTTGATACATACGATTATTCCTTTCATACTAAAGAGAATAAACCGTTGCAGAGAAGACCAAACGTGCAAGGATATGTTCGAAATTCTTTCTACCCTGGAGATGTAGAGGAGCCCATTGGAGCAAGGAGGACCAACAAAAGGATGGCCAAACAACGAAAGTCTTAGTTGAAATTCCCCCCCCCCCCAATAGAAGATGAGAAAGGACAGCTAAAGAAAAGATGATCATGGGTCTCATTTGCTGAAACACAGAGAACACAGCCTAAAGAGGATAAAATACCATGATGTTGTAGTCGATCCATAGTGCGAAGCCGACCCAAAGAGGCAAGCCAAAGAATAAAAGAGTGTATTGGGACATGGCCAAGGAACCAGAGAAGATGATGAAGAGTGTTCACTAGATGCCTACTCTGTAACGATTCCCATGCGGACTCAATAGAGAAAATACCTGAGGTATGACCCTTCAAAACAACATGATTAAGAGCCCCCATCATACGTCGGATGCTGACTAAGTCTCAAATCAACTTATGGGCTGGACCTCCATCAGGAAAAGCCCAATCCCCATTCTAAATAACGTTTGAGACCCTAGCATCTGAAGGAAGACCTGTGGATGTAAGAGTCTTGAAGGGTAACAAGTCACACAGACGCCCCTGTGGCAACCAGTAATCTTGCCAAAGAGAGATATCACGGCCATCTCCAATACAAGAGATAAATTTACCTCTACACCAAACCCGACTATGCAAAATATTCCTTCAAGACCAGGAGGCTCCAAAAGTGACCTGAATTTGTCAAAATGAGCGGCCCCAAAGGAGTACCTTATGAATCCAAGAAGACCAAGTGGAGGATTGGTTAGAAAGAAGTCTCCAAACATGTTTCAGAATAGCTGCACAATTCCACTCCTTGACTCGCTTAATTCCCAATCCACCTTCTTTCAACGGATAGCAAACTGAATCCCAAGCTACTTTGGCCCCAGAATGAGACAAAGAGATCTCTTTCTAAAGGAAAGCAGCTATAATACCTTCGATCCTCCGTACCACAACTGCAGGTAGAGTGAACATGGAGGACCAATAGACCTGGATGGAAAGAGTATCGACTTGATCAATTGAAGTCGGCCAGCATAAGTCAGCATAGCAGATGTCCATAATCTGATCCTCGACAAAATCCGTTCTATCAATGGAGCACAATCTGAGAGGCGCAATCTGGTACTGATTAGAGGTACTCCCAGATATCTGACCGGTAGACTCCCTACCTGAAAACTCAAGATGGCCTCCAAAGCAGTTCGGTCCTCATCATTGACTCCAAAGAAGAAGACATGACTTTTGACCGAATTCGTAACTAAACCAGAAAGCTTTATAAACTTCTGTAATGCAGCATGGACCACACTAACAGAGCCCATATCTACCCTACAAAAACCATTAGATCATCTGCAAAACAAAGATGAGTGAGAGAAACCTGTTGACATCTCCAATGACATCGAAAACTAGGATTCTGAGTAGCCTCTTGAAGAATAGCATCAAACCCTCCATGGCCAGCACAAAAAGGTATGGTGATAAAGGATCACCCTGTCGAACTCCTCTGGAGGTGGAGAAGAACCCATGAAGCTTTTCATTTAAAGCAAACGAGAAATATGCAGAGGACATACATGTCGCAATCCAGCGAACCATACACTCTAGAATACCGATCATTCTTAAACCCAAAAGGATGAAATCCCAGCTGACAGTGTCAAAAGTTTTGTGAATATCCACCTTTAAAGCACATCGAGGAGGCGAGCGCCCAAGATGATAATTATGTATCAGCTCTTGAGTCAATAGAATGGCATCAGAAATTCTTCGGCCAGGGACAAAAGCAGATTGTGAACTCCCAACCACATCAGGTAAGACCGCTTTGAACCGATTCACGATCACTTTGGAGATACACTTATAGAGCACATTATAACAAGAGATTGGTCAAAAATCACTCATAGTCCTCGGACTCTCAACCTTAGGGGCCAAAGTAATTCTAGTGGCATTAACACATTTAGGCACCCAACAAGTCGTGAAGAAGTAGCCTACAGCAGCCTTAAACTCCATACTAATAATATCCCAAGCCCTCTTAAAGAACAGAGAGGTATACCCATCTGGTCTTGAGGCTTTATCATCAGGAATAAAAAATAAAGTCGACTTGATCTCATCATCAGTAATAGGGCATGCCAAAGAAGGTAACATCTCCTCAGAAACTCTTCCAGAGAAAAACCGAGAAGCATCTTCAATAAAAGGTCTAGAAGGAGCTGTAAGCAGCTTCTGAAAACACCTTACAGCCAGATGTCCTAATTCGCGTTGATCTGTAAAGACGGTGCCATCTTCATCCTCAAGTTGATTAATCTGATTCCTGACCTGTCTATGGATCAATGACTTATGAAAGAATTTGGTATTCTGATCCCCCAAAGAAAGCCATTGGATCCTTGACCTCTGTCAAAAGAAAGCCTCCTCGTCTCTGCACAATTGTGAATACTGTTTAGCAAAAACTCTCTCAGTCGAAATACATTTTGTTGAATAGGGGTTCTCATCCAGAGCAGCCTGAGCCGCAACCCACTGAGCCTTGACCTCGATGACTCTACTGGAAATATGGCTAGAATCCTTTGCATGTAAAGTCCTGAGTTCACGTTTCAACAAACCCAATTTCTGTGTGACTCGAAACATAGGATCTCCATCCACAGGTATAGACCATACTCTCTGTACAATCTCCAAGAAACCATCTCAGTCAGCCCAAAAGTTAATTTAAAAGGACTGTAGGTTCGCCTATGCTGATCTCCAAATCTGATGACCATAGCACTGTGGTCAGAAGCATCCCGAGGAAGAACCTCTAAAGTTGTGCTTGGCCACGTCAAGAACCATGAAGAGCTACTAAAACTCTAATCAAGAGTTCTAAGAATAGTACCTTCTCCTTGCTGCCCATTATGCCAAGTGTATCGAAGCATAAAAGATGAAACTCTGATCAATGCTGCATCATGAACACACTGACCAAACTCATCCATATAACCATGCCAAGCTTGAGCTCCACCAACTCTGTCCGTAGAGCATAAAATCGCATTGAAATCATCTAATGCCAACCAAGGTAAATCACCAAAGCCTACAGATTGATCTCTGATAAAGTCCCACAGCTGTCGACGCCCACCCAGATCATTAGAACCATAAACAAAGATCAGACCAAAAGAAACCCCATCTGACAATCTGAGAATTCGACAAGCTATCCACTAAGGAAAAGACTGCAGTCTACTCAAACTGTACAAAGTAGGATCCCAACAAACCAAGATTCTGCAAGCAATCGAATCAGTGACATTTGACAAGAAGTGCCAAGAAGGACAAATTTTTGAAACAATCAAAGCAAGGTGTTTCTTATTAACTTTAGTCTCTATAAGACCAATTAAACCCAAATAATACTTAGAAATCCAATTTTTAATTGCCCACTGCGAAAAGAAGTCGTTAAGGCCTCTAATATGCCAACTTCCTATCATAGGAAGCTGGAAGGAGTTCAAACTCAATAAAGAAATCAGCAGAGGTTTGTGCCTCTACTCTCATTAGCTTCCTGTCTTTTCTTATTATTCTTACCATCAGCAGCAGTAAGGGAAGGATTAAAGACAGGCGATTGATTGTTCAAAGTTGTCGCATCAGATTTCGAAGAATCTTTAGTAGCAAGCCCTTTTGGAGGAGTAGTCTCTGAAGAGCTAGGCAAAGCAGCATACTTTAGAAGTGTATCATGGGGTACCTGTAGTGGATCAGAGACAAAATCTGACTTAGAATCTGAATCATTAGTAGCAATCTCAAGCCAATGAAAGATTTTGCCCATTGTACTCTTCTCTTCAGTTTCTAGTTGTGAAATCGGTGGGGTAATATCTCCTGTTGGTGTGGAAACAATAGCCACACTCTTACCTTTGTCATGTAAGCCTGGGGTAACATCTGCAGCAACAATCTGATCTCGACTAGTCTCAGAGGACTTAACTAGATCTCGACAAGTATGCCCAAATAAACAGCACTTAGGACAGTGTTTTAGCTTCCACTCATATTCAACTCGAACCTTAATAGGCTCAAAGGAAAGCTTGCGCCGAATCTCAAAATCATAAATAGGAGCGTGTTCAGCATCTAGTTCAACACAAACCCTATCGTAGGATAACCGAGTGTGCTCGTAGGACATTCTATCATATGACAATGGCCGACCAACCATACCAGAGATGGCACAGAGAGCTCTAGCTGACCATAAGGGGAATGGCAATCCATGCATGCGGATCCAAATCGAAATTCTAGAGATCCGATTCTGGTCAAAGGAGAAATAAGGGTTCCACTGTTGTAATATGATGTGTTTCCCACCAAACATACAAGGCCCTCTTTCCAAAATGTCATGGACCTACTCTTTAGTCCTAAATCTGAAGATCAAAAAACCAGTCCCAGTGGAGCGAACATCTTCTAAACCACTGGACTTTCATGCATGCATACCAATAGAACGCGCAGCATGGAATTGCATAGTATAACCAAAAATAAATCACACAATACAACGTAGCCAGGCAGATCCAGCATCATCAATCAAATCATTAGAAATCTCAAGAACTGAACCCGAGACCTTTCGGACTACCGAGTCAAGACTAAAATGAGTGCTTGCCGCAGTCACCCGAACTCTATCTGCCCATGAACACTGAGTTTGAGAAGGTTTGGTTTTGGCATTGTTAGGTGTGGGTAAGGTTGGTTGGTGGGAAAGAAGGTCTTGGTTGGTGGTTGTGGTTAGTTGGTGAAATGTGGGGGTTGTGTCTGGTTGGTAATGGTAGATTCGATAACCCTAAGTTGTGTCTGGTTTTGGCATATTCGATAACCAAACAACAATTTTCAAGTCAACACAAATTCAGTATAAATAGAATTCTATAGCAATCCCAAGAATAGTAGTAGGTGATTTAAAGGAAATTCAATAGAAGAAGTGCAAACCAGTCACCAAAATGGAGTCGATCTATATTGTCGACGAGAAAAATAGCTCTCACAGAATCTGGAGGTGATCCGCAAGGAATCTGGAGGTTGACCAAAAAGCAAAGTTACGTGAAATAGCCTAAGAAGCAATCTGGTCGGGTTGATGAACAGTGCCTACCGGTTGAACAGTAATCACGACGGTGAATAGTACCACCCAAAAAGAAAAATGAGATTTGAGAGAGACTCGCTAGGAATCTGATGATGGTGCAAAAGAAAAAGTTAACCAGCATCCTCCGATCTACAACCCAGTAGTAGAGGTGAGAGCCCACTCGCCGTTCGATGCAAAACAGTGGCGATGAATAGTAATAAAGAATGTTGTGGACGGAGACGATGACGATCGAATCAGACGACGGTGATGAAGGCAAAGATGTAAAGCTGACTGAGGCGAATACGTTATTGATAGAGGTGAGACTTCACTCACTCATCAGCGACAGATGAACAGTGAATTCCGAATTTGTTTTTAACAATTTTGACAGTTTTCTAGTCAGAATTTGGTAAGGCTTAAGAAGGAAAGTTTATTTAGGGTACTTAGATCTACAACA
Source organism: Boswellia sacra (assembly GCA_013180625.2). Classification (NCBI taxonomy): domain Eukaryota; kingdom Viridiplantae; phylum Streptophyta; class Magnoliopsida; order Sapindales; family Burseraceae; genus Boswellia; species Boswellia sacra. Next base: position 255,186 of record SNVD02010202.1, on the reverse strand, counting down.
TATGTAATCTCATAGCCTAGCTCTCAAATCGGTCGGAGTAAACAGTAACTCTGGCGACCTTGGTTGAGAGACAATCCCTATAGACACCTACCATTGATATTTCAAATCCCAATCAGATATAATCGCCGGAGATAGATGGCATTCTCTCATAGGACTACTGTACGTATTTCCAATTGAAGTATCTTGGTCCTATGAGTTATATACTTCCAGGATCCTCAAGTAACTATCTTAGCAAAGGCATCACTTTTTAATCTTATGTGACTTATTGCAGATCGATTTGTCAAAGGATATGCTTAGTACATTTTCAATTTCCTAAAAATCAAGGATAGATGGTTAACATCAGAAGTTTAAAAGCTTAAATTAATTGTGATTAATTAAATACTCTCAATTTTTTTTCCTATCCTTCCAATTAACCTCTTTATCTTCTAAGCTAATTCATAACTCATATTTCTTTCAATTGATATATACCTAAATAGAATTTTTTTTTTACTTAAAACATTAACTGAAAAATTCAATCATTTATCTCGTAAGATTCAATCATTTACAAGGTCAATAAGTAGGAATCATTATTTGTTTCTCTTTTGTCTTTTGAAATGAACCCATTGAATTAAATGGGGGTTGGTACGGTGGGGTTGACTACCTTTTCCAAAGAAATAAAATTTTGTCTTAAACATGTGATAATTGTTAAACTAACATATATATTTGATATTTATTATATCAAAGATTAGTTAAAACATAGTTTATTATATGAAACCCCTAAACTTCTCTCTATATCCCTTCTCTAAGTATAATGAATGCTAAATTCTGTAACAAACTAAAATTATCTTAAAAATGTGATAATTTTTAAAGTGACGTATATACTTGATATAAAATTAATAGATAGATATTTATCATATAAAAAATATAATTAAAAATAATTTTTTATCAAAATTTGATGAAGCAAGCAATTTATTAAAAAATAAATTGTCCTATTGATAAATCATGTAGTTTGTAAATAATTTTTTATTTTGTTAATAGTTTTTCTATTAAGCACAGTAATAAGAGATTAAATTTTATATTTGTTTTCTGGCATTAATTTTAAATTATTTATATTTTTGAAATGAAAAGTTAATTATTTTAATCTTAAAAATAATGAGTGTAGTTGGAAGAGGCTATGTGAAGAGCATTTTAAGGGGCTTATTTAGTTCCCACCCTTAAATGAGATGTGTAGTTAAAATTTAAGTTAGAATGTTAAGGTAAAAAAGATGTAAGTATAAAGATATATATTGCATAAAAATAAATTAAATAATTAATTAAAAATACTTTCTATAATAAACAAGACCATTTTGATTACAAGAATAAATTATAATGAAGACTATTAATCAAATAACTTATAGTTAAAAGGTAAAATTTTAACTGGTTTTTAAAACAAAATGAAATTTGTTATTGGAGAAGAAGAAATAATTCTTGGAAAAAAAAAAGCAGAGACGTAATTTTGGATTTTAAAAAGTAGAGAAAAATAAATATTTTATATGATGATGATGATTAAATCTAATTGAATAACATTAAATAGGACATTAATGTCTTGACTCTCACCGTATCTCTCTTCAACACATTGTTGATTTCCCTGTGATGGCACAAGTGGCTGCGTTTTCCAAGATTAGGATCACATTCTTCTCGAACAATATTCCTCCCCGGTTCTTGAGGCAAATTGTGCATAGCAATCATGTCACTGTGTGATATACTTATGAAAGACTTATCAACAAGATGACTTAAACCAATTTGTGTGTAGAAGCCATCGGCATCCAAAATGTCTTTTACAATATCAATATTCCAGCCTTTATAAAAAATTACAATATCTAGAAATATACATTGATAGTTACCATCTAGTCCTCAACTTTTCATTGGCATCCTTTGTGTTGGTGTTAACGTAAATATGTGACATGCACATGTTCAAGTTTTTGGTTAACTTGTGATAAAAATAAGTAAAGTATTTTGATTCCTATTTTACTGTTTCTAGATAATTATTATAGGAATATTTGATACACAATAAATAATCTCTATAGATCAGGATAATATTTCTTGTATCCTAATCAAATAGGAAGATATTTAATGTGTCCTAGTTACTTTAGAAGATTAACTATAAACACTTCCTATTTTAGTTTATCCTAATCCTACTGTGATCTTAATTGAGATATTTACAGGATTTTAGGAAGATTTCGACCAAGACCTCTCAATATATATATCGAATTATATCAAAGTCTACTGTGAGAGATTTTTGCATATTTTGGAGATTTGTTGTGTTCTTGAGAGAGTTGGTCACGACATTCGATGACTACATAGAAGAAAGCTTCATCTCAAAAGGAATGTCTTTATTACTTTGATTTATTGAGTCTATGTTTCATGTATGAGAGTAAAAATCGTACATGATTTTTTGAGTAAGTTTGAGTGAGTTAGTAGACAGTTAGGAAAACTTGAGAGTTGAGTGTTTATGTAATTCTGTGTCAGACACCTGGTGTTATGTATAACTTAACAGTATTCTGTTAAGTTATCTGTGATAGAGAGTGAGCAGTGTCATCAGTGTTTAGGATCTTTGCGAAGATTTCGTTTGTCAAAGATTAGGTCTGTGTGTGAGAGTGAGTCAGCATTGTAAAAGATCCTAAAGATTGTACAAACAAGAATATAGTGAATTACAGCTCTATAGTTGTCCATGGACGTAGGTTTTTATAACTGAACCAAATAAAAATCCTCTTGTGCCAATTTACATTACAGTTTACTGTGTTATTATTTATAACTGTATACCTCCAGAACTTTCACTTTGGATATCCTGATGAGGATATTTTCTAATTTCCTCATTTTACTTTCCCAATCTTCTTTCGGTTTGCCTTGAAGTAAGGATGGCAATGGGGCGGGGCAGGTCCGGGGCAGCAGGTACCCAGCCCTGCCTCTTTCAATTTTCTTTTGCCCCGCCCTGCCCTACCCCATTACCCTTCTACAGGGTGGGGCGGGGCGAGGCAAAAAATAAATTGAGCGGATCCAGACCAACCCGGCCCTGCCCCTAAACATTTATTTTTTTATAATCACACCCCTGTAATATTTATATTTTTGCAACATCGTTCTCCTGTAACATTTACATCTTTGCAAATAACTCCATTCTCAATTTTTTATCTTGTTATGGAAACTTATGTTTGCATAACATAGAGATCCAAGAGGTAACTACACACACACACACACACACACACACACACACACACACACACATAACATAAGAATGTTTATCATTTCAGACAAATCCTTCATACATACATAATCATATTTATATCGACAGCAATAGAAAACTAAAAAACCACATCCAACAATGTTCAAACATACAATTAATACTAATAAATTAAAAAAAAGTAATACATTAAAAGTGTGTCTGTATTAAATTTTGATAGATTATTAGATTAAACATTATGGGCTAGCTAGAGCTATTAAATCAAAATTCATAAAGATTGTTGATGAATTGATCACACAAATGGATCTGTATGCATGCATTTATGCTATCATCAACATCAAATGTATAATGTATCAATTCAACATGTATAATGTATGGGCCATAGAACAGAATGATATCAAAGTGTGATACGGAGGTATATGGAGCTCACGAGAGATGAGGAGGCTGCTGGAGCTGCGGAGATAAGCCCGTTGTGCAGGTACTGAGACACTGGAGCCGTGGAGGGGAGCTGGCCGAAAGAGAGGAGGTTGGGCTGCTGGAGTTGCAGAGCCACGGAGGAGAGCTGGCTGTGCAGGTACAGCGATGCAAGAGTGGAACCGCAGAGGGAAGTTGGCCGTTTAATGGCCAAGAGAGAGGGGGCTGGCCGCGACCGCGAGAGACGCTGCGATTCTGGAGTCTCGGAGGTGGGCTAGCAGTGACTAGTGAGAAGTGCTAGATTACGAGAGAGGATGGCAGTGAGAAGTGCGACTGGCACTGCTGGAGCCACGGAGGCAAGCATTGACAATAGTTGATGGTTATTCAGGAGTGACTTGTGGCAATGAGGAGTGACGGTTGCTAGGGTTAGGGATCTCAGGCTTCTCAGTGAGGAGAGACAAAGAGGAGGTGTTTGGGTGATTTGGGGAAAATATTTTTCTTTATATAGGTTAGTAAAATTGAGGATATCCTAATATATTCAACCGTGTCACAATCACCCCTATTAATATCATTTAAGTCCTAATATTTTATTTGCTTTCACATGCACCCTTATACTGTGCGGGGTGGGGCGGGTCAAGTGGGGCTAAATGATGGACCCGGACCCAGACCCAGACCCGCACCTGTCCCAGACGGGTTAGGATAATTTAAGACCGAAACCCACCCCTAAATACAAATTTAACGTGTCAAGACCCGCCCCTAAATTATGGGTTACACCGGAGCCCCGAACCCCACGGGTCATTTTGCCGACCCTACCTTGAAGAAATAATCCTAAAATTAAGAGCCAATGCAATACCTTTAGCATATGATACCATCTTTTAGATACTTCACATTATCTATGTCAATGCGAATATTTTTTCCTAAGGCATATTGTTTAAAAAGTTGAAGAGCATTAGCATTAAATAATCTCTTAATCTCATATATATACCAGCATCACCAGGTCCCTAACTTCTGATTGCCTGCTTATCTCTTGTTGTTACGATGGTTTCACTTCCAGAGCCCAAGTTTCCAAAATCCCCAACTAACCTTTTTAGTTGTTCAAGGGACGTCACATCACCCAATTTAATGGCCACGGCCCAAATTGTTTTATGCCTGAGTAATTATATGAGATGGCTGACACCAGCCCATTAGCTTTATTAAAAAAAAAAAAAAGGTTGATGATGTTTTTAAGGAAGTTGTGTTACATCTGAAGGGAGGACACAAACGTAATTATAATTATATATTCGTATGGAAATTGTGGATGGATTTCCACACTTTCAAGGGGGAATAGGCCATATTGCATGAGATTTTAGCTTCATATTCCATCATTTCTTTATGATGAGATTGATCCAGAGATTGATTTGCTATCAAGGCTGAAACTTATAGAGGAATAAAGTCACACTTGTTGTAGGAGAAGGGGTGCATCATATGGATTGAGCTGAAGAGAGTTACCTTGATTGACTTTGAGCTATTGAGGACGAGATAGCATGTTTACAAGGATATTATTATTTTCCTTGATGTGTTTGACATCAAAAGTGACGAATTGGTCATATGGGGAGAGATAAGGACACTTTTTTTTATTTGAATAAGTAAAGGAGCCAAGCTTCCCTCCATGCTGGAAACTTAGTCAATTGCAAAATAATATTTTAAGTTGATTTTTTTCATATCAAGCATGAAATAGAAGAAAGACAACTAAAATTCTAATTTGCCTTAAGAGAAGAGAAGTGATCCATCACGGCTGGTGGAAGACATATAATCATTTAGTATATATTTTATTTATTTGTTGGACTTCTCTTGGAAATTAATATAACAAGTCTGATTTTTTTTTTTTTTTATGTGAAGCATAGACTATTCGGTTCCAATGCAGAAGACACAAAAAGGAGAGACAAAGAAACAAAGAGTTTATTATTAAGGGTTTTAAATTAATATTTTAATGTTGATTTTTCAATTCAGAAGTCAGGAGACTTTTCGGGAGACTAAGAAGACGGAAACCGAGAGACCAAATAAAAATATATTTTCCTGCACTTGAAGAGAAAGAAAAGTGAAAAGCTAGAAAGGGATAATTCAGCTACGTTCTAGTGGAGACAGAAAAGAAGAATTCATACCACAGAGAGCGAGAAAGGAAGAGCGAGAGAGAATAGCCGAAAAAAATATTAAAATAAAACTACAACTTAGTGAAATAGAGAAGAGCGACAGACACAAGGATATGAGTAGGAAGCGTGGGACTGGAGTTCTTACAAATAAAAGAAAGAGATAGAGAATTGGAAGTTGGGTGTTTAATGATTAGACAAAGGAGTCCTTGTGTTGGGTGTTTTGAACAAATAAACAGAGGAGTGATTGTGCATAAGTGCAGAAAGAAAAAAGAAAGAAAAACAAAGGAAGGACAGCCGAATCAAGGGGAAAGCTAGAGAGAAAGTAAGAAAGAAAATGAGGAGAAAGAAAAGAAGAGGTATACGGTTTCACAGAAGTGGTTTAAATAAGAAATTTTAATTTATATTAATATTTTGGTGGCTAGTTGATGAAATTAATTTTTCTAATAGATGATATGATCTATATTACAGGAAGAAATTTAAATTGAAAATCAGACAGCAAATATTGGAGCTAACTAAGAGTAACCCCCAAATTAGTGAGTGAAAATTTTATTCACATTTATTTACTTTAGAGTAAATTGTTTATATTTACGTGTTTTATGCTCAATATGACAAACAAATTAGTGAGTGAAAATTTTATTCACATTTATTTACTTTAGAGTAAATTGTTTATATTTACGTGTTTTATGCTCAATATGACAAACTTAAATTATTTATGATTTTAGGAAAATAGAAGCTATGTTTATGTTGATTTGTTAAATTAAAGAGAAGAAAATTCAATTTATTTATTTTGAGCCAAAATTTATGAAAATTTTGAATTTGAGCAAAATTATATGAAAAGTTGTGAATTTATGAAAAATTATGTGATTTATAATTTTTTTTGAATCAATTGCAAAGATTATGGAAAAATTTATAAGTTGTGAGAATTTTAGTCATTATAGAATTAAGTAAAATTAACTTTTTTTGGGGAAACGAAACCGCCATATAAGTATCTTTCCCCATTGTTGTTGGATCGTCCATGTCCACTTAGGCGAATGTCTCGTCAAATATCACATATTCTCCTCTCCTAGTGATATATGGATTTGATATGTGGACATTGATGGGATACGTGATGTTGTATAGATGATGAGTATGTTGCTAATATAAGTGATATGAGATTATCTCCCTCCATCTGTTGATGAATACTTAAATGTATATGTTTAATAAGAGTTTAATTCATCATATTGCATTAATAGTATCATTAAATTCATCAGCTTAAGTATATTTATAGTCTTTACATCTTTTAAATTAACTTTCTCTTACTTCTGGTTTTGTTCTAGGTTTGGTAAAATGGTCATAATTTTCTATTTATAGATCAAAATACTACAAATCTTGATGTTTTGAAAAGCTTATTAAATTATACTATAAGAAAATGGCTTTTGCGGTGGGCTAAAACCTTGGTTAAAAGCCTTATATGGCGGCTTACGGTGGTTTAAGCTGACCGTATAAAATAACGCCGTAAAAACTCATTTTATTGTTTACCGCAGTTTCGACCCGCTGTAAAAATGGTTTTACTGCATTCACAATTACCGCCATAAAAATTTGTGGTCTCGCGTAAAATTATTTATCGCGGGCATACAGCCTGCCGTAAAAAGTTGCCTCAGTTAAAAGAAAGACTCAAATATGATTTATTTTCAATTATTCTTCTCGGTTGAGGAACATTATATGTTTCATTTATTCTTCATTTCTTATGGTTTTCAATACAGTACAGGAAAACTCCAAATATAATAACATGACATTACGTCCGGGAGACCTTCAAAGAATTTTGCTAACTAGCTTTCATTTCATCCAAAGAGAAAAAAGAAACAATTATTTTGATAAATGTACAAATTATTTGGTGGGCCAAAACGCCGAGCCAAAAGTCGAGGTAACACTTCAGGTTTTTTTTTCCCTTTTGTTTTCGCAATTATAAACCATTTTGCTTTTTGTTACCGGACACGCAAAAAGAGTAGAAAAAGAGAGATTGAAGGCGGTATTAGCGTTCCAAAATTGAAACTTTGGGTTAAGTCAGGACATGAATCGAGATCTCGGACGAGGATATGGACAAAAACATAATAATTCAGTTTTCATTTTTATTAATTTATTATGGGTGTTATAGATTGTCTCACTATGAAAACCCGTAAAATTCGGAACAATAAGCCAATGAAATGTGTCTTTTGACTATGGATACGAAGATGGAAAAAAGTCAAACCATCCATTTCGAAAATAAATTACCCATAAAAAAGCAATGTTCCTCACAGATTGGTGGATTTTATATTATTTGCGATGTATATATGCAGTGTATATATGCGCTATTGATCTAGCATAGATTATATGGCTAGCGTGTAAGTTGGGTTGTGTGCATGGCTATTCCTCGTGTGAAAGGATAAGCCGAAGCCATTCCTCATGGGATACTCGAGATTTAAGCGATTAACATTCCTATAAACATAAAAATTCTTGTACAACGTCAACTACCGTCTAAGAATTCCTATTTACAGATAAATTGCTTACCTAAAACAGCCAAAATTTCCAGATGCAAGCTTCAAACTGGATGCTTCAACTTGATCTTGCTTCTCTTCAGGAACGAGTTAGCTTTCATTTGAGATTCGACTTTGCAAGTCAAAGTCCAGAAGGAATTTGAGAGGGAAGGAAAGTCACAATTGAGGTTTGAGGGAACGAATTTCTATTGTTTATGTGAGAGTTGAGAGGGAAGCATAAGAGAGAGTGTGAGAGAAGTGGGAGAATGGCGTTAAAGATAGCCTCCAAAAATATATAATAATCAGATAATATAAAAGCTTTTTACTGTAGGCCTTCAAAAATATAGTAAAATTCATAACTTCTACTGCGGGTGTGATAGCTTACCACAAAATTCTAACTTTTACTGCATTTTTTAAGGTCCGCGATAAATGAATGCAGTAAAAGATCCCTTTTGTAGTAGTGACAAGATTGTATTTCACAAACATCATCAAATTCAGGGTCTTAGTGGACCAAAAAAGGGCTTGAAGTGAACCTATCTGCAGTTTCAGCCCAACCTAATCATGCCTCAATATTTTGACCATATCTCTTGATATACGTATCCAAATCGTATGAATCAAGATGTTCTAGAAAGCTGAGAGAAATATCTACAATTTTCATGAAGATATGTGATTAAAATTCTCAATAATTCGATGCCGTGGTCAAAGTCGATACACCTAATGATCCCAATTGTCAACAAAATATTTGACAATTGTTCCTTTATAATTTGATAAGTTTGTCCTTGAATGTATCTATAAATAGATGTGCCTTGTAACCTATTGGGGCATCTTGGCCTTGGCTAAGATCACTTGTTATTGTATTTTTCTCTCTTGTGTTTTTATGCTATTAATAAATATTCTTTTTCTTGTAATTTGTTTTGTTTTTTTTTAATGTCTTTCTAATTTCTCTCTTGCTAAGGTGAAAGGATGAAACCCTTGATGTGAGAATAAGGATTTTTTAACCTTTTAATACGTGCTTAACAATCATAATCTCTTGTTAATTATTTTATATGATATATATTTCTTTTCTTAATCAATCTTTACACCACTCATAAAGTGGAGGTCTTGATCCATCATAGGTAATCCTTGGCACATCAAATGTTTGGATCCTTTCTATATGTCGTATGGTTCTTTCTTACCGACACAAGTCTAGTTAGGAACTTTGATTTGTTTTAGACATATGGTGATTGATACATTGGATGCGTGAACTCATTTACAAGAAGTGGTATAAATGTTATTAATAAAACAAATGTAATTCATATAACTAAAATGGGCTTAAATGACATACCTTTCGATTAGAACCTCCGTGATGTGTGGATTCCAATTGAGTTATAATTGGATTGTCCATCCTTATTTGATATATCAAGGGCGGATCCCCTAACCTTAGCTTTCATTGTTATTATATTAATTCCTCTTACTTGCATATTTTAATTATTCTCATCTATTGTTATGAACTTGTTCTTTAATTTGTTATGGTAGGTTGTACCACCTATTTCCATTGATAGTTTTACCACCTTTTGCTTTTTGTTTTATATTTGAATGGTTGGTAGTACTGCCTACCATCTTTACTTATATTTGTTAATATAATCTTGTCATTTATTTACATTATTCATATCTTATTCTCTCATTTTATAGTTTGTACCGTTAAATCCCCTTCCTCGTGGATCAACCCCGTTCTCACTGGGTTTATTACTTCGACACTCTTATAATTAGGAGATAATCCTTTTTTGGACGTGTCAAGTTTTTGACGCCGTTGCCGGATAAGGTAAAATTTGGCGTGCAAAATTGTAAGTATCCCATTTTCTCTTTTTTTTTTAATATCTTAATTTTTCTTTTTGTGTGCTAATCTTTTTTTTCCTTTTCTCTTTAGAACTTGCATGAAAATTTGGTCATGCATATCTAGTGGTAGATTAGTTAGAAAAACAACATCTTCTTTAGAAAACATGGTCGACAATCAAGTGGAAAGGTTCACAGATGAAGGGGACAATCGTTCCCAACAAAATGATCAAAACCAACCAAGAACCCTCCGAGATTACATGAATCTGGTAAGGACTAGTGCACCATCTTGTGTAGTTTCTCCTCCCGATTCAATCAATTTCAATTTCAAACCGAGTTTTGTTCGACTTCTACTTACCTTTCATGGCCTTGATATAGAGAACCTATATTCGCACTCAAAAATATTTGAAGAGGTGTATAACTCCTACAGTAACCCAAATTGTAGCATAAACACCATTAGTTAAAACTTTTTCCTTTTTCTTTAAAAGATAAAGCTAGAACATGGCCACAAAATTTGAGGTCAAATTCTATCAGTTCATGGGATGAGATAAAACAACAATTCTTGAAAAAAAAATTTCCTACCCATTCTAAGGAACAAATTCTATACATTCCAACTTTTAAGTTTCGCCTTATTAGTTCATCTCATTTCAAGGAAGTTCACATGCTATATGCTTTGAATAAGGATTATAGTCGTGATGGATAGCGTGGTTGACTAGACTTAGCTGGAGATATGATAGAGGGAGAGGGCATGTCTCTTTTGATTTTACTTTGTTTCTTTTGTGGGTTTATGTGCACTCTGTTTCTGGGCCCAAAATGTGCACAAAAGGCTTTGCCTAATTTCTAGAAGACATGCAAACCTAAGCTCATTTTCTAGAAACTCTAGCAAGTCAAATTTGTACAACTCTCACATGTAAATATATATAGTCAAAAGTTGTTCACCTACCACACCTAATTTAGGTAGGAATCATTTGTCGCCCTTGGATGTAATAAATCCTAGTCATTCATTGAGGAGGTGGTTCACTATAAATACCTGTACAATACTCATTTGTAAGGCATCCAAGCCAATCCAAGCAAACACAAAGCAAAGCATTGTAAAGAACTCTTGTGTAATACAAAGCTTCTTATCTAGCAATTATACTTGCCTCTAAGTTCCATCTCTTCTCTTCTTGTCTACAAAGCTCTGTAGCTCAATGGTATTATCTTCTTCTTGAGCAAGAAGGTAATCATCTAGGCTTACTTAACAATTTTTCGGTTTAAGTTATCTAAGTGCTGCACGAACATGCTGCGTAAAACTCTAAGCTCGTGATGGTTGGTATCGGAGCACAGTTCAAGCACAAGAGCAAATGGTGTCCGACATTGAAGTGACCATAGGGGAGCAAGTTCGTGGATGAGATGACTAACCTCAACCTCAACCACGTCCACAAGGAAAACGAGGTAAGTCTAAAGCTCCACCCTCAGAATCTTTACAGCCTCGTGTTGCTAGCATAGAGCAAGCTATCTCAGGGATAGACAACGCAATTGAGGACCTCTCTTATCATCTTAAAGGTCTAGAGACGGATTATGGAGAGATCACTCAAGTGACAAAGTCTAACATCCTTGAGTTTAGTAAAGCTTATGAAAAGGAGCTTCATAACATTACACGAGAGCCCGTGGGCTTGCAAACCTTTTAGAGTGTGAATTATGAGCAATCCATACGAAAGTAGAGGAATCTCATACAAAATGGGAGAAGCATAGATGTGAGCGTGCTAGCCCTTCTTACACAAGTCCTAGTGAGCTAAGCAACATGCAAGTGCCTACTCCCGCCATATACAGTGGCACTCGCAATGCCATGGAAGTCGAAAACTTCCTATTCGGCTTGGAGCAATACTTTGAGGCAAAGGGTGTCCATGATGATGCTTCGAGGATTGGCATTACGCCCACTTTCCTTCGCGATGCAGCCCAACTATGGTGGCATCAAAAGCATAACGACGGGGGCAAAGACATCGTCTCCCTCTGCACATGGGAGGACTTCAAGAGAGAGCTTTGAAAGCACTTCTCTCTAAGCAATGCCGAAAAGGAGGCAAAGGCTCGCCTCCGCTGATTGAAGCAAAGGGGCACCATACAAAAATACATCAAGTATTTCACCACCATAATCCTAGAGATCGAAGACATGTCTAAAAAGGACTCCCTTTTCTACTTCCTAGAAGGACTCAAAGATTGGGTGAAAGTCGAGCTTGAAAGGCGTGGTGTGCAAAATCAAGATGATCTTATAGCCGTGGCCGAGTCCCTCATAGAGTACTCATCCTAATCGAAGGAGAGGAAGACCAACCACGATAAAGGTAGGGGAGAGCGGAATACCAAAAAGGATCATCCTCGAAGGGAAGGTCGTTCATGCAAGGCTTTCAGAGGGGACAAACGCGACACACCTAACAAAGGCTAGTTTGATGCCTCTAAACCCAAGAGCCCTTGTTTCATTCGTGATGGCCCTCATCGGATGTGTGACTGCCTAAAGAGGAAGATTGTTAACGCCCTAGCCACTCAATATGAGGGCTTACAAAATGATGAGCCATAAGCGGGGATGGGTTCTCTCCGTAAAATTGGTGCACTCAAAAGAGTCACACATGAAAAAAAGGGTCTCATGTACGTGAACGCCACAATTAACGGCAAGGATGTGTATGCGATGCTTGATACAGGAGCCACGCACAACTTCATTTCGAAAGAAGAGGCCAAATGGTTAGGCCTTAAATACACAAATGGAGGAGGCACCATTAAGGCGTTAAATTCACCCACCAAGGCAATATTGGGAGTGTCTAAGAGAACAACGGTACAACTTGGCATATGGACCAGTAAGCTTGATTTCTCCATCGTCCCTATTGATGATTTTCAAGTAGTGCTAGGCATGGAATTCTTCGACTAAGTCCATGCTTTCCCCATTCCATCTTCTAACTCCATTAGCATTCTCAACGGGATTCAATCATGCATGGTGATGGCAGAACAAACAGCGAAGGTTGAAAGCAAAATGCTCTCCGCACTACAATTCAAACGGTAGATGAAGAAGGATCCAAGTTTCCTTACCACCGTTTGAGAATTAAACGATAGTGAGGACATTGCCATTGCCAAAGACCCATTGCCAAGACGAGTCCAATCCATCCTTAAGGAGTATAAGGACATTATGACCCAAGAGCTTCCAAAGAAGTTGCCTCCACGATGGGAAGTAGATTACCAAATTGAGTTGGAGCCCGGTGCAAAGCCTCCAGCCATGGCACCTTACCGCATGGCGCCACCTGAACTTGCGGAGCTGAAGAAACAACTCCAAGATTTACTTGATGCAGGATATATCCAACCCTCAAAAGCTTTATACGGTGCACCCTTCCTCTTCCAAAAGAAGAAGTATAGATCTCTCCGCATATGTATCGACTATCGGGCACTTAGCAAGATTATCATAAAAAATAATTACCCAATTCCACTCATTACGGAGTTATTTGACCAACTTGGGAAGGCTCGATACTTCACAAAGCTTGACTTGAGATCGGGGTACTACCAAGTGTGCATTGCCAAAGACGACGAGCCAAAGACCGCATGTGTAACAAGGTATAGTGCCTATAAATTTCTAGTCATGTCATTCGGTCTCACCAATGCACCTGCTACATTTTGCACCCTCATGAATAAGCTCTTCCATCCTTACCTCGATCAGTTTGTAGTAGTGTATTTGGATGACATTGTGGTTTATAGCACAACTCTTGAAGAGCATGTACAATATCTCCAACAAGTCTTTCAAGTGCTATGCGACAATAAACTCTATGTCAAGAAGGAAAAATATTCATTGGCCCAACAAGAGGTAGAGTTCCTTGGCCACCGAATACGAGATGAAAAGTTTATGATGGATCAAGCCAAGGTGAAGGCCATTCAAGAATGGGAGCCTCCTACCAAGGTACCGAAGCTACGATCTTTTCTTGGGTTGGTAAACTACTATCAGCAGTTTATCAAGGGCTACTCTGCCAAAGCTGCTCTACTTACGGATCTTCTAAAGAACCGCACATGGCACTAGTCCCAAAAGCACCAACATGCCTTCGAAGAGTTGAAGAAGGCAATATGCGAAGAACCGGTGTTGGTGCTACCCGACCACACCAAGCTATTTGAGATACACATGGACGCATTCAACTTTACCATAGGGGGAGTTCTCATGCAAGAAGGGCACCCCATTACGTACAAGAGCCGCAAGCTCAATGAAACGGAGCGGCGATACACTGTCCAAGAGAAGGAAATGACTGCCATCATCCATTGCCTATGGGTTTGGCGACACTACTTGCTTGGCTCACACTTCGTCATCAAGACCGACAATATGGCCACAAGCTATTTCCAAACACAAAAGAAACTAAGCCCAAAGCAAGCGCAATGGCAAGATTTCTTGATCGAGTTTGACTATAGGCTAGAGTACAAAGTGGGTAAGGCAAAGGTTGTAGCTGATGTCTTAAGTCGTAAGGCGGAACTCGCCACTTGGAGATACAAGTTGTCCACAAAGTGTGCTCATTGATCGCATTAAACAAGGCCTAGAGCACGATCCTTTAGCCAAGAATCTCTTAAAGTTGGCAAGTGAGGGGAAGACACGGTGCTATTGGCTTGACGAATGCCTACTCCTCACAATCGGGAACCGCCTCTTTGTGCCAAGATATGAAAATTTACGGAAGGAGATCATCAAAGAGTGCCATGATTCTAAGTGGGTCGGTCACCCAAGTATGGTATGAACCATTGCACTCGTGCAAGATTCTTACTATTGACCTCAAATGTGGAAAGACGTGGAGGGCTACGTGAGGACTTGTCTTATGTGCCAACAAGATAAGGTTGAGTGCCAACGTCTAGCGGGGATGATAGAGCCCCTACCAATTGCAGAAAGGCCATGGCAAAGTGTCTCAATGAATTTCATCGTGGCCTTACTGAAGTCCCGAGGGATATGAAAGCATAATGGTGGTTGTCGATCGATTTAGTAAGTATGCCACCTTCATACCCGTCTCTACGGATTGCACCACGGATGAAGCTGCTCGAGCAATCCTCAAGCATGTAGCAAAACTTTAGAGAGCTCCATAAAACATCGTAAGCGATCATGACCCTTGCTTCACGGGATGTTTTTAGGGAGAACTCTTCAAATTATTGGGGACCGACTTGAGCTTCTTGACAAGCTTCCATCCTCAAACCGATGGGCAAACCTAGCACATCAATGTCTTGCTCGAGTTGTACTTAAGGCATTACGTGAGCACTCACCAACACGAGTTGGCAAAATTGCTAAACTTTGCCCAATTCTCATATAACCTCCAAAGGAGCGAGGCAACGGGCAAGAACACCTTTGAGATTATGACGAGACAACAACCCATGAGTCCACATGCCATAGCCTCAACATATGGAGGAAAGAGTCCCACGGCCTACAAGCTCGTAAAGGAACGGCATGAACAAGCCGACATCACGCGAGCATGCTTAGACAAGGCCGCTAAGAAAATGAAGAAATAGGCTAACACAAAGAGACAACACCTAGCATTTTAAGAGTGGGACTTGGTAGTTATCAAGCTCTTACCCCAACAATTCAAGTCACTTCGTAAAGTGCACAGGGGTTGGTACGGAAATACGAAGATCCCTTCTCAATTGTCAAGCGAGTGGGTGAAGTCTCCTACAAGGTTCAATTGCCCCCTAACCTCAAAATCCATTGGTCTTCCATGTGAGCTTCCTCAAGCCCTATCATAAGGATAAGGAAGATCCAAGTCGAAGCGAGTCCAAGCAAGCACCCACAGCTGTTGTCACCGCATTCGACAAGGACATGGAGTACATCCTTGCTGATCGAGTGATTCGAAGGAGGGGAGTTCCTCCAAACATTGAGTACTTAGTAAAGTGGAAAAACCTTTCGAACAGTGAGGCGAGTTGGGAACACGAAGACGCCTTGTGGCAATTTCGTGAGCACATCCAACGCTACAAGGACGAAAGCGCGTTGAGGACGTCACGGAATTAGGTGGGGAAGGATGTCACAACCCGCCCAATTTGCTTGCTAGAGTAGCCCAAAATATGCACAAAAGGCTTGGCTCAATTTCTAAAAGACATGCAAACCCAACCCCATTTTCTAGAAACTCTAGCAAGTCAAATATGTACAACTCTCATATGTAAATATACATAGTCAAAAGTTGTTCACCTACCACACCTAATTTAGGTAGGAATCATTTGTGGCCCTTGGATGTAATAAATCCTAGCCATTAATTGAGGAGGTGGTTCACTATAAATACCCCTCCAATGCTCATTTGTAAGGCATCCAAGCCAATCCAAGCAAACACAAAGCAAAGCATTGTAAAGAACTCTTGTGTGATACAAAGCATCTTATCTAGCAATACTTGCCTCTAAGTTTCATCTTTTCTCTTCTTACCTACAAAGCTCCTTAGCTCAACGATCCTATCTTTTCCTTGAGCAAGAAGGCAATCATCTAGGCTTACTTAGCAAATTTTAGGTTTAAGTTGTTTAAGAGCCGCACAAGCGTACTGCGCAAAACTCTAAACTTGTGACACATGTCTCTAGACAGTAGGGGCATGTTTGATGAGCTGAATAATAATATATAGGATATCATAAATTTATTTAGATTGGATTGGATTGAATAGTATGGAATAAAATTAGATAAGACATAATATTATACTATGTTTGTTAGCGTATTATATTAGATAACAAATAAAAGAAAAAAATTATAATATGAGAAGTTTAATTCAAATATAAAATAAATTTATATAATTATTAAAATTATTTTTAAAATAAAAATTGAATTATTAATTTTTTTATTTATTTAAATAATTAATTTTTATTTAAATATTTAATAAATTACTTATTAATTATATAAATATTTAATTTATATAATTTTTTGATATTTATTAATGAAAATTGAGATAAATATAAGCTTACGGCTATTGTGTTAACCCATGAGTAGGCTTGGTATAAAAACGTTTAACTTTTATGCAAACAGTACCGCTACAATACCCGCTACAGTATTGCTACAGTATCTACGCTATATTATATAATCTCACTCAAAATCTAAACAAACACAATATAATTTCTTAATTTTATACTATACAGCAATGTACAACACATCAAGTACGTCATAAGGTCATGTTTGGCACGCAACATTGTATGGTATTATTTTTAATAATTGTATTACATTATATTATATTGTATTAATTAATGCTATGCATAATATAGTGGATGTTTGATGAAACAATGCACTGTACTATTTTTTATACTATACTATACTATATTTATGTTTGGAGTATTTTTAAATTGTATTATATTATCTTTTATTTCAAAAATTAACAACATATTATTAAATAAATTAAATATTATTTTTATACCAAATTAAATAAATTAAATACTAAATAAAATAATTATAACCTACAATTATAAAAATATATAATCTTCTTTATATTTAATTTATATAAATTTAACAAAAATAAAATAAAGATCATACAAAAAGATTCTGTTTAGCTATAGTTAAAGTTGTTTAAACTTTTATAATGTAGTTTATATAACAAGAATATAAATAAAAGAAATCCATTCAATATCAAGCAACAAAAACAGAATCTTTTGACTAGCATCACAACAATATCAACCACAAAAAACAAAACATTACATATGTAAAGCAACAAAAATATCCCCCATGACAAAACAAACATAAGTAAATTGTTTCCACAACCAATAAAATCCCTCATGTCCAAAACATAACTAAACTTTTTGCACAACATATAAAATCCTCCATGTCTACACCACAAAACAAGCAACTGCAAAGAGAAGTATCTCATACTCCAAACAAGTTAGGTAGGTGCAAAGTCCTTCTTTTTGTCCCTGCAATATAAAAGTTCACTAACAAGTTAAATGAGAAAACAAGTTTTGCAAATAGGAGAATCGACTTATTTGAAGTCTCAAATAAAACTTTATAAACTTCATTATTAGTGCTTACTATTGCATCTACAAACATTAATTTAACATAACACAAGCAAATACACATGTACATTGCGTAAAATTCATACACATGGAAATCAGTTAAATTCTGTTTCCTTACAGTCTCAGCTAAAGTAATTCTCTGCTCGAACTTTAAAAGTATTTGGCTGAATATGTGACCAACTATCAAGCATCTTCTTTTCTATTGGGCAAAAAGGTACTTGAGAACCTACTAATGGCCTTGACAGAAGCCTCTTTGAAGAAACTGAAATACAATAAGAATAAGTAAAAAACTTAAATGCGCGCATCAAAAAACAGGTTAAAAACAAAAACTCCTTATGGCATTTTTATATTACCCTCAGTTGTTTAACCACCTGCAAGTAATATGACTTGTTTGGCAAAGCAGAGATTTGGAATGTAAATATATCCACAGAGCAAAATTGCTCAACACTCAATGGAGATATGTAAAAACTCTATATACTTATCAAACATCAGCCCTTATGCTTGTTAGAGGACCCAAGAAGCACCAATATTAAATTTTAGTTCCTCTAGAGAACTAAATCAGTTATAGGGTAGCAAAATTAATCAGCAAACAGGGAACATGAAATTATCAGTTAACTTTATCTAATGAAGAGTCATAAGTTAGAAATTCAAGAAACAGTTGCAAACATTACGTGTTATCTATGGCTTTGTCTGAATGTTACAATTTTGATAATTTGACAAGAAAAAGACTATTTAACACAAATTCGATAAAAAAAACAAACTATTTGCAGCAATATTACTTAATTTTTAATATTATGGACATATTATAGTCTTAATATAAAGAAAACAATCAGAGCTCATGCCGGTATTTTCAGAAAATAATAAAACTTCGAAGGTGAAATAAACACTCACACAGGGCAACATTAGGATGTCCATCACTCCATTTAAAGGAAAGTTTTGAGGTGGCCTTTTTCCATGGCCTTGGCGGACTGGAGCTTAGTGATCTTCTCTTTTCAACTGAGGGGAATGTCGAAGCAAGACAAGGCAAACAATTGGTAGGCAGAATTCCGCAAGCGTCCACCAATCCTTCATCCTTGCCAAAACCCTCATTAACAGAGGATGAGATCTCATCAAGGAACACAGGTTGCTTTACTTCATTAGAAGGCCCATCTGATTTTGATTGAGATTCAACATTATCTAAATTGACTTGCATATTTGAATTTTTTCCAACCTCAACACTATTGTGAACAGAATTTCCAACTGACACATTCCCCGGTCTCTGCAACTGGTCACTCAAAGAGGTAGAGTGTATATTGACATTAGCATCCCTTGGGGATGCATTACTCGATCTGGACAATCCTTCAGAGCCATTAATAGATGACACATCTGCAGACCTCAGTGTAAAAATATTTATAAGAATATCAGCTATGTAAGGACAAAATATATCATTTATCAATATGATAGCATCAGATGTCCACAAATATCTCACCATCTTGAACACTTTGGAAATCTTCTTCACCATCAGACTCAAAGTTTGCGACTGAATCAAACCAAGCATCATCACTACTTTCTGCAGAAGCCCCCACACGAAATCAAACTAAAAGTTACAGACATAAATGATAAAGTTTCAAGGTGAAGATTAGCAGCAATATTCATGGTTGATGGTAAATAGAAACAAGAATGACACTAAAGACAATTTTGAATAGGTTAAGACAATGCTACAGTCTAAATTAAGAAAAAAAATCTAAAGCTGCACTCAGGGCTAACAGAGAGTGAAAAAGAACACAGAATAATTATCTCAGCAATGGATCTCTAAAAGGGACACTTCACAACATGCAATTTCAAATCTCAATACAATTTTTAGTCCCTAACAAGAAGCAACTAAACAAAACCAGCAATATCCAAATATAAAATCAGAGCTGTCCATGTCCATCCATTCAACTATCAGGCTCCACAACCACAATCAATTGAAAGCTCTACAATCTCCCTAAAGTGATATGGAGGATGATACACCAAAATAGCCCACCGGCATTTCTAAACTGACTTAGATTCGCTGCCTCATATTGTAAACCACATTCTCTTATCGCCAGGAAAAGTGAAAAAAACTTCAAATTCAGTAAGTTTTGAGGAAAACCAAGCTCATTTTTTTCTATAGCACCAAAACTGTAATCAACAAAAAAAAAAAAAACCCACTTAAAGAAACCCTTGCTTCACATA
Organism: Boswellia sacra; assembly: GCA_013180625.2. NCBI lineage: Eukaryota > Viridiplantae > Streptophyta > Magnoliopsida > Sapindales > Burseraceae > Boswellia > Boswellia sacra. The sequence continues at coordinate 235,012 of SNVD02010202.1, read as the reverse complement.
AGGATCAGACAGAATATGCCAATCAACCATTGACAGATGTCGTGCTACCTTACTTCAAAGGAAGAGCATCCTTCCTTGATCACGTTACCAATAACAGACTTAACTTTAAAAAACAAAAGGCTATCTCCATAGGACCACTTTAACAAGGAGATTCACAACTTGCCAACAATTCCAAAATCCAGAATCTAAACCTCGAACTAAAAACACAAAGATAAGAACACAAACCATCACGAGAACCCACCAAACAAATCAATGAAAAAACAAAACACAATCTAAACTTAATTACTCCTAGCTATTTTAAAACTACGTGAATAGAAAAGTTTTGGTAGAAAAGTACGAGAATAAAGCCTCGGTACTGCTCTGTCTCTGCTTCATCTTGGTAGAAGGAAATAGAAGCAGAATTGGCTGGCACAGATTGTGAGAAACCAGATAATCTGTCTCTGGTTGTGTTAGTCTCCGGATTAGAAAATAATCAAATTCGAAATCCAACAGCACGAGATGAATTTGAGATTATTCCAAGAGTAGGAGATGAATAATTTAAAAATTTATAGAGAGAGGGTGGTGAAGGTACCTAAAGATGTTAGCGGAAGATAGAGACGAGAGAGAGACTGAGACAGCGATGAAGATGGCGATAGCGATGGTGACAGAGATGGCGACAGCGACGGCGACCGTGATGGAGATGAGAGATTGTCGTGGAGGTGGAGATGAGAGACTATCGTGGTGGAGACGAGAGAGAGTCGTTGGTGGAGAACAGAGAAACGCAGGAGGAGGAGATTTGGAAATTTTAAAAAATGTTTTAATTTTGTGTAGTGCAGGTCGATACGGCGGTTTTTTTTCACATTAGACAATGCAATACTTATTATAATAAATTATCCAGGATATTATTTAATATAATGTAAAATTTGTTTTAAATATAAATATTATATAAGTTAATATAGTATAAAGTTTTTATACAGTACAATGTGAACTATCAAAGATATCTGAACTACCAAAGATATCTTAAAAGTTTTATTGCATATTAAGCAGAGAAAGCTGAGAAATTGTGCATTTAAAAAAAAATCATATATCCTAAATTGCCTATGGCTATTGTCAAAATACCATAGTTAAGCAACTCTATCCATAAAATTAAATGGCAATCAAGTAAAGAATATTGAAAGTTAATATTTGATAAACGAGAAAGGGGCAATATCATATACTACCATTAAGATTTGACATAATATTATCCAGAAATATAGTTTCATATTTATAGCATTTCAGTCATTAAAAGTTTGTGTATTTATATTATCTAAGTCCAATTGGTTAATTCATTTTGGTTTTTAATGATGATAAGGACATTCTTGTCAATTAGACATTCAATAAGTATCGGGTAGCATTAATTTTATTTTCATCATAAATAATTATTCAATTATAATTTAGTTTGTAAAAAAATAAAGGGAATTAGTCAACTAGATTTAAATCATACAAATACGTAAATCTTAAAAACTGAAATGACTATCTATGGGAGAGTGGGTCTTATGATAAGACCGTTACCGATATGAAGAAAGCTTCGATAGGGAGATTAGAAAACTATAGAAAAATAAAGGCAACAAAGCAAGGCAAGCATGAAATGGAAAAATATAACTTAGGAAGGTACCTTTACACTATTGAGGTACATGAATATGTTTTTTTATTACTGTTTCTATAGTTTCAATTTTGTTCCATGAAGGATACCGTTATTAATTCCTCAGTCGTCATTGATAGGTTTGGTTGCATGAGGCTCTACCATATGTTGGCACTACATGTGGTAGTGCTCAGGGAGGGGCGGGGGAGGATGAGGGGTAGGGGGTTGTTGTGGAAAGGATTCCTCAGTTGTTGAAGTAACAGACAACCATGACGTCAATTGAGGAGATGTTGAAACGTGTTATTCATTACAAGGACGGTTAGTCATCATCCCATTATTTTGTCAACTCTATATACATCTACATGTTGAAAGGTAATAAAATATGTGATCATGTAGGCAAGGCCTCTTGTCATATCAGAGCAGACAAATGCAGAGGGCACAATAGAGTAGTATAGGACCTTAGATTAGTTGTGGGGATCTTAGAGGGTTTACATGAATTTACCCTTTATGTGTTTCCCAGTAACATATGTGCTAGCTTGTTTATGATTTGGACGAAGCCCAAAACCTATATATGTATGCTAGTTGTTATACTTTCTCACCTGGACGAAATTTGAATTTACCACCTTCATTTGCCTTTAATCATCATTTACATGATTGAGCCAAGAATACAACCTTGAACCTTGTTGTGTAAGACTTTTTCACCTTAAACTCAAAGTTATGTCGTAATGCCAGATTTGATAACTTCTCTGAAAGCTTAGCCTTACAGTTAAACATTTGCCTAACCGCAACTTGAACTTCATCAAACTATGAATGATGCTGCATTATCTTCAATTATGGATGACGAATGCACAATGGAGGCATCCACTTGAATGTGTTTGCCATATGCTTGTTGTTGTCATGCTCATTACCGATCTGTTTGTTAACTTGGTTATCCAATTTGGCTTCATCGTGCACAAAATCATTGGTCCCCCTCACCAAAATAATTGTTCAGATTCAGCTCTACTCTATGTCCTTCTAATAGAGGAGGATTAGTCTAAATAGGGCTAGGAAAGGTCATAGGAACATCCTGGTTCAAATTATCAACAACCTCCATGTGACCATCATTCGGGTTATTTACACCATCATTTGAACCTTTATTCAAATCGTGGTAATCAACATTAGTATCATCATCATCGTCATCATCATCACTCCTAAGACTGTCAAAGCTCTCAAATTCTTTAATGCTTTCAAAGTGACGTACTACCCTAAATGGCAAGGAATGATTCAAACCAACACTTCTTAAAGCCCTAACTAAATGACACATTGCAGGTTGTGCAATATAGGAGTTGAGTCACTTAATTGATTACTTCGACTTGCTGATAGAAACAAACATAAGTGAAGAGGAGTCCTCCTACTTATTAATTGATCAGGTTGTAACTTCTTGTTAACTTGTCCGTGTCTTTAACTGTGATGATTAATAGTGTATATGAAGTCTGGTCATCCAAATTATGTTGCACAAAAAAAGTCTTTGCCAATATTAATGCATGTAAGTCAAAAATACGAAGGACCCTTAGAGGATTCATTTTACTCAAATATAATCCTTTTTTGTACTTATACATTCCACCAACTTATTGTAAGTTGTGCACCTTGGAATTATCAAGCCTTTGGACCTCACGACCGTTAACAAATAACCACTATTTGCATCTTCCATGAACCATCGTAATACACCATCATACACAAACTTTGCACCCTACATTAAGAAAATAGTTAAAATTCATTCCCAAATCAAAGAATACAAAAAAAAAATTGTATCGATGAGAGCGAAACCTCATTTGTGTGTGTTGGCCCAATAAAACTCAACAAAAAGTATCAAGTCACTCGATAGCAAACACTCAATGGTACATGACAATGCTTGCCAAGCTCGACACCGTACATTAACAGTCGATCACAAAGTCTAACACAAGAGATAGACATGTTCGTCGGCTTTTGTTTGATTATAAGCTCAAAGCTCGATACCTCATGTCAAGTTTTGTCAATCACATTAATCCGATAAAAAACTAACAATTCTTTTCTTATGTCAGATTGTGTCAGACATAGTACTCGATACTCGATAATGACAAAAAACCCTGTTGAGTTGACACAAAATTCAGTTTTTTTTTTTTTTTTTTGCATAAAAAGTATTCATATATAATACTTCCACTTAGCTCAATTCATATTTTCTAAGCAAATATCATATTTTTTAGATAACAAATATGTGACCAACATTAAAGTATGAACTGAAATAATTATTAAAAATAAATCACTTAGACGAGGGTGTCTTACCTCAGTAATATTGTTTTTGCTTAGATCTTAAGATTAGTCGGTTCAAATGATAGATACGGATTATGCAATTATTTGTGTAAAGTAATGGTGGGTAGAAGAGAAATGGTATTGTTGGCCTTAGGGAAAATTTTCGCTCTGAGGGGGCCCGTGTATCAAAATTTTTTTAGAGTGAGCCAATAGATCCCTTAATTAGGGTTAAAATAAAAATTTTTCCAAGACATTATTATTGAATCTTGAAATATTTTTTGTGATTTTATTATTTTAATACTTAAAATTATTGTATTCCCTTGCTTATGATGGCTTCACCGAACGGAGAGTAGCAACTGAGGCTTTCATGTCAGATTTAGAAAATTCGGGTGTTCATTTATGTTTTGGAAATAAAGGGGTTGATTGTATGATTCCATGAATATGTATTACATATTAATGCAAGGCGAAAGTATCACGTGACATTGGCAGTCCCTTTGGAGAAGTGCTTGCCAGCTAAGGATTTCTATGTAATTAATTAAAAAAAAACAAACAAACAAATAAAAAAAAAAAAAGCAGTCCTAGGGTGGGAAAATAATTGAATTATTAAAAGGTAACATCGGGGAAGGTGCTCCCATCCCCTTGATGTTTGTGAAAGGAGCAGGAGCTGGTTTAATTAACCCCATCTCTTGCTGGTAGCTTGACTCAGTTTTCTGGAGGATAAGTGTTTGATCTGGGTTTCGTTGCTGGGTCAAATTTGGTGGATGATTAACTACATCATTTTGTTTTCTGATCTCAAGTTGCTATGGCCAATATCATGTCGTCAGATTTAGTGATGAACTGAATCTGAAGAGTTTTTGATCTGATTAGTCTTCTCATCACTTGAAGTTTATGGCTGCTTCTTCTTCTTCAACTCCAACTCCTCCAGTAAACAAGTATGATGTTTTCCTTAGTTTTAGAGGTAAGGATACCCGCCGAGGTTTTGTCAGCCATCTGTTTAAGGCATTTGAACGAGAAAAGATATATACTTTCATGGACGAAGAGGGCCTTGAGCAAGGAGAGGAAATTAAACCAACTCTGTTGAGTACAATTGAAATGTCAACGATCTCGGTTGTCGTTATATCAGTAAGGTTTGCTGATTCCAAATGGTGTCTTGAAGAACTTGTGAAGATCATAGAATGCAAGGATAAGTACGGCCAGCATGTGTTACCAGTTTTCTTTAAAGTAGAACCGACAGATGTAAGACATCAAACCGAAAGTTTCGGGAATGGATTCTCTGAGCTTCAAAGTCGATTTGTGGAGGACGAGAATATGCTCCAGAAATGGAGGAATGCTTTGGAGAAAGTAGCTGATTACGCTGGCTTCGGGTTAAACTCAAGTTCTTCCATCAAGTAAGTAGTAGTTTTGCATTAATTGTCAATGCGTTTATTTTGCATTAGTGCTTTGAGGATAAAAAGTTTTATGTCAACCTATGGTGAAAGGTAATGGTTTATTTATTTATATTTATATTAGACATGATTTTAGGTTTATTTATTTATTCTTTTTACATTGGACATGATTTTAAATGTTTTTTAAAAAAATGAACTAAAGTACTTCTTATATTAACAGTTGAAACGAATTTTTAATGGTCTGGTGAAGAAAACTGATTATAGTTGGTTAAGCTATTGGTCTGGTTGGCAATATAGTCAATTATGTTGTTATCCGAGTCAGCATGCAGTTGGCGCAAACTTAGGAACTTCTGTTACCCTAAATTCTTGTATATAATATTGAAAAGTATTTATAAATTAGAAACTTCATGGTTAGTTTTTTTCTACCAGGTCGAACCTAAACTTAATTAGTTGTCTCGATTGATACTAAAAAAATCGATAATTATCAATCATGGCGCAACTTCTCTGATTCTATGAAGGGGGCACTGAGCCATTTTCGGTTGTTGTTTGTGTTTTTGATGGCTTGTGAAGTTTTGTTGGACCTTCTTATTTTCTCAGCTATGTCTGTTTTGATGAAATGACGTATTGAGTAAGTGTCTTGCAAGATTGAAAAGAGAAGAGACTAGTGATGGAGATCGAGGTGAGAAACCATTAACTCAAAAGAGTCTCAGCACCCCCTATGTTTGGCGTCTCTAGCCTTTGTGTTACTTTCTTTGTGTGTCTTTTGCATCAAACCGCATAGTGTTTCACACTTGGGTTTTTGGCTTTTTGTCAAAATGTTAAAAATCCATTCCATAACTTAACGTCAGGCTTTGTCTTTTCCGCAAGTTGTGTCTTTGTGACAAAGCATTTTTGCGTGCCATGGCTACGACAAAGTGAGCCCGTAGCTCAGTGGCCCAATCGAGCTGTTGTCAAGGTGGACCTTAACCACCATCTTGGTGGCTGCTTGCGCTAGATTCTGAATGTAAATGGGCTCATAATAAGTGTTGGGCCGGACAGGAATGATACTTCGGCCTTTTAATAAAAAGAATTATAATTCAACATCCACATCTTGAGTTCTACTATCAACATCAGAGTCAAAATAATACATGTACCAAAACTATAAGATTGTAAGTGAAAGAATTTAAACCAAGAAAGGTATAAGTGAGAAAGTAGTTGCGTATTATAATTGTTGTCAGCACAAAGCTCTCAGGTTACTCTCAGCTACAACTTCATACAGGCTGAAAGGGTTTTATATAAAACAACTGCCCCTTCTAAAAATGGGAACAAGCCACAAACACAAGTAACCAAAGATGCTAAGTGTGAGTTACAACTTACAATATTTGTCTCAACAAAATTTAGCCAACAAATTTGGCTATGTGGCTATAGTAGAAATGATAGAAAATTTACTCTTATGTAACACTCCTTCTAGGAGATCCATAATTTTTCAGATAATTGCTTTTAACTTTCTAAGGAAAAATCTAGAGAGATAAAAATTACTAGAAAAAGAAATATAATTTTATGATGAGTCGAAAAGTGGTGGTGGACGTGCTTGAACTACCTTGTTAAACAAATATTTCTAGTAAAACTCAGTGAGATGAGCTTGGTTTAAAAGAAAAAGAAAAGAGTGAGTGTAATGCACAGTTTCTTATACATACTCCCACTAACAAATGTTCTCCATGACAAGAATTTTTGCCTGCAAGAAGGCTTTATAAAGATCAACGGGGTAGCACCTATTTGTATAGCCAATTGATATAAGATTTTGAATCGACAACTTTGGTTAAAATAATTAGGAATTCATAGTTTGTCTCATGCAATATGGAGATTGAATAATTGTATAGGTCTCTAGGGGTGAGCTTTATCCATATTAAAAAACTTTAAGATCGTGATGAACAATTATTTTTATATGAATTGTGCTTGGTTTGGAAGCCAATAATATATCTTATTTTGTCAAGATCCTTCATTTCAAATTTCTCTTCAAGAATGTAGTAGTCTTCATGATTTTTTTCCTGATTTCATAATGTTCTAATATATTGTTGTAATATTAAATCCAGATCGTTTCTAGGATTCTTGCAATTTCAAAAAGTTCTATTTCTATTGGATTTACTCTAGTTGTATAGGCAATTCTAGTCCTTCAAAAACTTTCTTGACAATTATTAGCATCTAGTAAGCGTATTAGTATGCAAAAAAAAATCTATAGAATACATGTTTAAGTTATTTTAAGAATTTTCCTAGAACATATTAGTATATGGTAAACCATATTAACATGTAAAAACAAAATACATGAATGCATGACAATTCCTTCATGAATGATACTTGAGTAAATATCTAATTGTCCACGGGAATATATTTCATCAATTAAGGTTTCTTTATAAGACTTTATGCCACAAGTCGGACTTTATACCAAGCCATCTTATTTGCTTGTGAAGATCTATTTGTATCCAATGGGTGTGATGTCTTAACCGTCAATACCAAAAGCAAAATACTTCACGGTTTGTTATAAATGTGAACTCAAACAAAATTTATTAGTTATTCCACTTTGATTATTTAATTTTTGTTGACAATAGTTTCGCATCATTATTGTTCATGATTTTGGTGGCCACTGTATATGAGGGTATCTCATCAAAGACCATTTCGTATAAATTTTACATCTCATAACATACAGAAATTTCCTAGTTTGTCAAGGACATTAGCCTCTTAAAGGACTCTAGGCTCACCAAAGGCAAATTTCTTTACTTGTCCTACCAAAGATATTAGCCTCCTCAAGAGCTTTGGCATTCTCGTTGTCTTTTCTAAGACAAAGGCTCTAGCTTCTTTGAGGGTTTGTATTACTTTTGAGACATGCTACTTCCAGGGCTTGTCTTGCTTGAGATTATGTAATTTAATTTTCCTCTTCAAGTGATCTTTGAGTTCAAGAGGTTTGCCACTTTTCAAAATGGAATAATAGACTATATAAAGCCTTTTGGACATATACGAGTAGAAATAGCTTTTTTTTTTAAGTTAGCACACTAATGGTTGGTGTAACTAATTTTTGTTATCTATGTTGTATTAATAAATGCTTCTAGCATTTGTCCCATAGGAGTGTCAATCGTGTTGGACTTAATATTTGTAATTTGTGAATACAATAATGCATAAGATACAAGATATAATTGATACATAAATATATAGCATGCACATAATATGTAAAAACTTACCTCGAAATACCTGTTAAAAGTTGTCAATTGAAATATGGAAATATAGAATTAGAGGGAGATACTAGTTACCAACTATTCATGTAAATAAGTGATACAAAAAAGTTTACCAAACGTCAGAATTTTGAAGTTCTTTGATGGATATCTTTGCAAATTATTCTGTTGAGTTAAAGATTTTTATTTCAACATGATATCCATTGAGTCATATATCTCAAATAATGGTAGATGTTTGCATAATTATGTGAGCATTATCAATCATTACAACTTCATTGTTCTCTTGGAATTTCATTCTCGATGCCATAAATCTTCATCGATGTTGGAAGATTTATTTTTTAAATATTTTCCTTCATTCTTGTTGACTTCATGAATGTTCCACTTGTAGTGGTTGTTCTTGTCATCTGAATGACAATAAATTTGCAACGTCTTCTAATGGTTTTTCCACGCTATTGATCATGTCGTCAAGTATGCTTTTTATTGTTATAATATCAATGTTCACTTTCAGGAACATAGTTGATGATTCTTCAATAACATCTCATTGTTGTTCTTGACAATTAAAAGACAAGAAACAATCTTGAATACTTTTCAAAGTAATGCCCTTGATATGTTGCCAAATTAAATTCGAGCAATATAAGTGATAGTCGCTATCTTATCATCTTCTTCTCAATCATTTCTTGAAGACAATTTCAACTATAATGTCACCGTGAATGGTATTAAGTCGTAGTCAGAAACTTGTATAAAATCTTGATATTTCAATCAAAGATACTAGGGGTGAGTTCGAACTTATGAGACTTGCATCTCAATGGAGTTTAATTAGCCAAAAATTTTCCCAACTGAATGCAATAGAAATGGTGGAGATCCACCTTTATGTAACAGGTTCAAAGTTTCTGGTACAAATATTGTTTGATAGAGTGATGATATATCCTTGTTTGATTGAAAAATTAATAGTAATAGACAGGTTGGATGTGTGGATTAAAAGTCAAGTGGCATGTTTAAAATGAATTATATTACTCATCCTAGTTTTTATCCAAAGTGATTTGTAATTAGTAATAATTGCCAAATGGATATCGTGAAAGAATGATATCGTAATCTTAAGCTAATGTGACATCATTTGTGATAGAATTTTGCGATGTAACATTACTCTAAAATAACAATCAGGTTTGGATTGTTTGATATACACTCAATAAGCTAACTGTTTATTAAAAAACACAGATATTATCTAGTATGACTCACTTTAATATGATTGATTAACAAGCTTAGGCCTACTCAAATGTTTTCAACATGGAAAAATATTTTTAAACGCTGAGTCATTTGATAGCTAATCATTTATTTATTTATTCATGAAGACCTTTTTTGTTCTTTCAACTTAATATTGAAATATTCTTTTGAACTGAAGTATTGAATTTCACCAGTTGACAAAAAGGTATTCTTGTTTTGTTACTATACTTTTCAACATCAAGAGATGGAATACTTAAAATGAAATTATTGAATTGTTAAAGATTATGCAAACTCAAGGTTAAAATTAAAATTGTCTTGTTTTCACGCATCTTTATTAAAATTACGTTTTGTATCCTTTTAATCAATTTATTTTTGGTATTTTCTGTTTTCATTTTTGTTAGGAATGAAGCTGATCTTGTAGAAAAAATTCTCCAACATATTCTCAAGATACTGAATCGTCCATCCTCCATTGATAATGATGAGTTGGTTGGAGTATATTCAAGTAGTGTTGAAGAAATTAAACCTTTACTGCTCAAGTACTCGATTCTAGGAATTTGGGGAATGGGTGGTATAGGTAAGACAAGTTTTGCCAAAGCCGTATTCAAGAACATTGAGGATCAATTTGTCTATTCTTACTTTGTTGACAATGTTAGGGAAAAATCAGAGGATAACAGTTTGAAAACCTTCTGCATAAGAAAACAAAACCTTGGTTGCAAAAGAGTACTCATTGTTTTAGATGATGTGACAACTGTAGAACAAATAAACTATTTGATTGGCGATTTCATGAAAAACTTTCGTTTAGGAAGTCGGATTATCATAACAACAAGAGATAAAAAAGTGCTTGAACAATATCAAGTGGATGCTGAAAACATATACATATACGAGCTTAAGGGATTATCTAATGAAAAAGCCTTGCAGCTTTTTAGTTGGTATGCCTTTCGAAAAAATTGTCGCAGTTCAGAGTTTCTTTCATTATCTAATAGGGTGGTAGACTATGCCAAAGGCCTCCCATTAGCTCTGAAAGAATTGGGTACATTTTTATGCACCAAGGCAAGCAAAGAAGAGTGGGAAAGTAAAATAAATAGTTTAGAGAGATATCCTGATCAGCAAATCCTAAAGGTGTTAAAGTTAAGTTTTGACGAATTAGATGATCCTCAGAAAGACATATTTTTAGATATAGCATGCTTTTTCAAATTGGAGAATAAAGATCTTGTAGTAAAATTCTTGGATGCTCGTGGCTTATTTCCAGATATTGGAATAAGTATTCTCATTGAGAAGTGTCTTATAACGATATTAAAAAACAAAATAATAATGCATGATTTGCTTCAAGCAATGGGTTGGGAAATTGTTCGACAAGAGTCACCAAGGTTTCCTGAAGAACGCAGTCGCTTATGCCATTATGATGACATAGAACGCGTATTGAGGGGAAATGAGGTAGGAGCTATTAAAGCCGCGAACCTTCCCTTTGTATTTTATGTGAGTTGTAGTAAAACATTGGCTAGGAGAATAGATATTGCCATTTCAATTTACTTGTGCAGAAGCCAAAATAATGAAGGCTTTTTGAAGATGTCATATATTAATTAGTTATATAATGAAAAGAAAATGTTTGAGACTGTAACAGGTAATTAAATGTTAGTATAAGCTTATAATATTTTATGCTAACTTATAATCTTTTATTATTTTTAGGGGACAAAAAAAATTCAAGGCATATGTTTGGACATGTCAAAAATAGGAGATATTTTTATAAGTTCGAAAGCGTTTAAAAACATGAAGACTTTGGGACTATTCAAACTGCAAAACTCATCATGTTGCGGAGACGAAGTCATTAACAAGGTCCATAATTTTGGAGGCCTTAAATCTAATGATCTAAGTTACCTCAGCTGGCATGGATGCCCATTGAAATCATTGCGGTCAAAATTTTATACTGGGAACCTTGTTGTACTTGACATGCCGTATAGTAAAGTTGTGGAATTGACTGTGGACCAGGTATTTATGTTGATATTTATATGGTATTTTTCTGTTATAAATATGATATCATTGTGTGCCGATTATTTGTGGGTGTTCTTATAATTCTCTTTTTTTTTTTTAATATGTTACAGCATTTGGATAACTTAAAACATATTAACCTTAGTCACTCCAAGCGACTATTGGAAATCACAAATCTCAGTCTTGCCTCGAATTTGGAGTGCTTGATTCTTGAAGGTTGTACAAAATTGTCCAAGATTTGCCCATCTATCAGGAGTCTCACTAAGCTTGTGGTTTTGAACCTAAGACATTGTGAAGGCCTTGGAAGTCTTTCATGCAATATACATGAGTTGAAATCTCTTAAACATCTTCATCTCTCGGGTTGTCCAAAACTTCAGGGATTGGCTGAAATTTGGAACTTTAGAAGTTTTTGAGCGTGCTTGAAGTTATATATAGCATATTTCAGCTTTTTGAAATACTCAATTTGGCAGTGTTGTATCATGGAGTTACCCAAGAATCTCTTAAATGTTATCAAAATGCATTCCACGATATTATTGTAGACTAACTGACAGATGACTGAGATAACTTGTTCATCGTTGTGATTTATTTGTCTATGAAATGCGAATAACTGATACATATAAGCTCGATATGACTCTCCAATTTTATGTTAAGGATTTGAATAGCATACGCATAGACACTTGTGTGGTCGAAAGTTATGGTAATTGGGAGATGCTGCAGTTAGTTAATGAGGAAGAGGAACGACTGCAAGAGATCAAAATTTTTAAACTGCTTTCAAGGCAAACTGACACGACCCGCCCCTAGCTAACACGGGCGAATCATGCCTAAAACTGTACTACGAAAATTTAACTTTTTAAAATATGCTAATTTATGAAAAATTTGGCAGAGTTTCCCCTAAATTTTAGACTAATCCCCCTGCCAAGTACACAAAATTTAACACTTCCAAAATATTTATATAACCACTAACTTCCTTTTCGGGACCTTAAGTCCATCTATTAAAATAATTGTATCTCCAAAACAATCTTTAGAAGAAAATATGACCTCCGGCCTCAAATATGATTAATTTCGATTCAAAAAGTTTACAACCAAAATTTTAAATATAAGTTTAAAAACTCAAACATGATTGAATAAACAAAAATGTCTAAAAGAAACTAAAACAAATCTTTGATACATATACGATATCAAATATTTACATATGCAAGAAAACCATCTACGATAATACAATAAGATATAAAAAAGAAAGCTCTCAAAACATCATCAAATGGCCAACCTCAAGCAGCTACTGGCGTTCCGACTGAACACTGCAATCTCCTGGGAAAAATGGTTTTAAAAAAAATAGGGTGAGTATAAACTCAGTGAGTGGGATAGAGTCATTAAAATAGATAAAAATTTGCATAAGATAAAATAATACATCATAACAAGTAATTAACTAAAAATTCTGCTTTACTAGCATTGATTAGAAAACTGCTTCTAAAATATACAAAAACGAGCTAATCTTTAAATAATCCATATGCCTTTCACAAAAATCAAAATTTTGATATAAGAATATTCTAAGGCATTTCCACTTGTATTCAAAATTCAATTTGATAACCGTATTAAGGTTCTAAATCCCGTAAAACTCATTTCGCAATTTAAATTTCTAAATCATTACAGTTTCACTAATCAAGTACCCAAACTAATCTGACTGATCATGACCTGGCGGGGCTAGGATCGCTCAGGCCAAGATATCTCTATACTGATCTTACGCATGCGCAGAGCTGCCCCCAAAGGGCTAAACATCCAGATCACACGGCCTAAAGCCTCTATGTGTGCCTGAATGGGTCCCAAAGACCTCTATACTTTCACTATCTGAATGAATTGGGTACTAGCTTAGTAAAACATAAAAATTCAATTCTGTACTTTTAAATCTCTAAAACATTAAACAATTCTTTCTAATAACAACATAGATAAAATTTGATAAACCATGAAATATGCTTCATACAAGAATAAAGGAATATCTGTTTACTAATATAATAAAGTTTCGCTAACAATTATAATAAAAATAAAATTTATAAATTATAATTCAATTATTGGTAAAAATGTATGTTTTTCCCACTCACAATCTCGTGGATCAACTTCTGTGGCAACCCCTTCCGTGATCGAATCCCGGTATGTATTAGGAACCGCAGTCTCACCTAAGGGAAAAGCCAAATAAAATTCTTTAATTTCACACTTCTTAAACTGACCAATTCTGGTTCTCCGATTTTTTATAATTAATTTACTCATCCAAACGGTCTAATATTTTATAAAGGTCTTCTACACATACATACCTAATATCATATCAAATTGCATAGCATTCTGTGTTCATTAGATCCCTTAAATCCTTCATTTTTTTCCAGATACACAAATTCTGTAAATTCATTTCCAGAACTGACCTCTCCCTATTCCAAAATACATGATAATTTGTACTAAATTCGTAAATTCACAAAACTCTCCAGTTTTAAACTAAACATATATAAAAACTCATATCCCAAATTTCATAATTTTTGAAGACCTCTAGATAACTCAATTAACTTGCCCAAAACTGATTTTCTGCAGAAAAACTGAATTTCCAGTGGTGAACAGTAATCTTCGAAAATTCATAATAAATTGCATACTCCACATTTTTCAGTGAATCCAATTTTAAACAAATTCTTAGGATGTCTATATTAACATATAAAAATTTCAGAATCAGATTCAAATCCAACAGACTGCTATAATTTTTGAAATCTATACTGTTCACAGAACCCTAATTTTCCATAATTATCATCAAAACTTCAATTCCTTCAAAATACAAGAAATTGAAGCCTAAATAAGCATGGAAATCTCATTTCTCTCTCTAGTTTCTCTCTCTATTACATCTCCAAATATCAAACAACCTCCTCCTAATATTGATCTAGAGATAGGATTGAAATTATATAATTTAATTAAACTAAGAGATGAAGAAATTACCTTAAAATCTTCAATTTCCTTAAAAAAAATCAAAATCTTCTCTTGCTTTCCTCTCCCTCTATCTCACGTTTTCCCCTCTGTCTTCCCTTCTAGATTTTCTCTTTTCTTTTCTAATTAAATCCAAATAAATGCTTAATATAAATGTAAAGAAAATAATTGAATTTGTGGGCTGGGTTAAATTAATGGGCTGGGCTTAAGTAAAAAAATAAATGGGCTTTACACAAACTGACTCAAGGTGAATTAAAAATAATAAGATCATAATTGTAGTGTACGCATAACAATTAAATATTAACTAATGAAGTATTACAATTTGAGGTTTCATGTTATCATTGCATTGGTCGATACCACATCATTTATTAAAATCTCTTTCAGATTTTTGTTCATCCATTGAAGTTATGTTACATCATTCTGTATAATTTTTGCTCATCATGCATTAGCTAGCTCCAATAGTAATGTCTCTCAAGTTTTTATCTCAAATGCTGCATCATTAATATTAATAAATCATTTCTAATTGTTTGGTTTTCATGGCTTCAAGATATGGATCAGTATCACATATCCTTTCTACACCATTTTGTTATTATCTTTCGTGTTTCTGATTGGATCTAAATGGCTTACCTTTGCGTCTCAAAATACAATTAATATGATCATATAAAAGATTCTTTTACGTTATTGTTCAATTTCAATTTATCTTGGATGCAACTTAAATTTGTGAAATGTTAGGATAATGCCATATGGATTGCCACGTTTTCAATTATGTGGCATTAGTATTGCTTTGTTGGCATTTTAGAGAAAATAAAGATCTTAATATTTTATTTGTTATTGTCCTGTTTCAATTGAGCAAATTAGAAATTCTTAACAGTAGAAATTTTCCAAAATCTAGATTTAATCCTTGGAAAGATTTTTATTTGATTTTCTTTAGGAAAGAAAGTCTCATTTATTATTGATTACTCTAAAATTTTTAGTTTTCCTAAGCCTTCGAGATTTACAAATATGAAAAGATTTTGGAAATTCTTATACAACAAGAACGCTGAATGTCGTTTTTCCTATTCTTTTGCATATTTCTTTCCTATTTTAGTTTTACTCTGATTTTACTATTTCAATTAGGAAAGACTTCACTGTTAAATACTTTCAAGATATTGTTTTCAGTTTTGAAAGTATTTATTTTATCTTATATGAGGAAAGAGTATGATCATGAATATTTATTGAATATCTTAAACGCGATTTAACTGTCCTTGACTTCAAAATATGCAGGTTTTTTGTTTGATATCAAAAGGACATTGAAGAATACTTATTGGATAAGGATTGCTTGCTAGATGAGTTCTAATATAAGAAGACTTTTATATCATGTTCAGTTTAGGAGATTAAAAGATTACTTCCCTTTATTCATTGATATTTATCCCTTAAGTCAAATTAATGTAGATCTTACAAGTTTTGAAAAGCTTTGATCAAATCCTTTTTTAACAAGTGTTGGATGTGCAACCTATACAAAGGAGAGATCATTCAACGTCCAAGATATACAAACTTTGTTCAAGTATTTTGTTAAGAGAGTGCTCAATGCACATCTATTTATGTTGAGTTTACATTTTTGTTTATTTAGTTTTTAGCTAAGTTTGTGTTCTTGAGAATTAGATTGTCGCTTGAGAGATTATTGCTTTTATAATTTTGTAACCAATATCATGATCGTGTCTTTGATTATTGGTATAGTTACGATAATCATAACTGACAAAATATAGACAATTTTGTTGGAGTTTTATCTTTGTTAGTAAGTGTTATCGGGAAACTGTTTTACAGTCTAAGGTGACTTGATCTATAAGGTAGTGAAGTGCAGTAAGATTAGAAATTTGGTTTACTAAGGTGGGGAGAGCATGGTTTACAAAGAAAGTTGAGTAAGTGACAGAGGATTTATTATACTGTAAATCTAAGTAGTTTGTAATCTGGAACGACTTAGTGTGTTGGAGCTTAGATGGCCATGGATGTAGGCTGATTTAGTCCAAAAATGCAAAACTCCTTTGTACAATTTTTATTTACGTTTATTGTATGTGTAACTGTTTTAGTTTCATGTTATGTAACTAAATCTATGACTTCAGAACTTACATGAATGGAAAATGATAAGAAAGTTAAATTATCTTAATCACAATATTAAAATTAAAAACTACATGTCATTTAATATCATTAAGATTTCACTAATCTTTTAATTATTTAAAAAGGATTTGTTTACATATTGGGTAAATCACCTAATTAGAAGTATTACAATGGAATACTGATTAATATTACATTTAATAAATTTTGGATACAAATTATTGTTAAGACTAATATAAATTTAAACAAAAGAAATCCTTAAAACTAAAATAAATTCAAAACTATTGTTAGATGAACTATTGTATTCAATTTTTTTATTTTAAAGATTTTTAATAATAAAAAGGGAAAATTATTGAACAAATATTTTATAATAATATAAAAATATTTACAATATAATAAATAATTATATTACTTAATTAATAATTTCAAAATAAACTATCATTCTTAATTAATTTTAAATATTTAATTAGTTTTATTGATCATTTAATTACAAAAATTATGTAATAATAATATAAAATAACCAATAATGATAGATTTAAATTTAAAATTTATATAATAATTAATTTCCATTGCAAAAAAATTATTTTGCATTATGATTTTAATAGAAAAATTTAACAAGCACTTCATATTGTTAATCTAGATATTAAATTAATTTTTATTCTAATTAATCTAGAATAAAAATTAAATTAGGTTATATTTAAAAATAAAATTCTTAAAATTATCATATATTAATATAGACTAATCCTATAATGCACCACACATAAGAAGGACTATATATGGTCTAGCTTAATCTATTACCAATCCCAATCCCAATCTCAATCTCAATCTTAATCAGTCTAGTTTGGTCCTGACTCTCAAACGCAGCCTTCATAACTAGTGTCATAGTTTTCATCAACCATATAAGCTACATTTTTATTTCTACTGGGATTTTTAACTCCCTAATTTCCTAATTACCATCAAACTTTTATGGGTTGGAATTCATAATTATATTGAGACCAACAATCTCAACCTCCAATCAATAAGGGAGGTGCACCTTTAACAACTTCATCCCTTGAAGGTCATTCCCGCCAATATGATGAAAGACTCAAGTTTTTGTTTAAGAAAAGTCTTCATCATGTCAAAGCATTATAGTTTACGTGAATCATCCTTAGTTGAAACAATTGTTTGTCAATTTCTTGATGGGTTAATATCACTAAGCTTCCATATGATTTATCATAATATTATTCAGAAAGCATGTTTGAGGAATCAACATATCCCTAAATGTTTGCATTTTTATGTTATCTAAGTCCATCAAACACGTATTTTATATCATTTAAGTTCATTTTTTATCATCGAAATGGACATGGATGATACAAAAATAAAAACATTTAATGGAAACATTTAAAGTCACACTGATATATTTTCAAAACATGTTTTTCACCTAATATTATTTCAAATCATAGGGGAGGTTAGTGATATTATCCCATTTTTTTATGTGTTTAATAGAATCTTACATCAGTATATTTTTGTGTGAGAAGTCCTACTTAACTATAGATCACATTGATTGCCGCAATGAAATACATAGACTTTTGGTCTCCCAAACCCAACCCTTGCAAAAAACGCTTGATCTGTAACATTTTTTTTCCTTTTGCTTTCTTTAGTAGTGGAAATGCCTCAATAGTAGTGACATAGAATAAATTAGAAATTTTTATTTCATTTTAGGATTTGTTGTAAATTAGTGATTTTGATTATTATTTTAACTTCTTAAATTAAATGAGTTCTTTGGGTTAATTTCCTAATTTGATTGGTTGCTATTCTAATAAAGAATTATTTTTTGTATTTTCTAGTTAAATCGAATTAAATTATTATTTTCTAATGGGAATCTATTTCATAGTAAAACAAGTTTATGGGCACTATGAATATGAGTGCTTAGTCATTTTATTTCCTAGGCTTGAATATTGTTATAATTAATCTTTTGTTCTTAATAGGTCCTACATAAATTCTCTCGATAGCTTGGGCACACACATGGCTACCTGCACAAATTAACACAAGCTATTAATTTCTAAACAAAATAACAATTTTTATAGGGCTACCTCCTCTCTTGGTTTCATTAAGTATTTGTAATTATCCTATAAAATAGTGATGTCATCTAACGGTTTTTTTAGTAATTGTAACGGTTTTAGATGGATATTGATGTCATCTAACAGTAAAAATGACGGAAGAGTGGTTTGTGATGAGTTTTCATAATATTAGGGATAGACAGTGATGAAAAGTGATAAACAGTAAATATGGACGAAATTAAACTAAAACCAAGGGAGGTTTGTGTGATTAGTCTAATTTTTATACGTTTAGGGGCACAAATACATCACCTTTTTTTTAAAGAATAATGACAATTTTCCCCTTCAGGTTTGGCTGAAAAGATGTCGTTCGCTCTTTTGAAAGTTATTTTTTGCCCCATGAGGTTTGCCTACGACTGTTAAAATTAATGACGTGAGGTTTATTCGTAATCCTACTTATATTGACTTTAACGCATCAGCAACCATATAGATAACTATAATTAAGCATATTTTAAGGAAAAAGTTTTGTACTGTCAACCTATTTAAATTTAAATTCAATATTAATAATAATTAAAATAATTAAACATTCTTTTATCATCTATTATCACGAAGAACATCAACGCCTCGCGCATCTCCTCGGGCAAACCTTCATCGTTCATCTCCTCCTGGAGGCAAACCTTCATCTTTCAATTCTCCTTCTGGCAGCAAGCTTTCATACCCGTATCTCCCTTAGAAAACACACCTTTGTCGAGCAGCACACGTCTATCAGAAAGATCCATAATGCAACACGCATATCACATGCCTTTCAAGCAATCCACACAACCAATCAACCAAGAGCACAACTAAAATATGCTCACTGCCTCTTTGTATCACCATCACAACTAACATTTGATCGCTTGATGAATTAAGGGGATAAACAACACTTGAAGGGCAACTCTTTTTCTTCTCTTATCCGACAATCAACCAACGGCATTACTACAGCATGGTCACTCGAAAATTTCTCAACTCAAGCCTCAAAATAAACCCGACATTCATCTTTCAATTCCCCAATTTCACCCAATTTTAGTTACAGCTTTGGTCTGGAAACGTCAAGATCATGCAACCAATCCGCTTTACAAAATCCCTCTCCGATTTAGGGTTTTTAGTAAGAGCTTAAAACCAGATCTTTAAAAAAAAAAACATAAAAGGCCAAATTTTTCTCCATATCTAATTAAAGTTGATGAAGCCTGAAGGGTTGAACTCGTTTCTGTAGCAAGCCCGAATATAGAATTATGGAAGTAGATTTTGCTCCAGTTTTGAGAAAGAAAACACAAGTGGGTTTGGAAAGCTTTGAAGGAGTAAAGGGTGGGATTGCAGGGGAAGCAGAGGAGGCGTTATGCTGCTGTGTCGGCGAGAGAAGGTTTTCCTCTTCACCCATCATCCCTGACGTTTTATCTTCACCATTGCCTCTCCGCCACGTGACCTCCACCACCAAAGCACAAACACAAATCATAGCTCCAGTTAATAGAAAGGTTGGGGTGAAGTAGTTAGGTGATCCTGAGTCGGTTGACAAAGTATGTTGGCTTGGCTTGGGTTGATAAGGAAGTGAAGAGGCAATGTTTGATCCGGTTTGATCCGGATCCAAATTACGGTTTGATCCGGTTCGTGCGTATGTGGAGAGGAGAGGGAAGTGGGAAAATGTTTTTATTAATTCTAGTAATGACTTTTTTAATTAATTTTATCGATTATTTATTAATTATTTGATTTTGAGGGTACAGTATGTTAGTTTAAAATTTGAGTACGTATGAATTAAATTGAAATAAAAATAAATTTAAATATAAAAATTTGAATTATATATTTATTTTTATATTTTAATATATGAATTAAAATATCCAAAAATTAATGATTTTACGTCCATCTATCCGAAAACGTCCATCTTTTCGTGTGTATATATATATATATATATATATATATATTATTTTTTCTCTTAATTTTATTTTACAAAATAAATATATTTACATACTAAATTTGTTATAAATTTTATTTATTTAAATATATATATAATATAATTAAAAAATTATTTTAAAAAACAAAATTTAATATATAAATAAAATAAATGATCATAAAATTATTTTAAAAATATATATAATTATAATATAAAAATAAAAATAAATAAAAATATTTAAAAATTAAAATATCAAATTATATATAAATTGATAATAAATAAATTTTTATAAAAAAATTTAAAAAATTAACAAAATAATAAATAATTCAAATATTATGTAAAGATAAAAATTATATAAATTTTACCTTTCTGTATTGTTTAAAAATATCTTAAATTAAATTTTTAAATTAACAATAATCATTCGCTGTCATTGATAGTCTTCGGTCGCAATATCTTTTTTTTTTGTTTTTATTTTTTTAACTTTAATGCCCGTAGTTTAAAAAGATTGAGGGACGATCCATCTCTTTTGTCAAACCTTAGAGAGCAAATAGTGTTTTTTTTTTCTTTTAAAGTATACGACCCAGCGTTCGAGTTCACCATACAATTCACAAAGCCTTCATTTAATAAAACATTAATATATTAGATTTCTTAATTTTACAAAAGCGACAATGATTGTTTTATAGATTTTGCCATAGATGTGAATTGTAAATTTAAATCTATCTTTATGTATATATTTAAATAATAAGAAAAATTATATAACGAAAATGGACCTTTATACAAATACAAGCGGGAGGAAATCTCCAAACGATATTATGATAAACCCGCATTCGTCCACTTTGTCGCCGTTGAGTGAATATCGCTTTTCGTCTTTGCCTTCTTCTTAATCTGATTACTTCGGCTGTGTTCCTTTTCGTTTTTGTAGAACCGTTTTCCGTTTTCATCGTTTTGAAAATCAGTGGATATGTGTGCGTTTTTATTCCCCAAATTCATTTTCATAAAACAGAAAATATTCCGTTTTTACCCCTGATTGTATCCCGAATTTACAAAATTTTTGCCCCCAAATTTAACAAATCTGCTTTAATCCTCTGCGCCCTAAACTCGTTTCCACCGTTTTTCACGTCAGAACCGCCATCTACGCTCCTTGCCACCATCGCCTCCTCCTCTACTCTCATTCTCCATCTCCGCCTGGTCGTTTCTCGGCCTCATCACCTTTCTTCTCGCCTCTTCATCTCCGCTCTCCTTCGCCAACGTCAGAAGCAGAACAACCGTAGCAGATCGTCTCCACCGTCGACGCCTCTATCACCAGCCTCGACATCAGCTCCTTGCCCATCGGCGCTGGGCCTTTCTCGGCCTCACCACCTGTCCTGTCGCCCCCTCATCTCCTCTCTCCTTCGCCACCGACAAAAGCAGAACAATCGTAGAAGACCATCTCCATCGTCGCCACCGTCAGCGGCCTCGACATCAGCCCCTTGCCCATCGGCGCTGTCCCTTTCTCGGCCTCACCACCTATCTCGCATCTTCATATCTCGTCTCTCCTTCGCCACCGTCACTTGCCGATCTGCTCAAGAATTACCCACCGTGATTGATATGAGGTAACAATTGTGTGATTGCTGGTTTTTACAATAATTATACAATGTAAAATAGTTGTGCTTGGTTTGATTGCTGGTGGAGATGGATGTTGCATGCTCAATACTCGACGGGTTGTTGCCGAATTGTTTTTTTCTGTGTGTATAAAAATGAAATTGATGGCTGAATTGAGGTGTTTTTTGGGTTTCTCTTGAAATGAATTGGTGGAATGGAAGTGTTGTCTACTGGTTGCGATGTTTAGTTGGGTTATCTTTCTGGATTTGTATGTAGTGCAGTTGTGTTGTCAATTACATTGATGAATACGTTATTGCATAATTTTTAAATGTGCTTTAATTTTGATTGATTGCTCACACACGGTTTTGCTTTTTATGAAATGCATTTGCTTTTTGTTTAACAATTCATTTCACAAAGATACAAAGTGAATCCGGAATTCAGAATCAAGATGGCTGATGTGTGAATGTGAATTTTTTATGATAAATCAATATGAAATGCATCAATTTTCCGCTGGCTGCATATGGTTAGGAAATTGCATGTGAGCAGTGATAGTTATTATGTCGTTATGTGTGTAAAGAACAAGTTAAATGAGTTGTTTGAGATCTGCAGCGGGCTTAGTCTTGGGCGGGGGAGTACATAAAAATTGAACAGGTATATCTGGAACCTCTTCACACAAAATCCTGTCAATTGATGCTCTAGTGTCTTTATTATACTTTCATGACATCTTTGTTGCAGCCCCCTACATCATTTTTGTCTGCCATGGAAGATTATGTGAAGCAGGCTCCAACTTCTTTGGCGTTACAAAGTACAGCAGTATGATGTCTCAACACTTTCGATTTAACAAATACTTGTAGATCATCTCCAAACTTTTAAGAGTTTATTTATTTTTGAATAACCAGAGTTGTATACTTGGCTAATAGAAGCTTATGTCTAAGGGTTTATTAGTCCTGCTTACATTTTTCTTTTCATTATATACATAGACGGTGTATGTGGTTATTTTGCAGTTTAGAATGATTGATTGAATTTTTAGCGGGGAATATGAGATAAATAGGTCTCTAGGCAAAATCTACTGAAATACATTAGGACATGGAAGATGCATTGATTTGAGATTCATTTTATTTAGTGTTATTACTGGAATTTAGTTAAAATCCTCAACCTAAAAAAACGGATGAGGAAGTTTTATTTATGCTTGCCCTTTTCGAATTGACAACTATATTGTTTATGCCACGGAAATTTTACTCTTTGAATTTATTTTTGTAAAACTATGGTCAGGCAAGTGATATTCCTGCTATAAAAGGTCCAGAACCCGTTGCTGCTTCCGAAGCTGATTTTTTAACCGATAACCAAGATTCCTGTGCTAAAGAGGAATCACCTGAACCAACAAAGAGTGACAATAAAGCTAGTAAACAAGAGGCTGATGCTAAAGACCAATGTGTGACAACCTCTGAACCAACAAGGGATAACCAAAGTGAACCTGCAGCCTTGCAACAGATTGGTGATCTTCTGGTAAGGGTTTTTCTTGAGTCAATACATAGTGTCTTTTCATGCATCATCATATATTGTTCAAAATTTTGCTTTCTTAACTTACCAATCCCTATTTATTATTTTTAATTTTATTTATTTATTTATTTTTGAGGGCTTGGATGAGCCAATCCAGGAAGCATCTCAACTGGATGAAATCAACCCCCTCGCACTGGCAATTGTTACCTCTGGTGAATTATTTTACTTTCATTTAGCTCTTCATTTATTTCCTTTTAGAGTTATCATTTGGTGATATTTTTATAATAATACATTAATGATCATCTTCTATTTATTATAACAGAGAACCCATCAAATTCTGGAAATGAACTCAATGAGGCATGTGAAACCCTAGGTTGGGAGCTTGCACTTGTTACAGCACCAAGCTCCAATAGAACTGTAGCAGCAGAGCCCAAATTGGTTAGTTCTATGTCAAGCAATTTCATCTTTAATATGAAAGGAGGCTAGGTTAGCAAAGGTGAGGCAATTTGATTCTGATAAAAAAATGGTGTGAAGATTTCCAAGCTTTGATATGATTGCAAAAGGTGCTTGGCTGTTCTTCTCTACCTTGTTGTAAAAGACAACTATTAATGGATATCATAATCCTTATCTGCTTTATCAAAGTTGATAACTTCGCAAAAGTTTATGCTTCTTTGCGAATCATCCTGTGGATGTAATCAATGGCAAACTCTTCAAAGCTGGCAAAACACAAGCAATTATCGAGTAACAAGAGCTTTGCCACTGTTCCTTTCTGTCTTTTTAACAAGCTCCATAATAGTTCAATTCAGTCACGATCGAAAACGTCTTAAAGAGTAGTTTTAAGTCTCTTGTCATAAGCTAAATATATCTGTGTTTCTCAAGTTACCAATCTCGTCATTCTCCTACTATAGATTCATGGGATTTGCTTCAATCAATGCCAGCCATAAATTAATAGTCAACGCTAAAAATGATAGAATAAAATCATAAATTTACTTGGGTTACCAAGTTTAATTAATAGCATAAAAAAACTATACCGGATTTCCGTTTTTAACTTTTGAAAAGTTAAAGACAATGCCATTTTTATCTTGTCAATTAATTTTTTCAATTTACTTAAAATTAATCATGCCAACAGCTGTTTCACCCTTTTGATAACCATATAAAGTGCTAATTGAAAAGTGAAACAAAAGCAACTCCAACTCCTATCATGTTTTGGTTAAAGTGGTTGTCGTAATCGGCTAAGTTAATAGTTAATTTTATAGCTATGTTAATTGAGTAAAAATATAATTAAGATTAGTTTTTTATTGTAATGTGTTCGGGTATGTAAGAAAATAGTAATATCTGTTAACAAGCTTATTATTTATACAGTTTGTTAGAATAAGTGTTTTGGATTCATTTCTAAACGCATTTTATATTTTTATTTTGAAAATTTGATTTCAATGATTCATTATCTTGTTTTTGTTTTCAAAATTTCAATTCCAGAATTCATTTTCAAACACATATTCAAAATTTCAATTTCAGAATTCATTTCTAAACACATATCTTATTTTTGTTTTCAAAATTCTAATTCCAGAAAACATTTTCAAACGTATATCTTGTTTTTATTTTCGAAATTCCAATTCCAGAAAATATTTTCAAATGCATATCTTATTTTTATTTTTAAAATTTTAATTTTAAAAAATATTTCTAAACATATTCTGGTACTTAAAATACTGAAAGTACGAAATTCATTTTTTAAATCATTTTAAAAATAAAAACACGTTAAACAAAAAATAACACACCTTTCGCTTCTTCAATCAACGTTAAAAAACAGCCGTAAATGAGTTACACCAACTACACCGCACCCCAATGATACAACTGCACCACGCAGATAAGTTGCTCCTCAATCGTTTCATTTGTACTTGTAAACCTATAAATCAGACATTTGAAGTCTTCACCCTTTCGCTTGCTTCGTTTCTTCTGCGTCTTCACTCTTCTTCCGCTTCCTCCATTTCGGTAGCTTTCACTGTTTTCGCAGATTAATCTATTTCTTTAGTGTTTCGCTAATTTTCAATCCATTCAACAACACGGAGGTGCTTCACGGGGAAGCTGCTAATACTTGTCGATATCATTATCGGCTCTCTACAAGTTCTCCAGTTGTTGTTAATCCCGGTACGATTCTGTTTCTTTGTTTAATTGCTGACAAAATTAAGAACTGAAATTACGAATTTACTGGCCTTTCATTACTATTTTGAAATCCGTGCCAACTTTGTTTATAGAGATATTAACGATAGGATAGGATTGGGATTTCGGTTCTGTATCTGAACTCTTATGTTCTGTTTTTGGTTACTTGGAATTTTTTGTCCAAAGAGGAGGAGTTAGTACCAGAATTTTATTTCATTTTATTCCTTTTTTATTTTCCTGTGGTTGATGAACCCCAGAATTCAAGTTATTCAGTCTCACTTTGTTGCAATTGGCCTTTTATACATGAAAAAGTTTGCATCCCTGTTGCAGAGTGTTTATGTTCAGATTTCTAGGAGAGACTCGTTTAGATGCGTAGCTTCCTGCTTGCTTTTTAGTGAAAGAGGCGTGCTATTACGGAAATGCTTTTGGCATCTTCAAACTC
The DNA here is from genome assembly GCA_013180625.2 of Boswellia sacra. Lineage (NCBI taxonomy): Eukaryota > Viridiplantae > Streptophyta > Magnoliopsida > Sapindales > Burseraceae > Boswellia > Boswellia sacra. The sequence goes on along the minus strand of SNVD02010202.1, from coordinate 208,663 downwards.
GATTTTGAATAGTTGAAAAGTACTTTGAGTTGTGTGTAACTGTGTTTACATGTAGCATATGGCTGAGATATACTTTATTTTTTTTTCTATTAATTTGGAATGTCTAAGAATGTTACATGATAGATATTTTTCTGGATAACTAAAGCAGTTGAATGATATTTTTTTTTTCTGAGTTGAAAAGCACTTTCGCTTCTTGATATATGCTATTTTGAAAAATGCTTTTTGTATCAAAGACGCTTTCTGCAAATTCAATCTTGAATGTGCTTTCAGTGGATGGAGAAGTTGTTTAAGTAGACCTTTTACTAGTAGATTAATATTGGAAAACTCTTTCTTGTATTGCTGAATTGAAATGCAATTAAGAGGTTTTCTGAACATTTAAACTATTTTCCTATAAGATCATAAAAGAGCTCATTTGTAATTCTGGTTCTGTTTTATTTTTTTCATCGTTTTGCATAAAAAACATTGGAAGAAGGATGATATTCCTTACCTTATCTTCTTCTACAGATTGGAAGTAAATGATTTTTACTGTTTCATTTGGATGAGACCAGAATGGATGCCATACATGCTTCGTTTTATTGAGTTCTATGCCCATTGGATACTGTAATATGTTACAAATCTTTCACAGTTTCACTTTACTATATTGTTCTTGTTGCCGGGAAATGCTTTGTTTGTCATTTCAGTTATGATATTTCTTCCAGAATCTACTTCTTTCTTCTTCTTCATTGAATTTCTTTTTGTGTAGTGGACTAACATAAAAGCTTTTCTGGGATTAATATATGGCATGCAACCATAACTACTGTTATTTTGGATGGCAATGTCATGACTCTCTTTCTTTCAGCTTTTTAACCGGGTTATATTTTGATCTGAACCATCTAAACTTTTGTTGACACGGATATGACTATTCTGGTCATGGAGCCTCTAGTGGAAAGATATGCTATCATTCCCCTGAATTGGACTATGTTAATGCTGAGTTCAAATTGCTCCTGATTCTTTTTTTGTGTGCTTTATCAAACTTTATTCCTTTGCATGATTGGCTTCATATAATAACAATATACTGGTTTTTGAACGCACAATGTGGGACAAGAATCTGCCAATTTCAGGAAACAATATTTTGTTTGAACTGGAAAACTAGGAGCCTGATTTGATATCACAGTAGCAATTTCAAATTTTGGCACTTGTAGAAGAGTATCTCAAGTCTTTTAAATTCCAGCTGCTTGTTTGAGAAATGGGTGGGGATTAATTTATTAATTTGTCCTGAGTTGGCATATTTTCTTGCCATTAGATCAATTTTGGGTACTGTTTGTTAAAAAGAAGAAAAATTAAAGAAACTGAAACTCAAAGGAAAATTAAAAGTAAAAAATGAAAAAGAAAAAGAAACTTGTCCATTCTCATTTGATGACGAAGCTAAGAAGTTACTCTTAAAATTAAAAAAAATTTAAAAATTGATTTGGTGGTGAATTTCTCACTGCCTTTTCTTACACTTGTCATATTCCAGAAGTTTTGATTTTTCTTTTACAATGGTTGCTTTGTTAGTAAGTCTTTGGAATATTGACCTCTTCAGATTCTTGGAGTGGGTAGCTCAAATAATCTCAACTACCTACTATTTTAATATTATATTGCTTTTCCTTATCTGGCTCTTTAACCGTTTGTTTATTTTTCTTTGTCTGAGTTTGGTTTTTTTTTTTTGGCTGCTTGCTTGTGTTGTTTGTTTTATACTGATATGTTGTTAATGTTTGCTATTTGGTTTTGTTGTTTTTCAACCATACCTAATCTCACAATCTTATTTTCTTAGTTTTTATTTAAATCCAAAGTTACCATAAAAAGTCCTATTTGCTTTTTGATAAGATTGTCTTCAACATAATAACTCTATAAGAGGTCAGAGGCTAAGATTTTTCTCTTCGCTTGAGAGACAGTTCCGAGCTTCATCTTCATGTGGGATTTTATTGGACTCGCAGATCGACTATTAATCATCTCTACTGTTTGCTCGACTTGAAGTCTTCTTCTGCATCAGCTCTATTAATTATTTTTCTTAAGCCAACAACATGAGAAATTATTTTCAAATATCAACATATTTATTTATAACAAGTACTTAACTAATATATTTCTAGAATAATGATAGTGATCAAGGGTGTGTTTGGGACTGCAATAATATACAAAATTGCTGTAGAAAAGTGTTGTAAGAAAAATCAGCTGTTAGTAGTACTTTCTGAAAAAATTTGGGGTGTTTGGTAATGTAGCTTTTCAAAATTTTTGTGCTCTCCAAAAGCTATGGATATATGTTTGGTAAACTTGACTTTCAAAAGTTAATTTTCAAGTAAGAATACAAAAATATACAGAAGATTTTAAAAAGAATTATTATTAAAAATTATATCTAAATTTACATTTTTAAAAATTAATAATAATCATTTATCAAAATAATTTTAAAATAAATATATTTATTTATTTATAATTTAAAATAAAAAATAAAATTTAAAAATGTAATGCTGGACGTCAACCACTGTTGGCTGCCGTCAAAGCGGCGCATTGGCGACACAGTCAACATTTTCAAACTCGTCGTCGTTTGCCCTCTTTGATTCTGCTGTTTTATCCTCCGTTTCGGCATCCGATCAACAGAGGTCTAAGGTTAAAGTTTCAAGGCCGAAAATTTAACCTCAGATCTTCAACGATCAAAGGCTGGAACGGAGGAGACAACGACAAAATCGGTGAGGTAGATAACGACGAGTCTGAAGGTGCTACTAGAGGTGTGGCCGACAAGCCACTTTGATAACTACTAGAGGTCGGCAGTGGCTGACATTTGACAATTTTTTATTTTTAAAAAAATTTATTTAAAAAAGAATTTTTATTTGTTGTATTTATTTAAATAGATAAATTAAAATTTTAATATTTAAAGATATTTTTGAGTTTTAATTGTTTTGTAGGGATGATCTTGGTACTTTTGGTCATCCCAAATTTTAACTTTTTAAATTCCGATTTTTAAAAGTTGATACCTATTTGCTATTGCAATCTAATATAAAAATAGATTCTCCAAGCAGCAGCTTCTGGGACAATCAGTTTCTAAAAGATTTACCAAATACTAAAATAGTTGCAAGTAATAGCAGAATCTTAAAGCTGCTGTCCAACAGGAGTGCCAGTCGCACTCCAAATTAAAGATGGATTGTAGATAAATGATCATTCTGACTCAGATTTCTTATCTCATGTAGGCAAGATTGGACTTGCAAAGCTAGTTGACAATGAACATAGTAGACACTATATTCAATTTTATCTTTAACAATTCAGATATAATTTATTGTTATCTGATTTTTTGAAGATTGCTCATGTTTTATAAAGTAAAAGAGATGTTTTAAGTTTTATGATCTCTTTATTCAACATTTTCTTACCAGGATTGAGTGATTGCATAAGATATCTTATGTCAATAATTGATTATATTTTTATTATCTATATACATTTTCTCATGTAAACAAGTGATTGTATGTCAAAATATCCAATATCATTAATCCTAATAGATCAAAAACTCTCATTTCCAAGTGAAATGACTTAAAAAAATAATGATTAATTTTTTTATGACTCATAAAAAGATTTATTTTGATGTATAAATTATATTGATTCAAAAAGCAAATTTTTAATAGTAAGGAAATGCAATTTATTAATGAAAACAAAGCAAGTTATTGCTAAAGTGAGATATTTAGTAATGAATTATGTTAATTTGCATTATCAAATAAGATGCATTTAGTAGACAAATATGGATTGTTAGTGACGATTTCATTCCAAAACAAGATACTTTTAGTGATGAAGGGTGATGATTTAGTTACCAACTTCATATTTGCTAAATCAAAGTACTTTTAAGGAGTCCATTAAATCAATTAGTGACCTTGTCTTTCATTCCAAAAGAAAAGTACATTTAGTGATGACATACAATTATTTTGTAACAACATCATTGATTCCAAAATAGTTATATATTTAGTTACGAAAAGTAATCATTTATTAGCTTTTTTTTATTTATTTAAAAAAGTTACGTGTAGCGATGAAACATACTCTTTCAGTGACCAATTTCTTATTACAAAAAACTGATACATTTTGTAATGAAGAGTAATTCTTTGGTGACAACAACTTTCCTCTAGAAAAGATGTTTTATCTAGTGATGAGTAGAAATATTTAATAACAAAGTTTGCATGGCTAAATAGAAGTACTTTAAGTGATTAAATAAAACCAAGTAGTGTTGTTTTTTAACATTAGTAATAAACATACATTTAACAACCACTTCCTCACTAATACTACTCAAATGAAATTTTAGTCATATGCTTTTAGTTTACAACAATCGAGGTATAGTGACCAATACGTTTGGTAATTAGTAAGCATAATTTTTTATTGCTTACTAATTATCTTTTGTGAGAATTTATAGTGAGTAAAATGGGATGAGAGATTTTTCGTCACTAACTCTCTTTTGTGATCAAATATCTTTGTTATAGCAACCATTTTTAATCATGACTAAAACCCTATTTTTTTATAGTGAGATAGATCCCCTTGTAAACTCAAATTTAGAGAGAGAGAGAGTTATACTACAGAGCCTTGAAAAATTATAATATTTATATTTTAATAGTTGTTAACATCTTGTGGTGTAAGGATACATGTGAAGTGGTATTTTGTATAAATGCGTGTTGATGTGCACTGTAACATTTATTTAATATGGGCTTATTTGGTGGGTTATAGGACTTGGGTTTGTATTATATTGTGTTGAGTTTATTTTATATTTTGTTAGGTTTTAGATATATATTATTGAGCTGGAATTATATTGGGTTGGGTTTAGGTTAATTATATGGTTTTAATACCTAGAGAGTTCTATTTTGAATATTTGTGAGCGGTCCGGATATTTTGGACTGGATTGTTTTTAGGATTTTTGAATGCGAGTCATTTTCCTTCCTCTTTCATCATCATATTATTGTTTTATTTGGTTGTAATCAAAACAACAATTGTTTTGACACAAACAATGTGTAAGTCAAAGTTAAAATGAGTGGGACAGAAAGCAATTAGCAAGGTTATTTATGTAATTTGTCTGCTAACCCAACCATATATATATGCATAAGTCGTGTAGGGGAGGAGACAACCACCAAACCCATGTGGACCACTGATTGGTGGACTTTGACTTGGAGTCTGGCTTATTTTCAATGAATCTCCAGTTGAATCACATACCATTTTGAAGCTTGTTTCGAGCTTTTTCCAAGCATGTCCATCTTGTCACTTGATTCTCTACTAATTTTGCAGATCGAGCCTTGAAATTTGAAAACTTGTCAAGCATTTTTGGGCCAAAATCTGGTGAATCACCAATCACGATGCCTATGATCTTGAAGCTTATTTTTTGTGCTTTCTAATTGTATCTATTTGGTTACATATTGATGCATAGATTTTGTAAATTAAAGGAGGGAAGTTTCAATTCATATCGGTTCTCTGGTAACATTTTTCGATGATGTCTTTCTGATGACGTTTTCTGACTCGCAAACAATCCCTCAACTTCAGTTAGTCAAGGATGAACTTAAATTCTAAATCATTATAGTGATTGGACATAAAAAAAAGGGGTAAGGGGCTTTGGATTAGAGGTAGGGAATTTTTTACCTTGCATTTGGTTAAGATTGAAACTTAATATGATTCCTTAAAATGACAATGATGATTGTTCCCCTTGCTTGTTATTGAACTGATTTTTGCGCTCTATTATGTTGCTATGATGTTGTGTATTGTGGTGTGGTTTTGGAATGATGAAGTAGTGCATTAGTAAGCTTCGTTCTTAGAAATTGTGCTGTGTTAATGTAAATTATTGTACTGGTAGAATTGTGTTTTTGAGAATCTCTTCTTTGTTTTAGAAACTCGACATGGTCACCTTTAATTTGCCATTGATTTCATTGGATTTTGATTTGAAATGAATTTTTGAAGATAGATGTTGAAAACTAGAATTTACTATTCATCCCAACCAGTTGCATTTTTTTATAATATTGTATTAGTTGATAAGTGTTTTTGGGAACTATGTTCTTGATTTAGAAAATAGACATGTCAAGTTTTGAAATGCCAATAGTTTTATTAAATTTGGTTTTGAAATGGATTTTTGGTAAATTTTTAAAATTGTTTCCTTGAATTTGAATTTTCATTATTCATGCAAACCAACTGGGCATTTTTTAAAACTGGTACTCCTTGATGTGTTTTCCTGGAAACCTCTTTATGGTTTTGGAAAATAGACACGTGAAGCTTTGTTTTGCCACTACTTTGGTTGTCTTTGGCCTTGAAATAAATTATTGGTGAATTTTCTAAGAAGCTTGTGGAAAATTGATATTTTAACCTTATAATAAACTCAATGGTCTTTCTTTTCCAAGTTGTACACTTCAATAGCATTTTTGTACAATTTTAAAGAATTTTCCAAAGTTTGTTGAAGAATTCTAAAATTCCAAAATTTGTTGGAGAATTCTAAAATTTTACATTGTTCACCAATTGTTCTAAATATTTTGAAAAAACTGCATCAGATGAAAAGTTGTTTTACAAATCTAACTTTGGTCTTACTCAACACTTACTAAGCTTTCAATTCCAAGTGATTTCACTCAAATTAGACTTTTGTGCAACCCATGATGATTTTTAAAAGTTGTCACTAGCTCAATGGATTTTCTTTCTACTTGGCAATTATGTTTGTTTGTAGGACTTAAGATAAGTGGTATTACGTATGCTTTAAATCAAGGATCTAAATTGATAATTTGGATAGAGTAGGACTTGAGTTAAGTGTGGTATTATGTGTGCCTTTACTTAAGGACTTAGAATGATAGTTTGTATTTTGTTGGACATGAATTGCGTTAGTGTGTACGTACTACCTCAATGGTCTATAATGAATATTGATTACTTGAGGTTTTTTGGATTGAGTGATGTCTTTGGCTATAGGTGGGTGTTGGACCTTATGGCAGCCACTTAGATTTGGACCTAAGAGGAACATGAGCTGGTTAGTCCTAATGTTAGGTCTTGGGTGGACTGTTATGATATGGACCTAAGGAAAACGCTAGATGTTGGAATTGTTTATCATGAACATATTTGCATATTTGTCCTTGGTTTGTGCATGCATAATCTATGGCTTATGTAGTTTGTGATGTTCGTTAATGGATATGTGATAGGTGTCTATTTATGTATTACTTTTATATCAATTCGTCCATGTTTCTTTGCTATATTCCTTGGTATTTTTATGTTTTTATGTGGTTTTGATGTTTGTAGGAGTTTTGGAGCAACTTGCACAAAAATGGAGTAAAACCCTTCATTTTCACCTCTGCTAGTCACCATCTTCTCGGATTTAATTGTATTGATATACAATGAACCCGATGACATATTATATACCGTTGGAAAGTTCTCGAAGTCTATTTTCTGGAGAAATTTACGGTTTATAAATCCATTCAGTGTACCAAAAGTTGTAATCAAAACAGTGTGAGATGTATAGAAATATAATTCACAAGCACTGTAGCATGTATAATACGGGGCACTGTAGCAAGTCACTGTAGCAGAGTATTTAAACACATTTTAGTGTTTTATTTTCATAACTTGAAGAGGGGAGAACGTGGTGGAGGCTTCAGCTCTGGAATTCTTTCATCTCTTGGAGTTCTTGAAGGAGAAAGGAAGCTTGGAAAGAGGAAGAACTACAATCCAAAGAGAATTACATCAAATTTGCTAAGTTTTTCCCTTCCCTTTCATTTTCTGGAATGTCTCCATGTTGTATTGTATTTACCACGTTCTTAAACATGTGTAACTGAATCTGAATTGGTTGAGGGTGATTTCAAAGCCCTGATATGGTTTTTGTAAGTTGATTGTGCAAGAAGTTGTTATCCAATTCTCTAATTGAAGTTGCTTGTATTTTCCCATATTTAATGCTTATGATTGCTTGCTGATTGTATTTGGGTGGCCAACTGAATATAATCTGGATTTGTCTATTGCTAGACTAGAAATCTTGATCCGTAATTGTCTTGAATTTCTAATCTTAGTAGCAAAATTGTGATCAGAGATTGCAATTGGAGAATACAACCTAAGTTAAATAATCCGAGCTTGTGTGTTTATTGCTTAGATCAACCTATCTTTCTTATCGTAATGCATCCATTGAATTAAATTTAGAGAGCTTGTTCTAGGTTGTTTAATGGATAGAGCTTAAATAAAGAGCCTGTTTTATTTAACAACAAAGTAAGGAAAGATTGGGATAACAGAGCTTGTTGTTATCTACGGTTGATAATTTCAATGGTGTAATTGGATGACAATTCTATGATTAATTCGCAAATCCATATCTTGTGGTAGAGAAGGATCCCTTAACCAGCTTTCTCCCATTGATTTTTCATTCAAATTTACTTTCTGTTTTGTTATTCTTTACTTGCATTCTTATTTCATTTAGTAAATCATTCAACAGAAATCCCCCCTGTTTAGTTTATTGTTGCTGGAAATAACAAATTCAATTAGAATCAATCCTCGTGGGAACGATATCTTACTTATCACTTTATTACTTGTGCGACTAGTATACTTGCTAGTTTTGAACGCATCAATATGTGTGATACAATGATGGATGGATGATGAATGATTTGTATGAATGTCATGTAGGTTACTGAATGTGCCTTATGTGTGGTTGCATGATGGTAAACGATTTGTTTTGTATGAGATGCTGGTTGATAAATATGTGAGAAATGATGGAATATGGATGATAATTGATATGTATGATAGATGATATCGATTATTGGATATACATGGCACTTTGTTGCACTAGTGTTTGATTTATATGGCACATGACATCAGCTAATATATATGCTTGACCTATTAGTGAAGGATGAATTTTGATATATTTAGTTTGTGATATTGTTTAATGGAGATGCATGATGCATTGGTGTTAGACCTTGGATGGGCTGTTATGATACGAATCCAAGAGGAACACAAACATGAAAATACTATTCATGTTGGACCTTGTATGAACCATCGTGATATGGATCCAAAGGGAATACAAGCATGAAAACAATGTTGATGTTAGACCTTGAATGGGTGATACGGATCCAAGGGGAACACAAGTATTAAATTATAGTGTTGGACTTTGGATGGGCCGATGTGATATGGAATTCTAAGGAGAACATGGGTTTAAGGTTCTAGTGTTAGGTCTTGGATGGGCCTCCATGATATAGGTCCACAAAAAACACTCGATTGAGGAACTGATTTGTACATGCATATTTATACACTTGTAAATATTGATGAAAGACATGAAGTATGTATTATTTTTAATAGATGTGCACGAGTTCTAGATGCTGAATAGCTTTAGCAGTCATTTTTGCTTGTTTAGATATATTTTTGAGTTTTGCATTTTGCATGCTTTTCATAGTTTACCATATTGATTAATGAGTGTAGGAAATACATTGGTACATAGATGGTAAACGGTCAATAGATATTCATAACATATTAGTGTACGAGTGGTGGTTGATTTGTATGGCACATGACATAAGTAGAGGGATATGCATGGCGTATTGGGGCAAGGATGGTATTTGACTTGCATGGCATGTGATGTTGGTTATTGACTGTGCATGATGGATTTATGCATGCATGGTAAATGACTTGTGTGACACTTGATATTAGTTAGAACATTCATGATGGATTTATGCATGGATGGAATATGACATGTACAATATGTGATGTTGGCTAATTTATAAGCATGATTCCTTGGTACATAAATGAAAGATGATTTAAGTTTTGTAATTTTGGTAAGTGGAAATGCTCTTGTATCAACGTGTGATTGTCTATGGTTGACTATAAGGTTAGAGGTTTTCTATTAGGCTGTATTGCTCATCCCTTTCTCCATAGATATGCAAGACGATGCACAAGCTAGTGATGTTATAGAGTTGCTTAAAGGTTTTGGATGATAGTGATTTGTACTGTGTTGGATGCATCTTGGGTTTAGCCTAGACTATGAGAGCCTCTTTATTGTCATTGGTGATCTTGATGTACTAAGGTTTAGACTTGTATATGTATATTTTAGATGATGTAGTAAAGTATGCATTTGACATGTAAGAGCTTGTATTTGTATAATTGGAAAAATGATATTAGATAATAAAATCATACGTTCTACAAGCTCTAACCTGAGTTTGTATATGTGAAGTTAGATATTTGAATATGTGTGTGTGTGTGTGTAGCGTAATTCTCATGCATAATTAGTCACACCTAAAGTCTCCACATAAGAGATTTTGAGACGTGATATATATTGTGTTTGGCCTATAATGTTTGACTCTGACAAATATTATAAATATTGGCAATGGCAATATTATAACTTATTATAGCGCATTTTATATTGAGGAGTTATAACTTTGACTATGATATTTTCTCTTCTTTGCTAATATTTAATGTTTTCTTACTTCCATTATTATATATCAATTATTGCATTATACAGGTCCTTGATAAGGTATGAGGTCAACTTGTCATTAGAATAAGAAATTTCAAGGAATAATTAACATGACTTGAGATAGGAAGAAGTGATTTTACAAAAGCCAAGCTAGCTATGCAAAACATGTACAAATTAATCTCTGTTAAAAGTATGGCTTTCTTACCCACTTTCAAATGAAGAAGTTGTGAGTACAAGGTAAAAGCAGGAAAGCATAACATATTATGCTCTCACAACTTATAGATAGTTAAACTTTAAAAAGGTTATTTGTTATTGTGTTTGCATTATAAACATGCATGCCATAAGTTGAAACTTAACAGGCTTGCCAATGTATTCCCAGCTAAACCACAAATTTGGATTCAACATTTATCATGAATCCACGTTAAATTATAAGCTACATGAAGAGTTTGATTCTTATTCTGAATTTGTAAGTTGCAAATATTGAAAATTTTGAAGAAATAATTGTATTTGAAAGGATGAAGAATGGGTTTGATTGTAGTTGTTTTGATAGTAAAATTGAGTTGCCTTTGAAAGTGTTTTTCTTTTATGTATTTCCAATATGTTTTAGGATTTGCTATTACTTTGGTTCCCTTAAAAATATTTACAATTATAAGTGATATAGGATTTCTTTAATATATATGAAAGCTATTTATTTCCTTAATAATGAATTTGCATATTTATTTTTCTGTCATCAACCAATATTTTGTTAAATCAGATAAATAAAGGATTTAACATATTTGTCTACTATGTTGTTTGATTATTGAATAGTTAATTTTATTGCTCCATGCTTTTGACATTTTAAGTCAGATTATGTTTTTCTATAGGTCCATGAAGCGGGAAGTACATTGTAAATCATGTTTTTACATAAATCATTGTGGTAATTGTTCTGGTTAAGTTAATGATCAAAGTGAAACAAAATGGTTTAATCGGTCCTAAATTGGTTTTCTTTAATTTGTTTGAACAGCTAGTAACAAGCCAGGGTGCATTGCTTATTTAATTATAAATTGTTATTTTGCATTTTATGTATATGCAACTTCTCTAACATATAATAAATAGGGACATTGAAAAATCAGACTAATTATTAATTATTTTTAAAGAATAAATTGGTTGGCAACTTTTCTTCTGGTATGACGATAACAACCTACGTGTTCTCTCTTTGTAATTGATAAGTTTAGTCCATCCTAGTGTTGTGTCCAAATTTATCTGAGTGCATTTCTGCCTCTTTTTTTTTTTTTTTTTCAAATTTTTTAAATTGCTTTTACACTAGTATTGCTGTCAAACTTTATTTAAGAAAGCTGGTAGATGCATCTCTCAACTGTAAAACTTCATGGATTTTTATATTTATCCTAGGATGATTGTCTATTTAGTTTGGATTAATCAATTACTTGTGGTCAATCAGAGGAGAAGAAAGGCTTAAGTAAAGCTGGTAGATGCATCTCTCAACTGTAAAACTTCATGGATTTTTATATTTATCCTAGGATGATTTTGTCTATTTAGTTTGGATTAATCAATTACTTGTGGTCAATCAGAGGAGAAGAAAGGCTTAAGTAAATATATTTGGTTTAGGTTATCGATTAATTTTTATATTCTTTGTACGTCTTTCGGTTTGGACATACATTTGTCTAACGACTATCCATGCATTTTACAATTCTATATGCCTTAAAAGAGTATCATGAATGAAACTTGAATGTATCATGATCACCATGACCTTTCTATTTTTTCTTAGGATCTATATTAAGGTTGTCAGAGAGATTAAGTAGCAACTTCAAACTAGGACAAAAAAATTTGTTTGTATTGATGTATGGGTTTTACAAGATTGTATCTTTACAAGGTGTTCCTTTCTTAGGTTGGAGTCATATGGTTTTGTCTTAAAAGGTTTGTCTTTAGAGAAAGCGAGTAGCCTCTTTCACAAGCCACAAACCAATCTACTATTCGAGAGATATGAGACAAAGCTACTATTGTTGATTTGGCCCTAGTAGCAACAATATGTATCATGATCACTACATCTTTGAACACACACACACACATATATATTACATGTTTTTTTAGCTGTTTATTGCCTTGCTTGAACCTCTTTGTATAAACTTTCGAGGCACAGATATTATAGTGTGTTAGATTCGTTTTCGATAAATATTTCATAAGCAATTTATAACTCTCTTCCTTTGTAAATGCATGACTTACCTTTTCTTCGGAGGAGTTTCATATAAGTATTGTTGTTGAAAATTGAGTGACCAATAACAATCTTTGGCAACAAGAGTACGATTTCTACATCTTGTAACTATCTAAAACATTTATGTGAGTTTTGCCATGCAACATTATATCCACAATGTTGTTTTAATTAGACTCGCAAGTGCATGAATCTTTATTCTAACCTAGTTCCCAAAAGTTGATTTGTGAAAATAAGATAAAATTACTTAAACAAGGAATCAACATTCACAATTTAAGATGTGCTCAAAATAGAGATGCATGCTAAGGTTAAGAGATCAACTCGTAGTGTATTAATTAACGACAAAATTTGACTTTTTTATAACTCAATTGGAATCCATAAATGAAAAAGTTCTCTAAACAAATGATATAGTAATTTAAGTCATCTTTTAGTTTATACATGAGTTATATTTATTTCTTTTTGTTTTCAACAATTAAAACATTCTTGTATATAGGTACAACTATTTATTGTGTCATAACCATGTTTTCTACAATAAATCAAGATTGATTTAAGCATTTTATTATATCAAAGATTGGTTATAATGAATCAAGACTCCAACTTTACAAGATGAACAATAACAAAGATGGGAGAAGAAACAACATAACAAGAAGTAGGTGGCAAAGCCAACCATCAACAAGTAAAATAAAAAAAAGGAAGACAAATGCAAAACATCAAATATGAACAACTTAAATATAATGTTTAAGTCCTTGTTTAAGAGTCTAGTGAATCATTAATTTGTCATCAGAGTTTTATCTTATCGCCTTAGCATATGAAGAAAATTAGCTGAACATAATGCAAGAAAGAAAATTAATTGCAAGAAAAAAAGAACTACTTATAATATTGCAAGAACGCAAAAGAGTTGGGAGACTCTTGGCTAAGAAGCAAGAAGACAAACAAATGAATTATATATCAATTTATAGAAATCCTAAGTCAAAATGAATTACTAGGATTAATCTCCACTTACCAATTCACGTAGCACACCAAAGACCAAGATTTAATTCCACCTACCACTTCACTACCTCTAAGTTGATCAAATATGGCAACTTTTGGTGCAAATTGTGGTAAAAACATGTAGAATTACAAGTATGAGTTGTTAGCCCTAAGGCTACATGATAATTTTGATGATAACAATACACATTGATTAATTGAGATTTACTAACATGTTTATTTATGTGCAAGAGTAAGATCATTGAAATAATTGTAAAATAAAAAAAAGGCTAATTAAAATGAAGTGTTGAAGCTAAGGAGAAGACTACATGTTAAAGGCACCAAAGTTTAAGAACAATGATTGATTCAAGAAATGTGACACATGAGCAATATTCAATCAATTGGTCATATATTTCTCTACAAATGTCCAAATAACGTGATTCTTAATCCTTTGGAAAGCTTACTCAATTTATAACATTTCATATGTTTTAAAGAAATTCAAATTTCAAGTGTAAGGTTGTCCAAATCATCATGCAAGTTGAAAGACAAATGGAAGCAGCTGACATGAGCACCGAATACTCTTTTGGACATATCTTGAGTTAGAAAAATCAAAATAACTTGATTCTTGCGGCATTGGAAAGATAACTTAATGAGACACATTTCATATGTTTGAAGAAATTCAAATTTCAAATGAAAGGCCGACATAATTGACATGCAATTCGGTGAACTGACACAGAGAAGAAAAATCAACTCACATGAGCACCGAATGGTGCTTTGGCCATATCTTAAGATAGAGATATCCAAATGCTTTGATTCTTAATGTTTTGGAAAGATTATTCAAATATGCAGATCTTTTATGTTTTGAAGGAATTCAAATTTCAAACGGAAGGCTAACAGAATTATCATTCAATTTGGTGGACTGACACAAGGAAGAAAAATCAAGTCACATGAGTACCGAATGGTGTTTTAGCCATATCTTGAGATAGAGATGTCCAAATGACTTGATTCTTGATGCGTTAGAAAGCTTATTCAATTGTCCAGATCTTTCATGTTTTGCATATTTTCAAATTTCAAACAGAGCATTGACAAAAATGGTAGACAAAATTACGGTTTTTATGGTGGGTAGAAAATTTGGAGTTGGCGTCTTCACTTGATTAAGTTCATCTCATTTGCCTATAAAAGAAGCCCTTCTCCCACGCATTCTTCAAGAAGAAGAGAAGGATTTATCAAGCAAAAAACAAGAGAAATATCAAGTCTAGAGAGCTTTTATATTCTTTATCTACTCTTTGAAGAGAGATATACTTTTGTTGTAAAAATTTTATTTGTTCTTGTATTGTGGTGAGAGTGAGATCTACTTGTAAAGGATAAAAGTTATCCTTGAGAGAACTCTTTCCTTGGTGAGATTGTTCATCAAGAACTCTTGGCGTGGTGTTATCAAGGGTTGAAGGAAGTTACCTTGATGAGATTGTTCATCAAGAAGAACTCTTGGCGTGGTGTTATCAAGGGTTGAAGGAAGTTGCCTTGGTGAGGTTGTTCATCAAGAAGAACTCTTGGTGTGGTGTTATCAAGAGTTGGAAGAAAAAGTCTTGGTGAGGTGTTCATCAAGCAAGTTGTAAAGATTCTACAACTTAGTGGAAAGCTTAGCTCGTGGAGCTAGGAGCCCGTGGACGTAGGCAAGGTTTGCTGAACCACGTAAATTGAGTTTGCACTCTCTCTATCCATTTCCTCTTTACATTTACTTGCACTTGTAATTGTTCATTATTATTAATCTTTTGATTGTATCTTTGATAAATTCTAATTTCATCTTCTTCACCTTTATTCTCAAAGAAAGATTGAACTAATTTTGATCTTTCAAGAAAAGTTTTCTAAATCAGTTTTGATAAATAAAAACCCAATTCATCCCCCCTCTTGGATTGTCATACCTGGGTCAACAAGTGATATCAGAGCAAGGTTGCTCAATTTTTTAAATCTTAATCGATTTTTGAGGTATGACAACTTTTAATTCAACTTCATATGTTGAGGAACTTTCTATCTCTAGACCTCCATTTTTTAATGGAAGTGACTACTCTTATTGGAAAACTACAATGAGTATTTTCTTGAAATCTTTTGATTATGATTTGTGGTCTATTGTTTTGGAAGGACCTTTTGTTCCTACCAAAATTGAAATGGGGAATGCATGCTTAAAGAACCTAAAGAGTTTAGTGAAGATGATAAAAAGAAATTGAGTTTGAATGCTAACGCTATGAATGTGTTATATTGTGCTCTAGATAGAAATGAGTTTAATAGAATATCTACTTGTTCTACGACACAAGAAATATAGCACACACTTGAAGTAACTCATGAAGGAACTAGTCAAGTTAAAGAATCAAAAATTAGTATGCTAGTTCATAGTTATGAGCTTTTTAAGATGAAATCGGATGAATCAATTTCTGAAATGTTTACTAGATTTACGGATATTATTAATAGTTTGAAATCTTTTGGTAAATCTTATTCTAATGTTGAAATGGTGAGAAAGATTCTTAGGTGTCTACCAAAATCTTGGGAGCCAAAGGTGACGGTAATTCAAAAAGCAAAGGACCTCACCAAACTACCATTAGAAGAACTTATGGGTTCTCTCATGACTCATGAAATCACCTTGAAGGAGAATGAAGAAGATTGTGAAGTGGCAAACATGTGCTTCATGGCTTTAAGAGAAAATGAGATAAGTATTCTAAACCATGATCCTAAGCTTTCATATGATGAATTACTTGAAGCATTCCAAAATTTACATGCGCAAGTTGATAAACAAAATTCAAAAATCAATGCTTTCAAAAAGAAGTCAAAAATCATGTTATCTCAATTAGAAGAGTTGTTGGAAATAAATGAAGCTTTAGAAAATGAAAATGAAATTTTAAAGCAAAAAGATTTTGAAAGTTTGGAAAGTCAAATACATTTTTTAAAAACTGAAAATGAGATTTTAAAACAAAAGGATTTTGATAAATTGGAGAAAGAAAATGCTATTTTGAAAAAGGAAAATAATGATTTGAGAAATATTGTTGATAGTTTTACAAAAGCACAAAAAATTTGAATTCTATGTTACAAAACCAAAGGTGTGTTTTTGATAAAAGAGGGTTAGGATATAAAACTCATAAAAATAAAAAGTATTTTAAAAACTATTTTGTTCATGCATCTTCTAGGAATAATCCTAATCATTCATGTACTTATTGTGGAAGAAAAGGGCACAAAGTGTATTCTTGCTATATTAAGAGAAATCCTAATTTGAAACAAATATGGGTTCCAAAAAGTACCATAACTAACTCCCAAGGACCCAAGAACATTTGGGTACCAAAAAGTTGCTTTTTGAATGTTGATTGTAAAAACAAAGGAGTGTCAAACACAAGTGTTACTTAGATAGTGGATGCTCAAGGCATATGACTGGAGATGCCTCCAAGTTCTCAAGATTATCCATCAAGAAAGGAAGATATGTGACCTTCGATGATAATGCCAAAGGAAGGGTAATCGGACATGATAATATTGGTAACCATTCTTCACCTATTATTAAAGATGTTTTGCTTGTTCATGGTTTGAAACATGATTTGATTAGCATTAGTCAATTGTGTGATAAGGGATATTTGGTTACTTTTGAGCCTAATAGAAATGTGATTAAGGATGTTAGTAATAATAAGACATTATTTATTGGTAATAGATGTGGTAATATTTATACAATTGATATTGATGTTAATAATTATGTAGAAAATTGTTTCATTGTTAATCATGATGCTTGGTTGTGGCATAGAAGGCTATGTCATGCTAGCATGGACACAATTTCAAAAATTTCTAAAAAATGATTTAGTTGATGGTCTTCCAAAAATAAAATTTGAGAAGGATAAGATTTGTGATGCTTGTCAATTTGGAAAACAAGTGAGAACTTCTTTTAAACAAAAGAAATTTATTTCAACAAATAAATCTCTACAATGACTTCATTTTGATTTATTTGGACGATCAAGAACTCAAAGCTTTGGTGGAAAGTATTATGTTTTTGTTATTGTGGATGATTATTCAAGATTCACTTGGGTATTATTCTTGAAAAACTAAAAATGAGGTCATACAAGCTTTTTCAAAATTTGCAAAAAGAGTCCAAAATCAAAAAGGGTATTCTATTGTGTCCATTAGGAGTGATCATGGCGGTAAAGTAGACAATGTTGCATTTGAAAATCTTTGTGATGAGAATGGTTTTGAACATAATTTTTCCTCACCTAGAACTCCACAACAAAATGATGTTGTTGAGAGGAAAAATAGAACTATCCAAGAAATGGCTAGGACCATGTTACTTGAAAATAATTTGCCAAAATATTTTTGGGCCGATGCCGTGAATACCGCATGTTTTATATAGAATTCGTATTAGAGCTTTAATAAAGAAAACTCATTATGAGCTTTGGAAAGGAAGAAAACCCAACATTAAATTTTTTAAAGTTTTTGGATGTAAATGTTTTATTTTAAACACCAAGGATAACTTTGAAAAATTTGATGCAAAAGCCGATGTTGGAATTTTTGTTGGCTACTCCAACCATAATAAAGCATATAGAGTTTTTAACAAAAAGACTCTTACTATTGAAGAATCTATGCATGTTGAATTTGATGAAACTAATGTTATTTCTTCAAAGAATTTAGATGATAATATTGTTGAGGTAGAAAGGCAAATCAAGGAATCAAGGCTTGATGAAAAGAGCCAAGATGAATTACAACTTCAACAAGAAAAGCTTGAGGAAGTAAATGATTCTTCCAAGAATTACCAAAGGAATGGAGTACGCAAAAGCTCACCCTAAAGATCTCATTATTGGTGAACCATCACAAGGTATGAGAACTAGATCTTCTTTTGTTTTTATATGATAATCTTTGAATGGTAGCATATGTTAAGGGGGAGAATATATTTAGGGGGAGTAATTAATTTAATTAAATCTTTTTGATGATAACAAAAGGGAAAGAAATGGATTGTTTGCTTATATTCATAACAATTGCTCTCTTTTTGCTTATTGTTGATTTTATTTTTATTCTTGATTTTAGATTATATTTTAAAGCAATCAATGGTTTGTCATCATAAAAAAGGGGAGATTGTTAGCCCTAAGGCTACATGATAATTTTGATGATAATAATACACATTAATTAATTGAGATTTACTAACATATTTATTTATGTGCAAGAGTAAGATCATTGAATAATTATAAAAAAAAGAGACTTATTAAAATAAAGTGTTGAAGCTAAAGAGAAGACCACATGTTAAAGACACCAAAGTTTAAGAACAAGGTTTGATTCAAGAAATGTGACACATGAGCAATGTTCAATCAATTGATCATATATTTCTCTACAAATGTCCAAATAACGTGATTCTTAAGCCTTTGGAAAGCTTACTCAATTTATAACATTTCATATGTTTTAAAGAAATTCAAATTTCAAGTGTAAGGTTGTCCAAATCATCATGCAAGTTGAAAGACAAATGGAAGCAGCTGACATGAGCACCGAATACTCTTTTGGACATATCTTGAGCTAGAAAAATCAAAATGACTTGATTCTTGCGGCATTGGAAAGATGACTTAATGAGGCACATTTCATATGTTTTGAAGAAATTCAAATTTCAAATGAAAGGCTGACATAATTGACATGCAATTCGGTGGACTGACACAGAGAAGAAAAATCAACTCACATGAGCACCGAATGGTGTTTTGACCATATCTTAAGATAGAGATATCCAAATGCTTTGATTCTTAATGTTTTGGAAAGATTATTCAAATATGCAGATCTTTTATGTTTTGAAGGAATTCAAATTTCAAACGGAAGGATAACAGAATTATCATTCAATTTGGTGGACTAACACAAGGAAGAAAAATCAAGTCTAGAGAGCTTTTATATTCTTTATCTACTCTTTGAAGAGAGTTATACTTTTGTTGTAAAAATTTTCTTTATTCTTGTATTATGGTGAGAGTGAGATCTACTTGTAAAGGATAAAAGTTATCTTTGAGAGAACTCTTTCCTTGGTGAGATTGTTCATCAAGAAGAACTCTTGGTGTAGTATTATCAAGAGTTAAAGAAAGTTGCCTTGGTGAGGTTGTTCATCAAGAAGAACTCTTGGTGTGGTGTGATGTTATCAAGAGTTAGAAGAAAAAGTCTTAATGAGGTTGTTCATCAAGCAAGTTGTAAAGAATTCTACAACTTAGTGAAAAACCTAGCTTGTAGAGCTAGGAGCCCATGGACGTAGGCAAGGTTTGCCGAGCCACGTAAATTGAGTTTGCACTCTCTCTATCCCTTTCCTCTTTATATTTACTTGCACTTGTGATTGTTCATTATTATTAATCTTTTGATTGCATCTTTGATAAATTCTAATTTCCTCTTCTTCACCTTTATTCTCAAAGAAAGAGTGAACTAATTTTGATCTTTCAAGAAAAGTTTTCTAAATCAGTTTTGATAAATAAAAATCCGATTCACCCCCCCTCTTGGGTTGCCATACCTAGGTCAACGAGAGTTACTTGTAGTAATTTGATTATAACTTTATGTATACAACTCTGATTCTTAAATCTTCTCTAGAAAACAGGCTTCTAGAACTTTCCAATAGTGTATGACACATTATCTGATTCCTTGTAAATTGATACAATTAATTTTGAGAGGTTGGTTGTTCGGTGTAGTGCTTAGAAGAGGAAGAAGGTGTGTAGAAGGGTTTAGGTGTTGGAGCACCTACTCTTTGTCTTGTGATCTCCGAAACATCAAAATTTCATTTTTTAATACAAGCTTTTACAAAACTCCTACAAACATTAAAATTACATAAAGACATAAAAATACCGAGGATATAACAAAGAAGAATAAAAATTGACATAAAGTAATATATAATTAAACACATATCACATGAGTTAGCTTTTGAGGCTTGTGTAATGAGCATATCTAGCTTTATGAATTTATGATCTCAGTGATTGGTATTTGTGCATGTATTATCCTATTTTGTTGGAATTTTTAAGTTGGAAAGATGTATTAAATGCTTTATGTAATTGTTGGGTTGTACTCTTTGTTGATATTGTTTGAATTCATTATAGGAGTCACTATTTTAATTGCTTTATTACACTTACTTTATGGTTAAGGTATTTCGAACAAAAATCGGCAAGTATTTCTTTTAAAATTTTCTTAATATCACACTTATCAACTAAAAACTGCAAAGGATTTTTTATTTTTTCTTTTAAACTTAAGCACCATACTTGGTGGTTAAAAGCTGACAAACATTATTAATTTCTATATGGACTTGGCAATTTTATACCAAATAATTGGCAAAAAAGTGAGTAGTAAACCCTTCTGGTATACATACTTGGTTGTTTTACATCTAATAATTTGCATGGAAATGACTAGTAAACTATGCAAAAGGAGGTTATGTGGAAGAAATACTTGTCAATCTACTTGTGACATGTATGGAACCATATTAGGCAATTTGAACAACCAAAAAGAATACAAAACCTAGGTAATGGCACACTTAGTGATAAAAAAATGCCACTTGTCCACTAAAAGCCACCAAGTATGAACAATTTTCTTATAATTGTTGTGAAATTAAAAATATAAAATGTTACATGGTTAATGTGTTAGGGTGTAAATAAAAGAAATGAGAAATAATGGGTAAGATACTAAGTAAGCAATAAATATTAAAAGACAAACTAAGAACACAAATTGAAAGCATAATGTAAGAGAGAGATGGCAATTGAGAAGAGAGATAAAAGAATGAGAAGAGAATACCGTGTAAATTTATTATTCATGTGTAAAGAAAAGAGAAGAGAGATAAAAGAATGAGAAGAGAATACCGTGTAAATTTATTATTCATGTGTAAAGAAAAGAAGAAGAGGGGGGGGGGGGGGGGGGGGTTGAATTACACCAATAAATGCCCCAACTACCCACATCTTAAATGGGTTAGTTGAGGTGGTAGAACTCTACACTTCTCCTATGGAAATGTGGTTTCACATTTTTCATGACACTTCCCATTGGAGATCTACCACTTTAAGATAATTGTATTTAGCTTTACCAAGAAAAAACTACCCAGTGGGATAAAAACCTTATTAAAGAAACATAATTATATATTGGAACTTAGAGTGATATTGGTCTGCAACAGTCTCGTTAAAAACTTTGCCACTAAAATCCAGTGGGATAAAATCTGGTCAAAGAAAAAAAAGTATAGTGCATATATGTCCATTTAAACAATTTATTTTCAAGATTTGTGCCCTTTGATGAACATTTCTTTGATATGTGCTCCCCTTGATAATGGCAAGAATATATCGTGATTGATCTGCAAGTCGAGATAATATCTTGGTTTTAAGATTCTTTCAAAGATTGCTTGTAAAGATTAATACCAAAATTGCTTCTTTTCCAATTAAGTCAATTATGTTATTGACAATGGATTATCTCTCGATTTCACACCTCATCAAGGACATTAGCCTCCTCGAAAAACTTTAACCCTTTTTCTGTCTCTACCAAGACAGAGTATTTCAAGCTTTTACAAAAGCTTTATTTTGTCTTACCAGGACAAAAGTACGTTACCTGAATAGGTAGCAAAATGATTTAGTTTGAGTGCTTCTATCAACTTTTGAAATAAATGTCTCTACTAGGACATTTATGGAGTGTGGAACTCGATTTTCTCAAATCTGCCATTCAACAAGATGGAACAAATGAGTTTATCTATGCTTTGGTGAATAGATTAGCAAAATATCAGAAGATCATACTTGTTTGACGTCAATCTTTTTATTCTGTTGAAGCTCATGAGTATAAAAGAATTTTGGAGATATGTGTTAATTCTATCTCCTTTGATGTATTCTCCTCAAATTTGAGCAATGCAAGCGACATTATCTTCAAATATAATTGTAGGAGAATCTGAGGTAGAGGGTAATTTGTATGTTTCTTGAATATGATGGATGATAGATCTTAGCCATATACACTCTCGACTTCTTTCATAAAGTGCTAAAATCTTAGCACGGTTTGAAGATGTAGCAACCAAAGATTGTTTAGTAGACCATCATGACATTGCTTTGCCGTTATATGTAAACACATACCCTATCTGTGATTTGGCTTTGTGAGGATCAGAGAGATATCTAGCATTTGCATAACCAACTAGTCCTTGATTTTGAAGTGATTGTTTTGAGTAGAACAATCCCAAATTAATGGTTCCCTCAAGGTAACAAAAAATGTTCTTAATTTCGTTCCAATGTCGGCCTGTAAGTGCAGAGCTAAATCTTGCTAACAGATTTACAACAAATGATATGTTCGGTCTAGTGCATTATGCTAGATATAATAAAGCACATATTGCATTGAGATATAGTGCTTCAGGATCAAGAATCTCTTACATCATTCTCTTTAAGTCGATATAGATCTTTTTAAGATCAAGAGGCCGAACTACTATTGGGGTACTGAAAGGGTGAGTTTTATCCATATTAAAATGCTTTAGAATTTTCTCAGTGTAACTCTGCCTGATGAACAAATATCCCATCAAAACTGTGCTCGAGCTGTAGGCCAAGATAATATTTTCTTTTCCCCATATCCTTTACTTCAAATTCTCTTTTTAAGTATTGAACAACTTCTTTGATCTTTTTAGGAGTCCTAATTAAATTCATGTCATCGACATATACAGTTATAATTGCAAATCTAGATCCTGATCTATTTATGAATACACATGGGCATATAAGATCATTAATATATCCTTTCTTGATGAGGTACTTACTGAGTCAATTGTACCACATTTGTTGCAAATATTTTCATTGTTCTCAAAAGATCTTTTTCTTGCTTCCCTGATATCTAGTGCTTAGGTTTCGTCTCCAAAAAGATCTATAATTATCAAGAACAAAAAGAGGAGAAGAAATAATAACATAGAGGCTACTCTTAATTTCTGATATGGAAGATCCAATTTAATGACAACCGCAGAGCATACTTATAAGAATAACCTTAAAGTATAGTAAATTAACTCACTGAATGTAAATAAGCAAATAAAAATATCAAGAACTTCAGGTTCTAATAATTTTGATCCAAAACTTCAGGCTCTAAATATTTCATTTGTAGAATAACAGGTTATATTGATTTGAATTTACAACATTAGGTTCTAAATATTTCAATTTGTTCAGAACTTCTACTCCGACAATTTTAATAAATTATCCAAAGCATCAAATTTGATATTTCATTTCAGAACTTCAGGTTCTATATTTTAATTATTCTATAGAACTTCAAATCCAATAGATGTCCATATATATTTAGAAACTTCAAGTTTCTAAATCAGTCTACTTAACAGCTATCGTGCTGATCACGTGTTGTGAAATTAAACATATAAAATGTTAGATGGTTAGTTTGTTAGGGTATAAATGAAAGAACAAGAAATAATGGGTAAGATTCCAAGTAAGCAATAAATATTAACAGACAAACTAAGCACACAAACCAAAAGCATAAGGCAAGAAAGAGATAGCAATAGGCAAGAGAGATAAGAGAATGAGAAGAGAAAACCGTGTATTTATATTATTCAAGTGTATAGAGGAATGAATTGTACCACACCTTAAATGAGTTAGTTGAGGCGGTGGAACTCGACATTTCTCCTATGGAAATGTGGTTTCACATTTTTCATAACAATAATGTATTTTTCAAAGGGTTTTAGGAGGCTTAGAGCTTTTCAATTAAAACATGTCAAAATTGAATTCAAACCACTTTTCGGACCTAATATTCAACCATCCTTTATTAAAATCTTGATCATTACGTAGCATGATTAATAACCATTATCTCTATGAAAAAAAAAAGTTTGGACCCTAAAGTTAACTACAAATCCACCAAAAGATCACCGAAATAGTTCCTCAATAAATTGCTAGAAGCTAGCTGTTTAAGATTTCCGTTATATAAGCCATTTGTATTGGGTTTAAGAAAAGAAATTATACTAGGATGCCATAGAGCTATAAAAACATTTGCGGCTCAAGAACCACGTGGTTTAACACCAAAATTTTCCCAAACCTTTTTATCTCTAAGATATATAGAAAAAAAATCCTTGCATTAGGCTAATAATGCTCAATAAGATTGATAAGAAGACATTTCCTTAAAAACATCATGATCTTTCATTTCAAAAGAACTTATTTCTAGACTAACACCACCCGCCCCTAATAATATCATCCTAGGATCCGAGCACTTCTAAGAAAGCAATAATCGAAATGAGTTACTATTTTTGACTCATTGTGGGTCCATTGTGTTATTTAACATTAGAGACAAACTTTCTAATTTAAACTTCACAACTGAATTACTACTGTAATTTCTTGCTCTTCTCATTAACAAAAATTCAAACATTAGCGAGTCTCAGAACCTCTATAACATCCTAACCAAAAATAATTTAACACATCGCCATTAGTGGGTTTCAAACTCTTTATAACATTAAAGCCAAAATGAGATAATACATCACGAATATTCTACATGCATATTGTACGATACCAACATGGTCACAAAATATAGATTGGATATATATACGTACAAGCATGAGATGCAAATAATATCTCTTTGTGGATTGATCACATGGCCAACCTCATAAGCTACCACTAAGCTGCACAAAAGCTTAAAATGATTTAGAGGGAAAATGGCAAAATATAGGAAAAGAGTGAGCTAAAGCTTACTAAATAGATATCGGTTTCAAAAATAAAATATATCCAAGTATTTAAATAAATCGGTTTTAGAATATCAACATATTTTGCAAAAACAAATAAATTTTTAATCTTAGATCATATGAGTTTCATTATTATAAAACAAATACCGTTCATATCAAAAATGCCAAACTGATATCAAATCGCTAGAGTATTAATATGATTCTAAAGAAATGTAAATGATTTTGATTTAACATAATATCTATCATACTAGAAAATCACACCAACCTAGTACTTAGGGGATTCACTTGTCATACATGGTGGAATATCATCATCACACAAGTAGGGTAATATTATAATCTATCATACATGTTAGGATCACATTATAGTAAAGGTAGATATAACAATAATTTCATACCTGTCAGGACCTCATAATCACATGGGTAGGTATAATAATAACTATCATACGCACGCATAGAATAAATCTATATATTGTTAAGAATTGGTACGTCATAAGTTGGTTTGAAATCACATACAATTTTTCATTTAACATATATAAAATCAATTTTCCACTTAATAATATCATGAATTCATATATGAAATCATAACAAATATTATATTTTCTAAAAACAGTTATAAATGTCATTTCACCGAAATCAATGCACGTGTTATATTAACATGCTTAACAATGCAATTAAAAGCATTTAATTTCAATAAAATATAATAACACATCAAATAACATTTTTGTATAAATATTTAACCATTTAAAATTTATCCACTCACAAAATATAGATGCTCAGACTTGACTAACATCGGGCCCTCTAATTGATCATCTACACGATCTCCATCTAAAACATTAGATTCAAAAATAAATATTAGACTTGATGTAAACTAAAATCTCAAAAGAACAATTCCAAAATTTATCAAATACCACACCAAACAATTTACGCTGTTAAAAAACCAGTAAAATTTCTCCTTCTATCTCTATTCTCTTTCTCCTTCTCTTCTCTTTTCTTCCTTTTCTTGTCTTTTTCTTTCTTTTCTTTTTCTTTTGTATTCTCTCTCGGCTTCTCTCTTTTTCATCTGAATTTGCTCTCGGTTTGGCGAATAACTAAATCATCCAGGTGACGGGAATTTAAGTGTCTCCCACTACTTGAACTAAGCAGCTTTTAACTAAAGCATCCAGGTGAAGGGAATTTAAGAGTCTCCCACCACTTGAACTAGGCAGCCGGCAAAGCCGTTCAATTGAAAGAGTGAAACAGGCTGGTCGCTACCGGTTGCCATCAAATTAAAATCAGCTAGCTGCATTACTTAATGCAAAACACGTGCATGACATAGACTTCCAAATTAAATGAAAAGTAAAACTACACATGAGAATCCAAACATTAAGAAGTTAGCAATGAAAGGTTTGGAAACATCACAAAGAATCTAGATTGCCCAAAAGAGGAAGATGAGTGTTGGAGTTTCTAGTTACCTATTGCACAAGGATTGAACAGAAGAACAATGAAAGAATAAATGATACAGTGATTCGGAGCTACAGTTTACCTCACAAAGTTGAAAAATTGAAGCCATATGGGTCCCTTCAGATTAGAATAACTCCCCAATAGGAAGCCATTTGTGTATCACGCGCCCAAACAATGTTAAAAAGGACAGAGGAAATAAAAGATTTCCCAACGTGCCTTGCCCAAGAAACATGGGGACCTTTCCTCCTAACCCACTCATGACAAGCCGCAAAGGAGAGATCTCCGTCCTTACAGCCCTCCCAAATATTTTATCTTCGCCAGGATCTTCAAGAAAAGCAATTTATTAAAATTTTGTTAGTTATCACAGAAAAACTGAGCTAAAAGGTTGTAAGAATCAACCGCTTATTATTACAAATGACATCGGAAATTTTGAATTAATTGAAGTTCATTAACAAGTATCTGTAACAACTATATATCTTGAAAAAAGTTAAAGCACATCAAATTTGTGATCTAAAGATATGTGAATTAGATATCAGCACATAGGAATACTATAAAAGAACTTATTTGAATCTATTAGAATTTCTTAAGTATAAATCATAATTTAAGAAATTTACATATTATCACATTTAATTTTTAATTTCAAATGGAATCAAACATAGGAGAGTTATATGTTATTTTTCATTTTAAAATTAATCAATTTAATTCTAAATGATATTTTTGGTATCATAGAAGGTTTAATTGCAAACAAAGATGCATAGTTTTTCAAAAATTGCAACAATTTAAATAACCAAATGGCCCAAAGGAAATGTGTGCCTTACCACTTACACGCTGTGGGAAAAGCATACAAAGGGGTGACGCTCAGAAAGGAAACAAACCACGTAAAATCAAATCTACGAACCACATAAAATGAAATCTACAAAGAAGCTCGCTTTAACTTGAGGGGTGGTTACAACTTGCTTCTGACTATAATCCACTAAACGAACTCCACACTTTTTCACCATACAGCAATCTATATGGTTAGCATTTGAATCCTCAACATAAAATTGGACGCTCAGTTCATTACTGTCAGTGTATCGACAATCATCAAGATTAAAGGAACATGAGTGAAGATCATATCCCAGAAAGACGTGATCAAATTCAATATTACCGCCAATACCATAGAACAATACCACCGAACCAGCTCTGCCCCCGAGCTTGCATTCACATCCCACTACCAGACCCTGGCCCTCATCATGATAGTTTCGAAACTCCACGATAGCACAAACAGCAAAAGTAACAAATCCAGAGTTAGACCAATCTATTGGTAACCATACAGAAGATCCTGTATTTTGAAAGCTAAACCAGCTTGGAATTTCACCTCCAGGGAAACAGATAGAAGCATTACTTGGACCAAATTTCTGCAGCAAGAAAACCAATATTGTAACGTTCTCATACTTTTCAATTTTAACAAAATTAACACCATAAGAACGAGTTAGTGAGATAGACCTTACCGTCATCATATCATGCATTTTCT
Organism: Boswellia sacra; assembly: GCA_013180625.2. Lineage (NCBI taxonomy): Eukaryota > Viridiplantae > Streptophyta > Magnoliopsida > Sapindales > Burseraceae > Boswellia > Boswellia sacra. Next base: position 180,558 of record SNVD02010202.1, on the reverse strand, counting down.
GTAGAACATCGTTCTGATAGGCTATGAATGCATTTTCATCTAGTTTGAAACAATTGATGAAGTTAGCTCTAATGCTTCTCAAACTAGTCGGGAATAGAATTGACAGGTGAGAAGACGCTTCCAGCAACGTACAATTATGAGCATTTAAATATTGTAAATGACATGGCAACGGTGGCAAAAATTCAAGCCGCTCACAATAGCTTATGTCAAGATGTGATAACTTAGACAGGTGCATTATGCCTGTCGGAAGGGTTCGGAAACTATTTCTTCCCAGAAACAAACTTTCTATGGATGACAACTGATCCAGACTGCTGGGTAAACATAAAACAGAAGTTGATTCCCTTTTAGCAACTCTCTCTGCTTTAAGCACCTTCAAAGCTTCTAAATTTCCTAAGTTGTCAGGAAACCCATCAAGATTTGAACAACCTGAGAGATTAAGATGTTCAAGAGACTTGAAGTTACCTATATTGCTTGGGAGATTCTTAAGCTTTGAACAATTTTTAAGATCCAACGTAACTAGTCTGGACAGATTCTCTATTGGCAATTCGTCTATTTTAGTTTCCTCCAAGAATAACTCTTCTATAGTACATGAGACTTCCGGAAGACTACAAAGACTTTTGCAGTGCCTTAGATTCAAGATAAGAAGATGATTAAGCAACTTAATAGATGCGCATATCGTTGACAAACTTATGCAGCCTTCTAAAATCAATATCTCCAGATTTGGGGCGTTTGTGAGATTTGGGATGCTCCGTAGATGCTTGGAGTGACTTAGATCGATGCGTTTTAAATGAAAAAGATCCTATAAAACAGCAATGACAAACACAAATGAGCATCCTTAAAACTTAAAATATACAACAGAAAACTGTCCAATTAACATCAGCATATACCTTAACATCAATTCTAAGTTGTTCAACATTGCAATAGGGCATGTCAATAGCAACAAGGTTTTTTGACATGCAAGTTGACCTCAATGATTTCAAAGGGTATCCATGCCAATAAAGGTACCTTAGCTCCGTTAAAACATATTCAAGACCTTGGGAAGGAACACGCACTTTGTTAGTAGTATTATCTTCAAAATGCGAGTTAAATACTTTCAAGAATCTCAAGTTTCGTATCTTTGCAAAAGCTTGAGGGTTTAAATGTATACATGTTGTTTTAGACATGTCCAAACATATGCCTTCAATTGCTTTACTACCCTGACAATCAAGAAATAATGAAAAGTTAACATCAGATGTTTCAAATTTACTTTAATTAAAGTTTAGTAGTCAAAGTGAGAGTATGGACAGTTAGGTGCTTTTCACTCCTACCTTGTTATATTGCAATACATGACAGATATCACCAGGATGCCACAAACGACTACGCTTGCCAGGATCTTCAATGGATTCTTCCGCAACAATTTCCCAACCCATTGTTTTTAGCAAATTATGCATTGATATCTTCCCATTTGATAGATTTATAAAACACTTGTCAACAAGAACACTTATTCCAATTTCTGCACAGAAGCCACTGACATCAAGGAATTTTATTATAAAACTCCTATCCTCTTGTTTAAGGAAACATGCAATATCCAGAAATATATTCTTCTCATTATCGTTTAATCCATCAAAACATATTTTTAGCACCCCTTGGATATCATTATGAGGAATACTTTCTAGTTTACCTCTTGCACTTTGCCAAACTTTTTTCCCTTGACCACTTAAAAAGGAACCCAACATTTTAATAACTAGTGGAACACCTTGAGCATATTTTACTATTATATTTGACAGCTCGTTATAACCTAGAAGGGGACGACTTTGTTGAAAGGCATACCAACTGAAAAGTTGAAGAGCTTCATGATGAGATAGTGCCTCAACCTTGTACATGTTATCATCATCCACTCCACAATTTTTAAGCACTTGCCTATCCCTTGCAGTTATAATTATCCGACTTCCTAAGCCTAAGTAATTAAGATCTCCAATTAAAGATTTTATTTGTTCTAAAGACGTCACATCATCAAAAACAATGAGTACCTTGTTACGTCCAAGCCTTTGCTTCATGAAGGTGTATCCCATATTCAAACATTGGTCCTCTAATATTTCACAAAGTAGTTCTTGTCGCAAGCAAGTTAATCCATTAGGATTCTCTAATTCTTTCCTCACATTTAGAGCAAAATAAAAATTGTCAAACTGATTCTTGATTTTGTTGAATATAGCCATGGCAATAGTTGTCTTGCCTATACCATCTAGCCCCCAAATTCCTGCAATGCAAACGTCTTTTGACCCAATCCGTAGCAAAGATTCAACTTTCTCAATGCTTGATTGTACTCCAACCAAGTCCTTACTATCACTTGGATATATAACATCCAATATCCCCAAAATATGTTTGACAATCTCCTCTACAAGATCAGCTTCACACCTAGCAAAGATGAAAATGTAAAGAATGAAAACAACCATATATAAATAAATCAAAAAGAGAAATTATAATTCCAAAATCGGTTACTAATGAAAATATAGATATTAATGATAAATTAGAGTAATATGCTGTGTCACCTCTGAATGTGAGTAATTTCTCTCGATTAATAAATGTCTCTTCATTGTTATTGATTAAAAAAATTGAAAAACTGATTGTTATGATTTGTGAGTAAAAGGATTGTGACGAAGCTAGAATACGTTCTTGCTGACAAAATCAATAGCATCAAAATTTGGATTGATGAAATGCAGGCTGATCTTCTAGTTTGCACAACCTTTCCAAAATAGCAATTAAAGTTCTAAGCATTAGAACTCGATATGCTGAAAAATGAGATCTGAAGAAAGACAATATTCAGGTTCAAATATATATTTATAATAACGTAACTTCATGAAAAATATAAAGGTAATAACGAACTAGGCCTAGCAAAACTCTATACAACTGAGTACAAAACAAAATCTTTCCATAGAAATCGTTATTAGGTCAAACTTTATCAGGTGATTAATTTATGACACATCAATAATGAATTGTGTTTGTTTTTGTGATTTGGAAACCCGTTTTACCAATTTAACTCAATCATACTAAGGGGATTTTAACAAGTCAATATAGAATCAATAAAAATAAAATAAAATTGATCATTGTAATAATGTAAACATTGTTGATTAACGTATCATTACTAACCCAGAAATCCTCTCTACTGATTTCATTTGACAATTAATTGTTTAATAGAATTTATTTCTATCTAAAAATAATAATAATAATAATAATAATAATAATAATAATAACAACAACAACAGATGCTCATCTCAGCTTAAAATATGATAAATAAGACTAAAATTAATTATGATCAGTATATATGTTGAAAATTTAAACTATGTCTTGTCTATATACTTTAGTTTGTTAATAAGTCAAGAAACATTACACCATTTTGTCTGATTACCGATACTGAATCACTTAATAAATTTGCAGTACAGGAAAACTTTTTAAAGTATTTTCTAATCCTAACTTGAGCAAATATTGTGTCTTTACCTCTATAAGTTCTATACCAAGAAAAAATAGGTGAGCAATTGAGGATCATATCATATTCTCAAGCAGTAATATTATCATTATAGTAACGTGCAACGTGTTTAACTAACTAGCAAATATTAGTTTAGCCATGCTTTTATTGTTTAATTGACAAATAACAATAACAGCAAAGGCAGAATAATTATAAAAATATGAACAGTAATTATAGTAATAACTTCAATTTTGAACGACTCTTATTTAGATCTCGTTCAAAAAGTAGTTCTAAAGATATAATTAACTTAAACAATCAAATCCATACAACTTGACATGATATAAATTCATTAAATGGGTAAAAATAAAAAAAATAAGAATTTTTAATAAAATGGGATCCACTTAACTAATAACTTCATGTCAAGTTAGGTTGTATGAGTATAATTGTACAACTATAATTATTCTTAGTTAAAAATATGTACATTAATACAATGACATATTAAAATTTTGTTAAAAAAAAAAAATAAGAGTACTATAAAATAGTTTAGTGAAGTTTATAAGAATTGACATTAAGTCAACTGTTACCTTTTGTCATTTGATGAATAGTCAAAGCCAAATAAAGTGCCAGCTTCCCGCAAAGCGCTCCTCCATTTCTGGAGCATCTCTGAACTTTCCTCAAAACCTTTTTCAAGCTCAGCAAATGCAACACCAATACTCTCATTCTGATCTCTTCTATCCGATGCATTTACATGATAGTAAACTGGTATCACAACCTGATCGTATTTTTTCTTGCACTCGAGGATTTTCACAAGCTCATCAAGGCAACATTTGGAAGAGGCATATCCTTTTGATAGAATAACAACAGAGATAGTTGATTCTTCAATGGCTTTAAAAACTTTTGATGATGAAAAATCATCACTTCTTATAAGTTCATCAAAGAAGCTTCCAATCTTTGCGCGAGACAAAGCCGCATGGATATGGCTGGTAAAGTTGTATTCTATGTCTTCATCTCTAAAACTAAGGAAAACATCATACTTGATCACTTGAGAATTACTGAAAGAAGAATAAGAAGCCATTAAGTTCCAGAAGTAAGAGATTCTTTGTGAAAAAACAACATTTTAACAGTCTAACGATTTACTGACAAAACATAGGCAAAGCTAGTGAAAAATGTTAGTCTCAAAGCTGCTGCTAGATTTCTAAAATTGAACCTCTCACTATGTAGACCTAGTACGTATCTGCATCATAAACACGGAGAAAAGGCTGCTCTCAGTGAGAATCATCGATAGTTCACTAATTAACATTATACAAGAATCTCACCATATTTATAAATATATAATTATGAACCAACTGTGAACATTTGTAAAGTAAATTATTTATTTTATTTAGCTCTTGTGGTTGTTTAGTAACAATATAATTGCATATGTAGGATAGTTATATAAAGCATTAAAAATAAACTCTTTATATAATTCTGAAAACCAAAAAAGTTGACATAAAATTAAAAAAAATGACCACAATTTTCTTTAGCTTTCTTAACTATTTTCCCAACTTTTTATGAAGTGTTACGTTAATTTCAATTTCCTGTATCTAGGGATTTACATCTTAAAATCATACTTTTAAGTTTAATATTGTATGTTGATCTCCATATATGCCTCAAAACCCTGAAAATAGTACTTAGAGGATCCAAGTTTTTCCAACGAAACTTATAGGCTGTTGAATTAGTTTAAAGTATAATCAATCGGAGATGAAAGGTTTAAAACTCAAATTTTATTTCATTAATTACAAATATTAATTTAAGATTAATTTCAAAAGTTATAAATACAATAAAACCGTGAGTTATAAAACTTATTATTTGTAAATTACATGTTTTTATTAAGAACTTTATGGCCTAAGAGTTACAAGAGAGTTAATTTATAAGTTACCTAAGTTAGGAGATTACTATATAAAAAAGTTTCAAGGTTTTAACACTATAACGATATATTTGAGTATTTTCTCTATAAGTTTAGGCAACAACAACATATAGAAACGGGTTATTTTATTCCGGTGATCGTGCTTATCAAGAAAAAAGATTGTGAACAATAGGTTATACTTTAAAGCCCTTAAATACCGATATTACCCGTATGAGAGGAGGAGGACTCTTTGACTTTAAGACAATATCTTTAACATGCTTCCCAAATGCTCAAGCCTTATATTTCTTATCTCCCTTCTACTTTATATGCTATTTAATTTTGTGTATTTTGTTTATAAGATATTATTGATGTTTGATTTATTATATTCATAGTTATTATAAATATTCCCAACACCATCACTTATTAAGATGTTATCTGCATGTATAAAAAAAGGGAATATAATAGGGTGACCTTTTCAGAGTTAAACAAACTTTGATCAGCACTAGAGTTTAGTAACCCATAACATGAGTCTGTTAAAAGCTTGGGAGTCTGTTTCAATCTATATAAAGACGTTGAGTAACTTATTGAAATGAACGGGCTAATTAGCACCAAAAGATCATCAAAGAAAGACACTTTAAACCAAAGAGAAAGGTTGATGAAAACAAATGAATTTTATTTAATTTTTTAGAGAATATAATAGCCTGATGAGGTACTCTCAAGCCTTGAGTAGTTATTAGACCTAGGTGCATCTTCTTCTTTTTTTTGTTTTTGTCTTAAATTTGGGTAGGTCTAAATTTTAAGAAAAAGATGTCAATGTTTTTTTTTTTAATTTTAACATTTGTTTGAAATCAATAATTCAACATATTTATCCTTAAAAATGTTTATGATATAAATATTCATTATATTTGTAATTCAAAAATAAATTTTAACTCAATTGGTCATATTAATTAGAAGACGAACTTTTTGCTGGATTAAAATTATGATAAAGGACAAATAACATAAAATACTATTATATTAGTTAAAATATTGTGTTGATATTAAGTTGTAAGATTTTTATATTAATTATATATTTAATTTTGTTTATAAGATATTATTTTTATAAAAATTATTTGCTTTGACGAAGATAAAATAATTCAATAAATTTTTTTTTTTCAATCTAAAATCTAACGTTCAATCTTTTTAACATTTGATTTAACAAATATAAATCATAAGAACTGCCACAATATGAATTATGTTTATAGAGACAATAGTTGAAGGATTATCATTTATATATTTTCATTACTATAAAATTTAAAAATTTTTAACTTTTTTCTTTGAGATAAAAATGTTTGATAATTTAACTAAAGAAAAGGTAAAAAACCTCAAATATTTGAATGTCTAAAATTAAGTTATATTCAGCTTTCATACCAAAAACAAACACTCCTTTAATCTCGTAAGATCAAATAGATGTTAGATCTACAAATAAAGGTAATTCTTTTATTGCACCTCTTATCTTTGGAATAGAACCTAAAAAGTTTTGCTAAAATCAATATCTTTAAGCTACCCAATAATAATATTAAAATATTATCATTAAACAATAATAAAATCTTATTACCTTGAGCTTGATTCATCTTCAGAGTTGGAAATTTTCAATGTCTTTAGTTGTGGTTCCTCACCTTCTTCCCTTTCATCAGGTAAATGCCTACAAATAAATTTAATTAACAAATTGAAATAAACTGTTGGACAAGTAACAAAGAGGACCCCACACTTTTTTGTCTAATAAAAATAAATAAATTCAGCATATTAAAACAGAGGATGAATTGTTGCTATGTAATTTCAATACATACATACATACATATATATATATATATATATATATATATACATACATACATCATATATATATATATATATATATATATATGTATATATATATATATATAGAGAGAGAGAGAGAGAGAGAGAGAGAGAGAGAGAGAGAGTGTTTATCAATGTATGGTAGTTTATTTCTCCAACATTATTAAAAAAGCTCCTTCTTTGGTTTATCACTCAAAAGAGGATATCAATCTTATAAGAGAAAAATAATGATGACATGAAATATAGCTACTTAAATGTAATCTCTCTGAATTGTTTTCACAGTTAATTCCTAAGAAAATGCCATCAGTATTCCATCCTACAAGTATGATCAATCAATGCATAAGATACACCCACACACACACACAGACACACACACATATGGTCCCCGGACATCATGACCTTTTCTTTATCTGAAAAGAAAAGAAAAAAAAGACAAATCATAAACAGTATGAGAGGATACAAAAGCAAAATGAATACTTTTTAGTTCACAGTTGTGCTAGATTAGATATATGCTCGAGTGACAAATTATTATGACTGACTCGATGTTGATGCAGTGTTTTGGAAATCACAGTTAAAAAAGTATTATTTATGTTCACTTGTTAGACATCCCAACCTTTTGAATCTATCCCACTGGATTGGCAGTTGAAAGTCTAACTGATTTCGGAGATGCATTTGTGTAATAGATGTGGGATCTGGTGCATCAAGCCTGCGCCTCCAATCAATGTACAAACGGTCTTTGCCTAATTCCCCAACACCACGGTGAAATGACACAATATCACCTGCATCAAGCTTGTTCTCCTTGACAAAACGGCTCCAGCCTTTGGTCATGACATAGCTCTGACTACTGTTCCAATAAGAATACCGGAAGCGCCATGCTTTACCAGTCCGATCCTCGAATGTCAATAGAAGGCCTTTCTCGTTTGATGAGGAATCAAGAGGTAAGTACTTCTCAGCATGCTGTTTTGGAATTACAAGACGGTTTAGTTTGCCTACATCGCTTGGTGTTACTACCTTATCAAACATATATTCTTTCTCAAAAGATCTTCTAGTGTCATGACCCCCAGCGGCAGCATCACCGCTGGCTAATTGTTGTTCAACATTGTTGTTGTTGTTTCCCAGTAACTTGTCAAAATTGACGCTTGTTTCTTGGCTTTTGTAGTCTACTTGAAAATCAGTATTCCCTGGCCATAGGTTTTGGCAGGAAGGAACAATGGATTTGTTCTTGAAAGGAGCAAACGATGAGGAGGAGGAATGAGAAAAAGGAAGCTTACTGGTTTCTCTTATCGCTTTTTCTTCATCTTCTCCTTCAATATTATTACTATTACAATACCCTTTGTCTTCTTGCAAAGAGTCCGTGATGATCCACCTATATCATATGCAAACAGTTGGATCTTGGGATGAGATGAAAAATGAAAATCTAATTTACAAGCCAGAAGAGATGAGAGAGAGAAAATTCAATAATAGGCACTAACTATTAGATTGAAGCATTCCAAAATAATTCAGTCTAATAGAATCCTTTAACAACCCATCTGTCTTTGAATATTTTTTTTTTTTATAGCGTTCTCTATGATATGACATAGAAAAATTATAAGGGACTAGATTCCGTTGAATGAAAAAACCTTACTGTCATGTAGATTCTGTTGCTAGTGGACTGACAGCAGATGGTTGTGAAACAAAATTTTAGCTAAAAAAGGTTGAGATTTAGAACACCAATTTTCAGCTCGTTGTCGGCTTTGAGAAATGGAACATAAATGCGATTATAGAGGAGTTATAAGGAAGAACAAGTTGGAAGATTCGTAGGTTACAAAGGCAATCCAACTTGCAAATCAAGACCTGGACAAGATTTTATTTCTGAATCACAACAAATTATGTTGTTATATAAGGAATATGCTGACGATATTTATAAGATTGACGATGATCAGCGATTTAAGAAAAATTAAGCACGTAAAAGTAAGTAGATGACGCTGCTAACAGCGTGAAGACTTAGCAATAATGTATGTGAAAGAAAACGGAATAACTTTACAGTAGAAGTTTGCGATGAAAATGTAGTAACAGACACAAAAGAACGAAAACCATTAGCTTTTAAGATCTGGCTCACCAACATATAAGGCTTTTAGCAACATAAATATTTCTAGATAAATGAACCTCGAATTTAATGATCTCTGTTTGTCTTCTTTATTACTTGCTTCTCTGTACTATATTTTTCTGCATTTCTTTAAGAAAATAATTTTTATAGTAACATTAAATTTATTACCTGTTGACAGTTTATGGGAAAAAAAAATCTCTAAAATTAATTTTTCAAACCATTAATCTGCAATTTTGCTCTTCCAACCTAAAAGGCTTCTATAATGCAGAAAAATCAACTTTTTGATGTGTGGTTTTATGCTTGTCAAAGTGCATCTAAGCTGGAAAAATAACACGTGGTTTCTTAACAATGGCTACAATAATCACATGAAAAGCAATAGTGATATTTTTCTTATTCTTGACTCCTCCATTAAAACACAAGTGAATATCGCTAATGGCGTACTTGTGCAACCTAAAGGCAAAGACACCCTTGCCATTCAAACCAAAAGAAAGTGTCAGATACATCTTTGTTGTGCTGTTTCAGAGTTGGAACAAAATTTGATTAGTATGGGACGACTCCTACAAAATGGATATTCTTTGCAATTTGAAGGTAAGGTTTATATAATTTGCAATTAGGGAAGAGAGAGGACCGTTGTGGCTAATGTTAGTCTGAAAAATAAAAGCTCTCCATTGAGTTTTTAGTATTGGAAGTGGTGTTCAGCGTACAACCTGAAAATGATTCTTGATTGCGGTATAAAATGTTAGGTCACTTGAACTTTCATAGCATGAAGTTGTTACATCAGAAACGAATTATGGAAGGACTTCCAAAAAACGAAGAGCAACCTCTAATTGTGGTGGCTTTTCATCATTTGAAGTGGTAAAAAAAGGGAAGGGTGCTAATTAATAAAATTGAAAAAATTAAAAAATAGTAATAAATAACATTATCAGTAATAGCAATTTTTTTCATTAATCAAATAAATTAAGTATGTTCTATCCTTGTCTGGTAGAAATTGTAAATAGATGTGTAATTGATAGAAATCCACAGCAGCCTAAACCTCCAGTTAGGTTCACTTACTCTAGGCGACCAAAATAGGAAGTAGGGGGAGCTGATGTGGCAGAAGTTTGTTTCATTTTTCTTTTCCCGTTTTCTTTTCTGTTATCTGTTGCATGTTGTTAATAATGGTTGGGAATTGGTTTTGGATATGCTGAGCTGGAAAAAGGGAGAGTTAGTTAAAGAATATTTAGGGAAAGGAAAGAGAGAGAAGGGGAGTTAGTTATGAGAATTTTGTAGAGCTTGGCTCAAGGGGAGGGCTGGCAGACCTCTCGAAAGTCTGCTGTCCATTCTACTGTAATTCTGATTTTCTAGATATACAGAAAAGGAATTCCAGTAAATCCTAACTTTAGGTGCTGTTATTCTCATTTTTCTTCTAAATTCCGGTTCTGGTTTGATCTTTGGCTGTGTGTGTGTGAGGAAGAACTTAACAATTTTGGTATCGGAGCGGTAAGATCGTGTGATGGCTACGAAGGGAGAAGCAAGGATGGATGGAATTGAGGAAAGACTTACCCAGTTTCAAGGAGACATTGAGACTGTAAAGGAGGGGATGGCCAGGGTCCAGCTACTTGAACAAAATCTGGCGACAGTGCTAGAGAAGCTAGAGACGATGACGGAGAAGATGGGGAATAGAACAGAAAGAAATCCTGAAATGAACGTTAGAAGTTCAAAGGCTGCGTCAGGAAGCGCTGGCGAAGGTTCATCGGCTCCTCCTCGGGGCTCTGGAGGCTTCGACGCTGGCAAAAATTTCAAAGGAGATTTCCGACCACCGCGGTGACTGGAGATGCCGGTGTTCGACGGCACTGATCCCAATGGCTAGACTTTCAGAGCGGAGCGATATTTCTCGCTCAATCGAATGACCTAGTATGAGAAGCTGGAAGCAGCCGCGGTGTGCTTCAAGGGTGAAGCGCTGTCGTGGTTCCAGTGGGACGATCGACGCCGGCTGATGCGAAGCTAGGACGAACTGAAGCAGTTGCTGTCGGATCGATTTGGATCGCCGCAAGATGTTGGCGTTGAGGCAGATCAGCACCGTCCGGGAGTATTGCTGACAGTTTAAGACGTTAGCTTCATCTCTGCACGATGTTTCTGAGAATGTGTTGGAAGGGGGATTTCTTAATGGGCTGAAGGCTGATATTCGTGCCGAGCTTAGACAACTGCAACCGAATGGGCTAGCCCGACTGATGGAAGTGGCCCAACGGGTGGAAGACAGAAATCTAATGCTGAACAGAACTAAGTCTGGAATGAGTATAATTCCAGGAAAAGGAACGTATTCAAGTTCCAGTGCCAGGACATCCAACAATTTCTTCCCAGCACCAAGCTGGGCAGGGAATAAGAAGCCACTCCAGAACTTGGGAACTCCATTCAAAAGACTCTGATGCAGAACTACAGGCCAAGCGAGAGAAGGGTCCTTGCTACCGATGTGATGAGAAGTTTTCAGCAGGACATCGCTGTAAATTCCAGTCCCCGCAGGTGATGGTAGTGCAAGGGGAGGAGGAGACACTGGAAAACTTAGAAGGGATGTTCCAGGAGGACAGTGAAGTGGAAGAAGTGGAAGTGGAGAGGGTGGAGCTGTCAGTGAATTCAGTTGTGGGACTCACATCTCCTAAAACCATCAAATTACAAGGTAGTCTGTATGGGGAAGAGGTGATAATACTCATTGATCCAGGGGCCACCCACAATTTCCTTACTAGTGCCTTAGTCAAGAAATTATCATTGCCTATAGAAACTACAGACGAATATGGAGTGATTCTAGGAACCGGTACACCAGTAAGGGGAGAGGGAGTCTGCAAAGATATAAAACTAGAGTTACAGGGACTTTCAATTGTGGAAGAAGTCCTACCCTTAGACTTGGTTGGATCCGATTTAGTTCTGGGAATGATGTGGCCGGAAAAATTAGGGGAGATTAAATTTAATTGCAAGGCCCTGACTATGGAGTTCAAAATTGATGGAAAAAGGGTGTTATTGCAAGGAGATCCAGGGCTTTCCAGATTCCAGGTCTCCCTGAAATCATTAATGAAGGAAGTTAGAGGAGGAGGCCAAGGAGTTTTGCTGGAATTGAACTCCCTAGCTGTTGTGACTAAACCAAGACAGTCTGAGTTAGCTGCTGAGGTGAAGGGGCTGCTCCAATTTAGTTCAGTTTTTGAGACCCCTCAAGGCTTACCTCCTATTAGAGGGCATGAACATGCCATTCCACTGAAAGAAGGAAGTCGACCAGTGAGTGTGAGGCCCTACCGTTACCCTCAAATCCAGAAAGATGAAATTGAGAGACTAGTGACTGAGATGTTGGCTGCAAGAGTGATCATGGCCAGCAGTAGCCCATTTTCTAGTCCAGTGCTGTTAGTTAAAAAGAAAGATGGGAGTTGGCAATTTTGTGTAGATTATCGAGCCTTAAACCAAGCTACGGTTTCCGATAAGTATCCTATTCCGACTATTGATGAATTACTAGACGAATTACATGGAGCTTGTGTGTTTTCCAAATTAGACCTTAAGTCCGGATACCATCAGATTTGGGTTAAATCAGAGGATGTAAATAAGACTGCATTTCGAACGCATGATGGACATTATGAGTTCTTGGTGATGCCTTTTGGACTCACCAATGCCCCATCAACATTTCAGTCCTTGATGAATGATATTTTCAGAAAGTTTCTAAGGAGATTTGTGCTGGTATTTTTGATGACATTCTGGTTTACAGCAAGAGCATGGAGGACCACTTAGAACATTTGAGGGTGGTGTTGGATACCCTTAAACAGCAACAGTTGTATCTCAATGCAAAGAAATGCATGTTTGCTCAAGATCAATTGGAGTATCTCAGCCATGTAATTTCAGGAGAAGGGGTGGCTGTAGATAGTTCAAAAGTGGAAGTGATGCAACAATGGCCGACTCCTAAGAATTTGAAGGAGCTGCGAGGCTTTCTTGGTTTGACCTGGTATTATCGAAAGTTTGTAGAAGGGTATGGAAAAATTGCCTCTCCATTAACAGAACAGTTAAAAAAAGATAATTTTGGGCGGAGGAAGCTTTTCAAAAGCTGAAAAGGGCGATGACCACAGTTCCGGTTTTGGCTCTACTGGATTTTACTCAACCGTTTATTATCGAAACAGATGCTTCGGGGACTGGTTTGGGGGCTGTTTTAATGCAGGGGCAACGACCAATTGCCTATTTCAGTCATGCTCTTCCCCAGCGTTCTCGGGGAAAGTCGGTCTATGAGAGGGAGTTAATGGCTATTGCCCTGGTGGTTCAAAAATGGAGACCATATTTAGTTGGCAGAAAATTTGTGGTTAGGACTGATCAAAGAAGTCTTAATTACTTACTTGAACAAAGGCTGGTTAGTGAGGAGCATTTGAAATGGTTAACCAAGCTGATGGGGTTTGATTTTGAGATTCATTACCGTCTGGGCCTCGAAAACAAGGCTGCGGATGCATTATCTCGGCGACCAGAACTGATTGCTATAGCTTTGTCCCCAGCAGTGGATTCTAGCATAATACAGAAGGAGATAGAGGACAATGAGGAATTGAGACAACTTAAGGAGTCTATTATAGCTGGTACAGCGAATCAAGAAGGCTATGTGGTGATTCACGGTCAATTGCTGTATAAGGGCAAATTGGTGTTAGTTAAAGGGTCGCAACTCATTCCGAAGGTGCTTAAGGAGTTCCACGATAGTCCTTTGGGTGGCCATTCAGGCTTACTTAAGACAATGCAAAGGATCTCAAAGGAATTTTATTGGAAGGGAATGAAAAAGGAGATTAAGACTTATGTAGATTCTTGTGGAGTTTGTCGACGTAACAAATATTTGTCATTGTCACCAGCAGGTTTGCTTCAGCCTCTTCCTATTCCTAATCAGGTTTGGGACGACATCACAATGGATTTCATAGAAGGTTTACCTAAGTCAGAAGGTTATGATACTATCCTGGTGGTGGTGGTGGATAGGCTAAGTAAATTTGGACATTTTGTGGGTCTTAAACATCCTTTCACTGCCCTAACCGTGGCTGCCATCTTTATTAAGGAGATAGTGCGGCTACATGGGATACCCCGCTCTATTATCACAGACCGGGATCGGATATTTCTTAGCTTATTTTGGAAGGAATTGTTTAAAATGGTGAACACAAAACTCAGCCACAGCACAGCTTATCATCCTCCGTCCGATGGGCAAACAGAGGTGGTCAATCGGTGTTTAGAGACCTATTTGAGATGTTTTGTAGCTCACAAACCAAAACAGTAGGCAAAGTGGCTTTCTTGGGTTGAGTATTGGTATAACACTACCTACCATTCAGCAGCTAAAACGACTCCTTTCAAGCTCCTGTATGGTCGAGATCCGCCCCCACTAGTTAGATTTACCCAAGGTTCTACTACCGTATCTTCGGTGGAACAACTACTAGAGGAGAGGGATGCAATGTTGAATGAGTTAAAGCACCATTTACAGGTGGCTCAGCACAACATGAAGTCAAGGGCAGACAGCAAACGGAGAGAGGTTCAGTTTCAAGTCGGAGATATGGTTTACTTGAAACTACATCCTTATCGTCAAAAATCCTTGGCTGGTCGCAAGAATGAGAAACTTAGTCCTAGGTTCTATGGACCATATTTGGTGGAGGCTAAGATTGGGCAGGTAGCTTATAAACTGAAGTTACCTGCCAATTCTATGATACATCCTGTCTTCCATTTCTCCCAACTCAGAAAAACTGTAGGATCAACTCCGGTTTCTTCCAGTATTCCCCCACAATTGAATGAGAACATGGAACTTAAGGTGGAACCAGAAGGAGTGCAAGGGATCAGACAGAAAAAAGATGGCTCTAATGCTAAAACAGAAGTGCTTATCAAATGGAAGGGGTTACCAGACTTCGAATCTACTTGGGAAGACTCTGAATTGCTGCAGCTTCAGTTTCCTGGCTTCCACCTTGAGGACAAGGTGGCTGTTTGGGCGGGGGGTAATGATAGAAATCCACAGCAGCCTAAACCTCCAGTCAGGTTCACTTACTCTAGGCGACCAAAATAGGAAGTAGGAGGAGCTGATGTGGCAGAAGTTTGCTTCTTTTTTCTTTTCCCGTTTTCTTTTCTGTTATCTGTTTTCTGTTTTTAATAATGGTTGGGAATTGGTTTTGGATATGCTGAGCTGGAAAAAGGGAGCGTTAGTTAGAGAATATTTAGGGAAAGGAAGGAGAGAGAAGGGGAGTTAGTTATGAGAATTTTGTAGTGCTTGGCTCAAGGGGAGGGCTGGCAAACCTCTCGAAAGTCTCTGTCCATTCTACTGTAATTCTGATTTTCTAGATATACAGAAGAGGAATTCCAGTAAATCCTAGCTTTAGGTGCTGTTATTCTCATTTTTCTTTTAAATTCCGGTTCTGGTTTGATCTTTGGCTGTGTGTGTGAGGAAGAACTTAACAGTAATTTACAAAGGATATAGAAAAATAAAAAATAAAAAATTCTCAAAAATTATTTAGAAACAAACATAACTACAAAATTTTAGTAGTACGTATAAGTCAAATCATTGAGCCGTCAAATAATTATAAAATAAAAAGTAAGAAGACATCATAATCATTACCTCCGTTCCTCTCCCTCTTTGTCTTTGATTTGATCCCTCACCCTATTTGCCTTGCACGGAAGCGCCTATGGAACAAATTAAATATATTAAACAAACTAACATGGACAATAAGCATTGACACCTTTTCACCTAATACAAAATAAAATAAATAATGTAATATTGCTATATATTTTCAACAATAACTTATATGAGAAAAATCTCATACACATATTATTATTCAAGGAAGATCTATATATCTTAGGAGAGAAAAGGTTGATGCAAATCAAATAGTTTAATTAATAAATAGAATGATTTCAAGTACAAAATATCTACACAAAGATACACTTTAAATTATTAAAAACAAACATATGTAACACATGTAAAGCATGCATTTTAATTATAAGGGTTTTTCTTCCTCTAAAGTTGAGAGAGAGAGAGAAAGAGAGAGAAATATATCAATAATATTATAATTATAAAGTTTGTACATAAAATTAAGCTCTTAAACTGGCTATGTCCACACCTTATAAGCTTGGTATGTAAGTGCCCCTATGGTGATTTGAATCATTGACATTAATAATGGGACCATGAATTAGTTACCACGAAGCGGTTATCCAGTTCTAATGAATTGGTACAATAGGAATAACAAAATCAAAAAACTTATTTATTTACCACATATTTTGTCAAGTTGAATCCCTCGAGGAGTGAGTCAAAAACTTCGCCGTTGTCATCATCATTATCATTAGTGTCATCATCATCATTGTAAGAGATGAAGTGTCTGCAAAAATAAAATAAAACAACCTATTGGATGTGCAATAAACCGACACTAGAAATTCTCACCTAACAAACCAAAATTAAACAAACTAATTATAAAATAGATGAATTGGCACATTGTTATGCAATTGTGACATCAACTTGTACGTGAGTTTATAAAAATATATGGTCTAATGTTATTCAAGAAAGGTTGATGGAAACAAACAAATTTTATTTAATTTTTTTAGAGAATATAATAGCCTAGTGCGATATTCTTAAGCCTTGAGCAGTTATTAGACTTAGGTACATCTTTTTTTCTTTTTTCTTTTTCTTTTTTTGTCTAAAATATCGGCAGGTCTAAATTTAAAGCTAGATCTAATTGTTTTTTTTTTTTCTTTTAAGATTTGTTTGAAATCAATAATTTGATATATATACATAAAAATGTTCAATATATATATATATATATATATATATATATATATATATATTATGATACAAACAACATATGTAACTCAAATATAAGACGAATTCATTAATGGATTAATATTATGATAAAGCACAAATAAAATAAATAACTATTATATTATTTAAAATATTAAGTTGTAATTAGATTTTTATATTAGTGATATACTTAATTTGGTTTAAAAGATATTAGTTTTATTAAAATAATTCAGTAATTTTTTATAATCTAAAATCTAATGTTTAATCTCTGAAATATTTAATTTAACAAATATATAAATCATAACAACTAATTCAATATGACCTGGATATATTTTATATGGATAATTGTTGAAGGATTATCATTTATATATTTTCATTAAAATAAAATTTAAAAATTTTTTAGCATGTTCCATTGAGATAAAACTATCTAATAATTTAACTTGAAAAAAAAATCTAAAATATCTGAATGACTATGAACACGTTTGACTGGACTTCACTACTTACAAAAAAGGTTTTCTAATGCCGAGAACATTTTTTAAAAGAATTTGTGTCATTTGATTATCACTTATAAGAAACTTATAGATAATTAAAAAAGTTGTTTTACGTCTACTAAAATAAATCTAAGATTAAGGCTTAAAAAAAAAAAAAAAAAACCTCTTTTGAGCTTTTTTAAAAAATTATAAAATATTTTAAATATCCTCATATTATTCTTAAAATTCTACCATGCCCTTTTATTTAATAGAACCCTAATATGAAAGAATCAACTATAGCCATTTTATTCCCAAAAATATGAACATGAATCAACTCACCAAATTTGCACTAGACTTCTCTTCAATTGTAAATTTTTTTTTCCTTTTCTCACATGTTAATAATTTTTTTTTTTTTTTTTTGCATTTGTATACTCCTGTATTAATTTTGTCATTAGAAAAAACTTTTTAATTATATATAATCAAACCATCTATTGATTTAAAAGAGTCTTTTTTAATTGGCTACCAAATAACCACTAGCTTATTAATATAAACTATTTTTCTATAAGCTCTACTTCAATAAACTCTACTTTGAGAAGCTTAATCAAACAGGCCCTAAAATTAAGTTATATTCGACATTCCTACCAAAAACAAACACCCCTTCAATCTTGTAAGATCAAATAGATACCAGATCCACAAATAAAGGTAATTCTTTTATTGCAACTCTAATCTTTGGGATAAAACCTAGAATTTTTTGCTAAAATCAATATCTTAGAGCTGCCCAATAATAATAATAATAATAATAATAATAATAATAATAATAATAATCATCATCATCATCATCTTATTACCCTGAGCTTGGTTCATCTTCAAAAGGGAAAGGAATTTTCAAGCTCTTTGGTTGTGGTTCCTCGCATTCTTCCTTTTCATCATGTAAATGCCTACCAATAAATTAAATAAATTCAATTAACAAATTGAAATAGACTTTTCAACTAGTAACAAAAGGACCCCACAATTTTTAACCTAATAAAAATAAATAAATTAAGCAAATTAAAACAGAGGATGTATTGTTGCTATGTAAATTGAAAATCAATATATATATATATATATATATATATATACACACCTGGGCATCATAATTTTTTCTTAAAAAATTAAAAAAAAAGGTTATAAACATTAGGAGAGGACAAAAGCAAAATGAATAGTTTTTAGTGCAAAATCGCGCTAAATTAGATATATGGTCAAGTGACAAGGACAATTTTTTATTGCCGCCCTTATCTTTGGGTCAAACTAACAAATTCTTATGACCGACTTTATGTTATAATACATTGTTTTGGGAAAAAATAAATAAATAAAAAGGGACAAGTAGATTCATGGCTGGCATGAGATATCAACTATAACATTTGTAATTTGAGAAAATTTTAAAATATAAACATCTATTGGGTATGGCAGTTGTAGTAGGTTTTCTTTAAGGAGAAACAAACAAACCCCGAAATGAGATGTTAAAAAAAATTACATTTACAAAAAATTCATACATAAAAGATATGAAAAATATAAATACCTTAAGCTTGACTCTGCTTCATCATTATCTTCGCGGCAGAACAGAAAATCGACCCCACACTGTTTCACCTTTAACTCACCAGCTGAGAATTTAATCAACATTTTATTGTTCTGCAGCAACTTCTCTGCCTTCGCCACCTCCACCTCATCCTTGCAAAATTGAGTTTCGCTCCAATGTGACTCTCGCGCCTCATAGTCAAATCCCAAGAATACATGATTTGACGATATATAAGGGGGAGCATCGAGTCCACCTACTTCAGTCATGTCTCTTACATCGGGAACATCCTTGTCCTCGTATCCAAAATCAGGATCAATGCTTCCATGTCCATAATTACGCTCTTCTCCAAACTCAAAATTATATCCAAAACAACAACGCAAAGGGCACTTATGTACCTTGAATCCACCACTTTTGCGTTTGACAATGAATAAACAGGAAACGTCAAATCCATCTTCAACCTTGTACCCTTCTGGAAATGCCACAACAGCAGACATAATATAACCTAGAAAGCTTTTTGTGTTCCAATTTGGTAGCTTCTCCAGGGTTATAAAAGGTCCATCGTTTCTAAAGCGAAACCAATTTGGTATTTCGTCTCCAGGGTAACAGACAGAACTGCAAATTCCTCGACGTGATTCCTGTTCAAATGAAAATCGTCACTTCATGTAAAGGGAAAATAGTATAGTAAAACAGAAGATTAACTTCATGTAAAAGAAAAGACAGACCTGAAGCAGAATTTTCGATAGATTCAGTTTGAAACAATTGGCCAAATTTACTCTTTGGGGCCGCCTCTCAGACAAGAATAGAAATGATATATTTGGTATCGATGCCAATGATGAGCAATTATTTGCTGCCAAACATAAGCCGCTTGGTAGCTCTGGTAATGAAGTAAGACTCTTGCAATAGCTTATATCTAGAAATTCCAAATCAGAAAGGGCATTCATTGTTGGCAAGCTCTCAAAGTAATTTCCCGATAGATTAAAGTTTTTAAGTAAGCGTAATTGGACAATATCATCAGGTAACATTGTGATTCGACAGTTAACCAACTTCAGTTGTTTTAAAGACCTGAAACCTGATAGAGAAACTGGTGCCCTATCCAATGGCTCTTGATTCATGGCTCGAGATAGATCTAATGAACGAAGTTTGCCCAACTTTGTGATGGATGGCGGCACTTGTATTAAAACAGTACCGGAATTGTCAATTATCTCCAAATCTTCCAAATTCCCTATGTCATTTGGTAGACATTTAAGTTTTGAGCATTCTCTGACATAGAGAAATCTGAGAAGTCTACACTCACAAATGCTGCTTGAGAGACTCTCAAGATTTTGACAATGCGAAACATCCAATCTAACCAATCTCGATGGATGTTCGATGAGGGGAGATTCTTTTATTGAAGTTCCAGATAAATCTACCTTTTCCACTTTGCATGAAATCTTGGGAGCCAAAAAGAGCATTGAACAACCTTGGAAAGAAATATATGTTGACTGAATGCCATCTGGAACAATGCTGAGGCTATCACAATTGCTTAGATCTAGATTGACAAGTTCATTGAGATATTGAACAGAATCAATATTTTCCAAACTTGTGCAACCATTGAGAATCAGCTCCTGAAGTTTTTTGGCTTTGGAGAGATCTGGAATCTTTTTTAGCTGTGTGGAGTCACTGAGATTAACATATTTCAATTTTGTAAGATCCTGTCAGAAAGGAAACAAATTAATTAGCATCTCTTTAAATTTATAATTAGTAAACACGAAGATCGTCATATAAATATGAAGATGTATATACCTGGACATCATCCCAAAGTTGTTCCAGGTTGCTGCTCTGCATCTCAAGCCTAACAAGATCCTTTGCCAAAAAATCCAATGGCAATGATCTAGAAGGGTATGCTTTCCAGTTGAAATACGTCAGCCCACAGGGAAAAGGTTCAAGCCTTTCAACAAAACTGAACTTATTTCCGGTTGAAGTATCTTGGTCCTGTGAGTTATATACTTCCAGGAGCCCGAGGTTACACAACTTAGCGAAAGCATCATTTTTTAATCTTATGTGACTTATTGTAGATGTGTCAAAAGATATGCCTAGTACGTTTTCAGTTCCCTAAAAATCAAGAAGAGATAGTTAACGTCAAAAGTTTAGAAGCTTAAATTATTTGTTATTAATGAAATACTCTTAATTTTTTTTTTTTTAAATCCTTCCAACTGAATTTCTTTTCAAATACTTAAATACAAGACATCTCATATATGCACTTAAACTCTTTGTCATCTAAACTAAAGCATGACCAGGGACAGAGCCAGAAATCACATTAAGGGAGGACAACTTCCTAGTGCAGTACATATACAAAAATTTCTATAAAATAATATATAACATGATAAGTAGAATTTTTTATTACAAAAAGAAAATGATTTTGCTAATTTTATTATCAATTTTAATTTAAACTTATTAAAAATTGATAAATCTTATATTTATTTCGAATAGATTCCTAGCAGCTAGCATTCACAAAAAAATAATAATAATAATAATAATCCTACAAATAATATGATTTTCATAAACTATAAAAGAAGTAGTTTAATGGTTTTTAAGCCTTTTTCTAGTAATATTTTTTTGACGTAAATTATAATATAGTAAATCAAGCTAACATTCATCAAAAAAAAAAAAAAACTAATAATCCTACAAATAATATGATTTTGATAAACTATAAAAGAAGTAGTTTAATGATTTTGTTAAGCCTTTTTCTAATAATATTTTTTAGGCTTCGATTATAATACGATTGATATCAAGCTAGCATTCAGAAAAAAAAAAAAAAACTAATAATCCTGCAAATAATATGATTTTCATAAACTATAATAGAAATAGTTTAATGGTTTTGTTAAGCCTTTTTCTAATAATATTTTTTGGGCTTATATTATAATACAATTGAAATCAAGCCAATTGCATTTATTTTTACTTGGGCTTAACTCTTTTTCTAAACAGAAGGGGCAATATAGTTATTTGATAAAAAGTATATTTATAATTTAGAGATTTTAATTAATTGGCTCCGTCCTTGTGCATTACCCTAATTTCTTTTCAAAAAAAGAAAAGTAAATACAAAGATATATATTGCAATTAAAAACAAATTAAATACTCAATAAAGAAATAATACTTTTTACAATAAATTAGACTGTTTAGATTTTAAAAAATAAATTACAATGAAGACTGTTGATCAAATACTTATAGCTAAAAGGTAAAATTTTAAGTGGTTTTTAAAATGAATTGGAAATTTTTATTGGGGAAGAAAAAATAATTCTTGAAAATAATATATGTAAAGAAGGAATTTTGAATTTTAAAAAGTAAAGAACTAAATATTTAATCTAATAATAATTAAATCTATGTGAATAAAATTAAATATGAGTTAATGTTTTGACTCTCACTGTATTTTTTCCCAACACATTGTTGATATCCTTGTGATGACGCAAGCGACTTCGCTTCCCAGGATCATGATCACATTCCTCTTGAACAATAGACATTCCCATCTCTTGAAGCAAATCATGCATATCAATTATGTTGCCGTCTGATATACTTATGAGGGATTTATCAACGAGATCACTTAATCCACTTTGTGTGTGGCAGCCATTGGCATCCAAGATGTCTTTTACAATAAAGGTCTCCCACCCTTTAAAAAAAAATGCAATATCTAGAAATATCCTTTGACTGTAAACATCTAGTCCCTCATAACTACTCCTTAGCACCGTTAGGATATCCTGATTAGGATATTCTTTTAATTTCTCCCATTCACTTTCCCAATCTTGTTTTGGTCTTCTACGAAGAGAGGATCCTAAAACTTTCAGAGCTAACGGAACACCTTTAGCATATGATACCATCTTGATAGATAGCTCTGCATAATCTTCATCAATGGGGCAATTTTTTCCAAAGGCATATTGTCTAAAAAGTTCAAGAGCATTAGCATCAGACAAACCCTTAACCTCGTATATATTATCATCACGAACATCACAATGTTTAAGCACCTGTTTATCTCTTGCTATTACAATGACTCTACTTCCAGAGCCCAAGTTTTGAAAATCCCCAATTAACTTTTTAATTTGTTCAGGGCTTGTCACATCATCAAAAATAAGGAGAACCCTTTTACGTTTAAGCCTTACATTTGTTAAAGGGTCTTGTATTCTAGCATGTTTATCATCCAATATCCTACCAAAAATATCTTGTTCCAAGCATATTAGGTCACTGTTTTTTGCTGATTTTTCCCTAACATTTTCAGCAAAGTAAGAACCTTCAAATTGCCTAAAGATTTGGTTGAATATAGCACGACCTATTGATGTCTTACCTATACCACCAATACCCCAAATTCCTACAATGCGAACATCACCCGATCCAGTGCACAATAAAGATTCCATTGCTTGTATGCTCAATTCTACTCCCACCAAGTCCATGTTGTCAATTGGGAACAATTTGTTTAGTTTCTTCAAAATATCCGCAACAGTTGCATCAATATGTTCAATTTCAGGCCTGGATAAACCAAGCATTACTTACTATAAATAAACGAAGGACAAAGACAAGATTTTTTTTTTCTAAGCTAATATAAATGTTACTTTGATAAAATTTCTCTCTTGAAGGGAATGATTAAAATTTGGGGAATAATTTTTATAATCAATTAGATATTGAGAGATGAGAGTAGAGTCAAGTTCAAATTCTATTACCATATAAAAATTAACACTTACCTTTTGTCATTTATAGTAACGCCAGACAGACCGGCTGCTTCCACCAAAGCAGCCTTCCATCTATCCAGGTCGGCCTTCAATTTCTGCAGGTCGTCTAATCTCTTTTCTAAGCATTCCTTGAGCTTATTGGGAAATGCAGCCCCAAAAGTTCCATCTTGATTCTTTAAAATATTTAGTTTCTTCAAAATATCTCCAATAATTGCGTCAACAGATAGAGTTTCAAGGCTAAGAGGTAGAAAATAAAATTAGGTAATTAGTGCACGAAATATATGAAAAGAACTAAGGGGACAAAACAGCATAGCTTTAATTCCAAGCTGAATAACGCAGATGTTACTTACAATTCATGCATTCTCAAACATGGGAAATTTCTAGAATCAATTGGATAAAATTAATCTCTCTTTTGAAGTGAATAATTAATTCGTGGAATATTAATTAGATATTGCTGTATAATAGTCAGAGAGAAGAAAACCAATGTAATTTTAACGGAAGATTAATGCTCAAGATTCAAGAGGATCAATTAACCAGGATGTTAAAATAACAGATCTTCTTCGATTATTAATTACAAATACAACGAGATCTTCTTGGAATATTAGAAATTTCAATGAGAATTACTACTTACCTTTTATAATTTTTTTGAAGTGAATAATTTTTTTATAATTAATTAGATATTGCTGTAAAGTAAGACAGAAGAAAGCCAATGTAATTTTAACGGAAGAGTATAGATCAAAAGGATCAGTTACATTAGCCACTATGTTATAACAAAAGATCTTCTTGGATTGTTAATTACAAAGATTAAATGCTTAAAAAAATGTTACTTATATATTGTTAATTCAATTCAACTATGATAAATATTTTTGTTCATTAACTGAAAAAAAAAATTGTGACGGTAAAATATTAATATTATGAAAAATTAGAAATTTCAAGGAGAATTAACATGCTCTTACTTTTTGTCATTTAATGTCCAGTCAGATAGATCGGGTGCTTCCACCAAAGCAGCCTTCAGTCCCTGAAGG
This sequence comes from Boswellia sacra, assembly GCA_013180625.2. Classification (NCBI taxonomy): domain Eukaryota; kingdom Viridiplantae; phylum Streptophyta; class Magnoliopsida; order Sapindales; family Burseraceae; genus Boswellia; species Boswellia sacra. The sequence goes on along the minus strand of SNVD02010202.1, from coordinate 155,833 downwards.
TCGTATGATCTCTTAGTTAAACGTTTCTCAAGCTCGGCAAATCGATCCCCAAAAGTTCCATTCTGATGCCTTACATTTGATGGATCTATATAATAAAAAATTGGCATCACAATTTGGCCGCCCCTTCTCTTGCAATGAAGAATCTGTTCAAGTTCTTGGAGGCACCATTGGGAGCCTGCATAACTTTCTGAGAAAACAATAACTGAAATTCTCGATGCTTTAATTGCAATCAAAAGAGATGAGGCAATGTTGTCTGCCCTTTCAGGTTCGTCATCAACGAAAGTTCTAATTCTTTTACGACCCAAAGCTCCATTGAGATGGCTTAAAAACTTGTAGCAGTTGTCCTTGCCTCTAAAACTGATGAAAACATCATACTTCACTTCCACTTGAGAAATATCAGAATACGAAGAAGCGGCCATCAACTTTCACTGCTGATCCCCAGTTGACTCTTCAGATCACCATCAGGAGATGTTCTCTACAGAGAAAACAGCAACTAATACAAACCCAGATCTGACGCTCAATATCTGCCAGAATTCTCAATCAAACAAACCATAATGCTCATGAACTGTCTCTAGGAAATGAACAGAGCAGAAAAAATATTCATGAACTGCATAGAGTGAGGTTGCCATAATGCTGGATTCCCAGATCTGACACTCGACATCGGTCAGAATTAATTCTCGATGAAGTTTCATAATAATTTGTAATAAAACTCCCGTTTGAAATATTAAAAAGACTATTTACAGATCTCAATCAAACAAATCAAATACATCAGCTTCTTATAATTTAAAAAATACAAATAAAAAAAAAAGTAAAGGAAGCTCAAGAGTGTACCAAACCAAAACTTACAGATTTAATCGCGTTGTAGCCACAATAGATGAATTTTGTCAGAGGATTTTGTCTTTCAAGAAAGCCAAAGGATATATCAGGGATTCCGAGCTTTCAGAGCGTTACCAAGATCAAGAAGTGGTTTTCTCTGTCACATGCGCTTCGAAGTGGTTAAGGAAAGTTGAGCGAGAATCCTCTAAGCAAAGCGTAGAAAGGGTTGATTATATTTGGCCCCTGAGGTTAGCATAAAATATGATCATCCCTCACTTTCTAAAAATTGCAATTGCCGCTGAGGTTTTTGTTTCGCTCATCCTTCCCATGCTTGAAGGGCAAAATGGTAATGATGCTTGACATTTAAATTTAAAATTCATTTTAACGAAACTTGACCTCTTGAGGGCTGTGCAGTGCAAAAATCTTGTGCATCCTTAAATGCAATCTGCCATGTCAGCAAACCGTGTTAAATTTTAACCATAGTTAACATAGCTAGTAAGAGTCAAAGCATCTTCGACACTCTTTCAGCTCCAAAGCCTTTTGAGCTTCCATAACAAAAATGTCCATTGAGACAAACCAAGCTAGGTGAGAGAGAAACGAATACAAGGACATTTCGACTGTGAGGATTATACATTGAACAACATGAGGTTAGTCACCTAATTGGTGCAATTTTGCACTTTTTTTTGTTGTTTTTGTTAAAGAAATTGATGTTAACGCTATGATCAAGAATGTTCTTGTTGGGATACAATGAACACTCAGAACATATTCTGGGAGAAAAATAACTTGTATTCACAGAAAAAATTTGATATACAATAATTATACAAAAACTCCTCTAAACACTTTCCTAGAACTCTCTGACTCTTTAACTCTCCTAAAACTCTCTGGTTTTAGTTTTCTCTGGAATGATTAACTCTGTAGAAATCGTCCTCTATTTACAGGAGATTTCTGCATAAATTTTTAACATTTTAGGTGCGAAGTTGGCAACCTAATATTAGGTGGGTTGGTCACCTACCTTCCCCAAGTCTTTACCTACCCATGAAGACTTTACATGGGATTGACTTCTCCAGCAATTCTCCCCCTCCATCCCATGTGAAAGAGAATAACCACAAAAGTAATCTGACAGCTTCTAATCTGACTATGTCTCTGCATAGCTCGAGCTTGTTTCTTGTGACTACTTTTGTCAACATGTCTACGGGATTCTCCTTAGTATGGATCTTCACTAGTTTCAACAGTTGTTTCTCCATCATCTCGCGTATCCAATGGTAGCGAATGTCAATATGTTTTGTTCGGGAATGATACACTGAACTCTTGCTCAAATCCAAAGCACTTTGACTGTCACAGTGTACCTTGTACTGCTTTTGCTTGATCCCAAGTTCTTGGAGAAACCGCTTCAACCACAACATTTACTTTCCGGCTTCCGTTGCAGCAATATATTCAGCCTCTGCTGTGGATAGCGTAACACACTTCTATAGTTTTGACTGCCAAGACATAGCTCCCTCTACAAAAGTGTAGACAAAACGTGACGTAGATTTCCTACTGTCAGAATCTCCGGCCATATCTGAATCTGTATAGCCTTCCAAGATTGGATTAACTCCCTCGTAACACAAGCGTATCTTCGAAGTACCTTTTGGGTATTTGAGAATCCACTTGACTGCCTCCCAATATTCTTTCCCTGGGTTGGAAAGAAATCTGCTCACTACTTCTACAACATGAGCAATATCCGGCCTTGTATACACCATAGCATACATCAAAATTCCCACAGCAGAAGAATAGGGCACCGACGTCATATCCTCTATCTTTTTCTTGGATGATGGATATGATCTCTTGCTCAGCTTGAAGTGATTAGCCAATGGCACACTAACTGGCTTAGTACCATCCACGTTGAATCTTTGAATTACATGTTTAACATCTTTCTCCTGAGACAACCATAACTTCTTCATTTTCCTGTCTCGACGGATATGCATCCCTAAGATTTGCTAAGCTGGTCCTAAATCCTTCATATCGAAGGTTGTTGAGAGTTCCTTCTTCAGCTGTTGTATTTTTGTTTCATCTTTACCGACGATCAGCATGTCATCAACATATAACATGAGTGCAACAAAATCTCCACCTGGAAGTTTCTGGAAGTAGACACACTGGTCTACAACGGTTCTTTTGTACCCATGACTCGCCATGAAGGAGTCAAACTTTTTGCACCATTGCCTTGGTGCTTGTTTGAGGCCATACAAGCTCTTTTTCAGCTTGCACACGAGGTTTTCTTTTCCTTGAACCTCAAATCCTTCTGGCTGCTTCACATAGACTTCTTCATGCAAGTCTCCATGAAGAAATGCTATCTTCACATCCATTTGTTTAAGCTCCAAATCTAGACTTGCGGTCAATCCAAGGATGATATGGATTGAGGACATTCTTATCTTCGGTAAGAAAATTTCATCAAAGTCAATTCCTTTCTTCTGAAGGAATCCTTTTACAACCAATCGGGCTTTATGCTTCATCACCTTTCCTGTTCCATCTTTCTTGAGCTTAAATACCCACTTATTCTTCAGTGCCTTCTTTCCGTTAGGAAGCTCGACCAGTTCATAGGTTTTATTCTTCTCTAGAGAATTCATCTCATCTTGCATTGCATGTAGCCAACGTTCTTTGTCTAGATGAGATAAGACTTCACGAAAGCTTTCTGACTCCCCTTCATTAGTAAGCAGTGCATATTCCGATTTCGAATATTTTCTCGACGGAATCCTAACTCGCTCAGATCGTCTTAGCTAAAGTTCATTTTCAGGAGGTATAGTAGCTTCTATAGGTGATTGTGGCTCCCCCGACTCAGTAATCTCTTCATTTTCCTCCTCCTCATCTGCTTCTGGAACTTCTTTAGCACCTCATCATTTTCTGTGGCATTTGGTGCTGGGGCAGAATCTGCAACAATATTTGGGGCACTGCTAGTGAGATTTTTAGATATTATTGTCTTTTCAGTGTCTTCAAATGTTTGGTCTTCATGGAACACCACATCTCTGCTTCAGATGACTTTCTTTTCCTTTGGATCCCACAGTATGTATCCAAATTCTTCATCTCCATAACCAATGAAGATACATGGGACAGTCCTTGAATCGAGCTTCTGTCTAAGCTCCTTGGATACATGTGCGAAGGCTAAACAACCAAACACTCTTAAATGATTGTAGGAGGGCTTTTTATTAGACCATACCTTTTTCGGAATCTCGAAGTTCAGTGGTACCGATAGTGATCTGTTGATTAAATAAGAGGTTGTACGAACAGTCTTCCCCTAGAATGGCTTGGGCAACTTAGTCATTTTGAGCATACTCTTGACCCGTTCCATGATGGTTTGATTCTTCGTCTCTGCCACTCCATTGTGTTGTGGTGTATGTGGGACAGTTCTTTCATGACGAATGTCGTATCTCCCAAAGTAAGCTTTGAACTCCCTGGAGGTATACTAGCCTTCATTATCTGATCGGAGGCATTTTAACTTTTTACTTGTTTCACATTCTGCCATGCGTGAAACAACTTGAACTTCTCCAAAACTTGATCCTTCGTCTTGAGGAAATACACCCACACTTTTCGAGATGCATCATCAATAAAGGTTAAGAAATACCTGTTGCCGCCTAGGGTCTCCACTACGAGAGGTTCGAATATATCAGAGTGTACTAGCTCTAACAACTTTGATTTTCTCACTAATGAGGAGTTGAATGACACCCTCCATTGTTTCCCGTACAAGCAGTAGCTGTAAGGATGAGATGCTTTATCCTTAGAAAGAATGATCATCTTCTTCTTTTCAAGGATTGATAAACCCTTCTCACTCATGTGACCGAGCCTTTTATGCCACAAATCCTAAGGTACCATATGTTCTGCTACATTAAGGCTCTCTCCGTCTATCTTTACACGAGTCCTATAAAGATTGTCACATAATTTTCCTCAAGTAATCTTCCATGTACCATTGGTGAAACAACTCTCATAGCCTTGTTGATCAAAGGCTTTTACCAATAGCAAATTAAGTCGAAGATCTGACACATGACGAACGTCCTTCAAGGTCATTGTACATTCGACATTCGATTGGAATTGAACATCACCAATTCCCATAATTTTGGCAGTGCTATTATTTCCCATCTTCACTATCTCAAAGTCTCATGCTTTGTATGTGGTGAGGATCTCTTTACAAGGAGTGACGTGGCAGGAAGCTGCTGTGTCTATCACCCATTCCACTCCTTGGTCTGCTATGTGGAAGCACGTCTCTTCAGCATAAATGGTCACATCTTCTACAAGTGTAACTCGTGGCTCTTCGCTGCTTTGTGCTTGTGAACTCTCCTGGTTCTTCTGTAGACTACGATAATTTTTCTTCAAATGGTCCTCTTTACCATAGTGATAGCATTTGTACGTGGGTCTCCACCCATCTGTTGACTTGCCTCTTCTGTCTGTCACCCTTCCTCTGCTTTTACTTCTACCTCTCCTCCAATCTTGATCACCTTGAGATTGTCTTCCTTGATTCTCCATGATATAGGCTTCGTCTTGACTGGCACCTGTATCTTTGCTTCTAGCCTCCTAATTCATCAAGGCATCCTTAACCATTGACAAGTTAAGTTTGCTACCAGGGGCTGAATTATTGAGGGAGATCACTAAAGTCTCTCATGAGTCTAGAGGGGAGCTGAGAAGTAGAAGAGCTTGTTCTTCATCTCCAAGCTGTAATTCGACTGTTGACAGCTGATTCACCAAGTTTTGGAACTCACTTGTGTGTTCTGCTACAGAAGTTCCACTCCGCAACTTCAAGTTTATAAGCCATCCCATCAGGATGGCTTTGTTCCGTGCTGACTTGGCCTGATACATTCCCTCTAATTTTGTCCAGAGAGAATATGCATCTGTTTCCTTGGCTACATGGTGGAAGACACTATGGTCGATCCATTATCTGATCTGACTGATGCATTTTCTGTTTATTTTCTTCCACTCTGCTTCTTTCTCAGTCTCAGGTCTCTGCCCTTGAAATTCTATAGGGTCAAATAGATCCTTACAACTAAAAAGATCCTCCATCCTGGGCCTCCATAGTGTATAATTGGTAGCAGTCAACTTAATCATGGCTCCAGATGATTCTTCCATTTTAGAAAAATTAATTGACTAAAATTGGAATTGAATTTCAAAAATCCAAGCCCACCGTTGCATCCGAAATGGTAAAAAATGGTGGAATAGCCTCTTTTGGGGCTCAAAAATTCTTTTTGTACAAGAAATATGAAGCTTGGAAATTTCAAGGACTAAACTGAAAATTTCAAAAAATTATGGGGTCAGAAGAATTACCCAAAATTATGGGGTCAAATTGAAAATTTAGAAAGATGTGTCTGACGTGGCAAGGTCAGGACACGTGGCGCTGACGTGGCTGACACATGTCTAGTAACATGGCAGACATGGTCTGACATGGCGATGATGAAGTGGTTGCTAACGCGGCTGCTTACGTGGCTATCTTGTTGACGTGTCTAATGACTTGGCTGAATGATGTGGCGCTGACGTGGGTCGTCTTCAACCTTTGGAGCGCGTGTGGTGTGTGGAGCGAGTGACGCCCACTCGCAGTCCAGGTGCTCGGCACACTCGGCACGTGAGGCGTCTCTGGTTGTCGATTCAATCACCGAAAAATTACAGAATGATCGCTTTGATGTCACGAACACACTGGACACTTCAAATTTAAAATTTGAGCACTATTAGAAAATCTGAAATTTATGGAAATAGGGGACAAGTTTCTCTGATTTTTGTCTCTCTGTTCTAGAACTCCAGGAGCTTAATCGGGCTCTGATATCACTTGTGGGATGCAATGAACACTCAGAATAGATTCTGAGAGAAAAATAACTTGTATTCACAGAGAAAATTTGATACACAAGAATTATACAAAAAACTCCCCTAAACACTTTCCTGGAGCTCTCTGGCTCTCTAACTCTCTTAAAACTCTCTGGTTTTAGTTCTCTTTGGAATTATTAACTCTGCAAAAATCGTCCTCTATTTATAGGAGATTTTTACATAAATTTTCAACATTTTAGGTGGGAAGTTGGTAACCTAATACTAGGTGGTTTCGTCACCTACCTTCCCCAAGTCTTTACCTACCCATGAAGACTTCACATGGGATTGACTTCTCCAACAGTTCTTCAGTAATATATGTATGTGATGGTGTTTTTGATTGCTATTAATGAGAAAAGGTGAGAGCTTTTTTAGTTCTTGCTAAAGTAGATTGACAATTTAGTATGGTTTGATGGTAGTGGTAAACGTTGACGGCTAAAGTTTTCATCTTTTTCTAAGTAACATGCATAAAAGTTGACCTTGGTATATGAATGTGTCAAGAGTGACATTGCTCTATTCGTTTGTGTATTTGTGTGGGAAGTTTGACTACAGGAAATGCATGGTTGTTTAAGGTTCTTGTATGAGTGTGTTGGAAGTTAACAAGTTGTTACTTTAATTTTTTTTTCTTGGATGTGAAGATTGTATTGTCCATGATCAAAGCGTATGCATGAAAGGTTTTGTTATTTTGTTATGTGATATTAAGATTGATACCAGTATGTATATATTTATGCAATGAATAAATGCATGTCAATGTTATGCACGCAATTTTTGAATCTTGCCTTGTTGAATTTTTTATGCAATATGCCAATTGAGGTTAATCTTGCTGGGGTGTGCAACGCTTTTTATGGTTTCCTGAACGCTATATGAATGTCTCAGGATTGATTTTGTTTTGTTTGTTTGTGTATTTAAATGTGATATTATTCTGTGTATTTGTGTAGTTAAGGTTTTTCTTTTATTTTTTTCTTTTGCATGTGAAGGCAATATTGTCTATGATCAAAGCATAAATTTGAAATGTATATCTTGATTGGTTGAGTAGATGCATGTCAATGTTATGCATGCAATTGTTGAATATTGCTTCATTGAATTTTTTAATGCAATATACTCACTTAAGGTTGATATTGTTGGGTTGTGTAGTTCATGTTATGATATACTGACATAATGTATAAACATTGAATAGAGTGTGTTTATTGTGAGAATTCGCATGCTTGGGAAGCTTCATGTAATTAAGGTGAGTCCATTTTATTGCAACACAAAGAAGTTGATTGAAGAGGCAAAGCTTATGCATATGGGTTGCCTATAGTAGATGGTGAGAAATTCAAATTCCAACTATAAGTAATTTTTCTACGGGATCCAATGAATCCAATAATTGAGAATGACAGTTGATGTAGATTTTTAGTGAGCTCGAAATATGGGTTTTGACAGGATATGAATGTTTGTAGAGCCTTTAATGCCATTTACTTCACAACCCCTTGCAACTAACAACCGAACTTGAAATAGCAGAGATAATGCACCAAACATTATGGATGCCAGTTCATAGTGGTTTGACAATGAAATTGTAGAAGAGCAGGATTTTAACTGGAGTGATGACTCTGTCAATTAGGTGATGCAATTGAGGGTAGAGGTGCAAATGAAGGTGGAGGTGCAAAATAAGGGTGGAAGCCAAGAATTTGTTGATGTTTGAAGAAGCTCACGTAGTGGAAGTCCTTCTAGTCTAGAAAATAAAGATGATAGAATCCATTCTGACTACAACCTTTCTGATAAAGATCATAGCCTATCTAACAATAACTCAACTGATGAGGATTTCATGGGGCTCATGTGAGGAAGATGAGATCACCGCAGGAATCTCAAAGCAGCTGAAGAATGGGAAGTTTAAGGCTGACACTACAAGAGATTTCGAGCTAACTATTGGTGACTTGTTTCATGATGTCCATCATTTTATAGAAGTGTTGAGAGTACCAATAGGGTGATAGCAATGTGCCTGGGTGAAGGTTGTCCTTAGCAAATCCATGCATCAGTTATGTCCAAGCCCATCAACATTTTCAAAATTAAGACTAAATAATTTACATGATTGTAGTAGGGTTTGGAAGAATCCTGAAGCCATAGCCGCCTGGTTGGCAAAGAAGATTGAGCAAATGGTTAAGGACAATCCAAAGATAAATGTTAAAGACATTTCTTCGTTGGCAAGAACCAATTGGGATGTTCATCTTGAGAAATACACATTGTATAGGGCCAAGACTCTAGCATTGGACAAAATAGGTGAAAACCATGCACAGGCTTATAAATAACTGCCTAAGTTTGCTGCTATACTACAAATGAAGAATCTTGGATCATTAGTAGTTGTTAAAACCATATCAAGATCAAATAATGAGGGATTGAGGTTTCAGAGGTGCTTTATGTCCTTTTTGCTATAAGGGATGATTTTATTAATGGTTGTAGACGTTTCATTGGCTTGGATGGATGTCTTTTGAAGGGGCCCTTCGGTGGGATGCTCTTAAGTGCCATTGCCCTTGATACTAATGGGTCTATTTTCCCATTGGCAGTGTGTGTTTGTTAGGCTAAGAGGGAGGACTCATGGTGCTAGTTCTTGGAGTTATTGTATAGTTACAAAATTAGTCCGAATGGCATGAGTATCCCAGTGATGAGTGACATACAGAAAGGTCTAATGGCTGCCTTGGACAAACTTTGGCCAAACTCTCGATTCAGAAGGTGTGTTAGGCACATCCATGCTAATTTCAAGCTAAGATATCTTGGACTTGACATGTTTTGGGTAGCTATAAGAGCAACATACAAGTTTGACTACTTGGATGCTCTAGTTGAAATAAAGGCAAAAAATACAGAAGCATACCAGTGGCTTTTGATTTAGGCCCTTCGATATGGTGTGAATAGGCAATAGACCAAACTGCAAAAATTGATCATGCCACAAACAACTTTACAGAGAGCTTTAATAGCTTACTTGGGTAATGGAGGTCCAAAATTGGGGTGTTTGTTCATGAACCACATTAGAAAGAAAAGGATGAGAAGATTCCGAAAGAAAAAGGTATTGCCTGCAAAATGGAATTCTCTTCCGCCTCCCAATGTGAAAACTACTATTACAACTTTAATGAATGAAGGCAAACTGTTGAAGTTAATTCATTATGGTCACTTGGGGTTTTGAGTTGATGGATGAAACTAGGACATTTGAGGTAAAGCTTTCTAACTAGTGGTGTGATTGTGGTGCATGGTCAATTGCTAGAATACCATGCAAACATGCCATAGGGGCCATGTTTGACTCTAGGTTGAGGGTTGATGATTACATTGATCTATATTTGACAACTGAATGTTACATGAAGACATATGCAGGGATGCTTCAGCCTATACCATATCAGATTGGTTGGCCTGAAGGTAATGGAATTCCAATTCTGCCACATGTAAAGACAAGAAGGGCTGGAAGGCCTAAAAAACTAAGAAGAAAAGAGGCACATGAATCTACTTCAAGGAATAAGAGATTATTCATGCTTCATTATAGCTTTTGCAACTCTTTAACCCATAATAGAAGGACATGTAGGCTTGCTTCATCCAATGCAAGAAGACTAAGGGCTAAGGTAACTATCAATTTATCTTATTTTATGTAGAACATATATCAATATTTGCTCCATAAGTGGTAGCGACAAGTAACTGGACAACCTATTATTGAGAACCAGGTACAATTTAACCATCAATATAATGTTAATCAAGTTAACTATTGCATTCGTGGGATTTTTTATTGATGGTTAAACTAATTTCTCAATTTTTCTAAATGCAAATTCAGCCCACATCAACCCCACCATCACCTTGTAGTCAAGCAAGTCTGTAACGCCCCAAAGCCGAAACACAAGTATTGTTAATATGCTTGGACATCACTAATAATAAATCTCTAAACAAAATCTTCAATAATCCTTCTTATTAAGAAAAAGTGAACAGAACTGTACATTTAATGTCTCTCTAATCAAAACAAAGTCTAATAATCTAAAGTTTCAGACACAATTATTACAATAAAAAGGGATCTTCTTATTGCATAATTTCAAAAATGAACTAAAGCCTCGACATCAACCATCAAGCCCGATTACTCTTCCGCTGCGCTACTCTGATAAAATGTTAGAGACGATGGGTGAGCCGTCAACTCGGTAAATAAAATCATACATAACCATTTAATATCTTAAAACAATTATAAAAGCATCATTAAATTCATAGTTTAATACTTCAGTTCCAAAAATCATATCTTAGTAAAACGGAATCATAAGCATTTGTAACATTTAAAATCAAAGAAACCATTCACAATCATTAAAGGTCAGAAAACATTTATCGACTCTTGTCACATAGTGCCACCCGTAATCCCGGTGACCCAACCCAAAATATATCACCTGTATCCCCGGTGACCCAGTCCAAAAGTATGTCACCTGTATCCCCGGTGACCCGGTCCAAAAATATGTCACCTGTATCCCCGGTGACCCGGTCCAAAAGTATGTCACCTGTAATCCCGGTGACCCGGCCCAAAAGTATGTCACCTGTATCCCCGGTGACCAGGTCCAAAAGTCGTGTGCACACACTAATACCAGAGCTGGGTTCAGAATTCATATCGATACTAAGGACAATGAGTCAAAACATTCCAAAAACCATTGCAAATCACACAATCCTCAAAGTACATATACAAATAACTTTTCATAGATAATAATAAGATTCGTCAAAAGTTCCTTTCACTAAAAACTACCTTTAACATGAAAACAGTTTTTGAGAATCAATTTAAACACTTTTCTAAAACTCTAATTCCATAATTTTCCTTCTAAAACAGAAAATAATTCATATAATGTCACATAAAAATATGTTCTAACAAATCAAAATATTTATTAAGAACACATTACACTTTAACCATAGTACATGTATGATGTTACTTACCTTGATCGATCTGAAAAGACAAATATCCTAGCTCCTACTCGTCCACGATTTGTCCTAAGATATAACCAGAAAACATCTTGATAAATTCATGATCTCAAAACCTCAAATGTTCTATAAAATTCCCTTAAAATTCCTAGACAAACCGTTCTGCCTAAGCCCGATACCCAGAACAGAGCTCATTCCAGAAATTTTAGAAAATTATATCCTAATCTGATTAACCTAGAATTTTGCAGAGGCGAACTAGACACATGAAGTATTCAATTGAAAATTTTTCAAAGCATATTACGTTCAGAAACTATTTTTAAATGATTTTCGTTTTCTGCCAGTCAATTCTGTCCAGAATTTTCAGATTAAAACGTTTCGAACTCAAAATTTCATAAAACTTATTATACACGCTTAAAAATCGTAAAAATTTACAGAAACGTATATATCACTTGAAGAAGAAGCATATAAAATTTGAGGAATTTCTGACTCCTCTAGCATATGAAAAAAAATTCCGAAATTCGCAATATCCAGAAATTGCAGTATTTTCCAGATTTTCAACAGAGAGTTCAAAAATTCGTAATAAATTTAAATCTTAATATTTTTTTGTGAAATAAAATTTTATACATTCATATACACGTCTATAATAACATATAAAAAAATCAGACCGAAAATCGAATTGTAAATATCCTAATAAATTCGAAAATCCTAAGCTATTCATAAATCCTCTACAGAAATCCTAGCACAAATCTAGACAACAAAAATAATTCTAATAAAGATTCTTAAATCAAACTAAAAGAAATATAATCTTACCTTGAAATATCTGAGTTCCAAAGCCTTCCCTAAAATTTTTACGTTAAAAACCCTAGTTGCAATATTATAATACTGTTTATATACTAGATGGGGTTAAAGTATTCTAAAAGGAATAAAACTTCTAATTTAAATATAAATAATCCTCTTTTCTTTTTTTTTTTAACTTATTGTAGTCATAATTATTATCCTAGACCAATTCCATAATGACTTATATAGCCCTAGGAAAATTAGGGTTGTTACAAAGTCAAAATCAGTTATGTAAAGATTGTTAAGGATAATGTGGTCCAGTCTATTAATGAACTTGATATTGGTATTTTGTCTTTTTTTTTTTTTCGGATGATGTTTATGAATTAGTGCAGTTTGCTTTTTGGAGTATTCCTGTTGCATACATGTCTGTGATGCATGCAATAAAAAATACTGAAATATCCAATTGTGGTATAATGTGCTTTATAAATATAATATTTTGTGAATGTCTCTTACTAGATTTCGATTCCTAGTTTATATTTTGGGAATGTTTCTTATGTAAAGTATGATGACATCTATTTGACTTAATCACTTCTTTGCTAACTATTACATGTCATGCTATCATTGTTATATGTTGTCAGTACACATTCATAGAGTTGCACATTCATAGAGTTAGGCAACTATTCTTAGCATATCTACAATGGCCTTAGCTTCATACATATCACCACTATAATAATAACTATAATAAGCCTTTCCAATGCTCTTTCTTCAGCTCCTAATGCATAAACTTTTGCAACCAGTCTCTCATCAAGCTCTTTCAACTAACCTACAACATCTTCCAATCAATGCAAACTTTGACCTATTTTATGCACCTATTGTTACATGTTATTGACTGAAACTATCAGGTTTTCATCCACGGATAGATTGATTTTCTTATCATCAGGATTCCACCAAGAGAAGTATATGCATTCTCTAGTTAGGCAACTAAAATGTAATTTGTTAGGATTTGCATCTGACTCAAAAATTCTCACTACAGCCTTTTTTCCACACACCTACACTTTTTGTTGTGAACTTTATTAGACTCCCATTGATTTCATTGTTGTTTGCAGTAGATGAACTAGAGGACATACTTGCAAGCATTTTTCTCTACTCTAATTCTTTGAAATATATGTGGCTAGTTTTAAGTACTTTCACTGCAGGGTTTTGTGCATTTTGGTTGTTAGGGATGTGTGCTACTTTTATTGACAAAGTTAGGGGATTTGTAAACGTTGACACATCCAACGATATTATTTTCCATGTGGTATGATACAATCAGTTGTATAATGGCAAGTGGTAAACGTGATAAAGTTTCCCATGTCAACATATAAAGTACTAAGGGCGCTTGGTAAGAAGAAAAAAGAAAAAAAACTTAATTTGCTCTTGGATCATGTATCCCTCATTGTTTGTAATATTAAAATAAATTTTTGATTCTTTAATCCAGCTAACATTTGAATGAGATGTCATTTTCGTCTTTACATTGTCAAATTTCTCTTTCATGGTCATATAATTGTTGAGATGGCACTTTTCTGTTTAAAAGGATGATCGAAACAATAACCACAAGGGGCAATTGCAATTTTTTAGACATGAGGGATGATTGTTATTTGACGCCTACCTACCTTAGGGACATATATAATTAACCCGTTTAGAAAACTACAATTATTAGTAGGGTTGGCAATAGGCCAAGGTGGGTCTAGGGTAGCAGGTCTCGACCCTGCTAAATTTTTGTCAGAATATGTGTGCAATATATAAGGATAACATATAAAATAATTCTATTTAATTTTAAAATAAAATTACCAATCGAAAGCTCTTTCTAGCAATAGAAATTATCTGTCGAGGCTCATCTATCACACAATTTCTTTAAAAGATTCGCCTTCTCCACTAGGTGCTTGAGAATTTTATTGACATCTGTCTTCCAAGATACAACGACAACTAGTAGTAAGAGAAGCACTACTCTTCTACTTAAGCGAATTGGAAACCCTTCAACTCTATCACAAACTTTAGAATTAAAAGCTAAAAACACAAAAGTAATAGATAAACATGCTAGAGAGAAAAAGATAGTTAACTTGTGGTGTATTAAACAAATAAGGTAGAACCTCTTTATATAGGCTAAGGATCTTGTAAATTGTAGAATTTGAAACACTAACTTTATTAACTTAAAATTTACTTTTATTCAATACATGAAAATTCATGAAAACATGAGTTATGAATTTGAAAAGACTTGTAACATTTAGGAATTTGTAAAGACATCTAACGTCAATGTTATTCACTAATTTTTCAACAATCTCTTACCCTCCCCCACTCCCACCCCCAAATGAATGAAATTGATTGAAAATAGACGAATATTTGATCCAATGATAGAATTCAATGATGTAAGCGTTACCCTTTGAACCTTCCCTTGCAAAAGCATATTTACTTTACTGACAAATCAGTAGACATGTGTTCTTAAACTATTCTGTCATTTATGTAAACGATCTCCACACAAGAATCTTTCCTAGAATTTCCAGTTCTCACTGTTATGTTCATTTTGGTTGTGAATATACCTTGACTCTGTGATAATTTTTCAAGAATTGAGCTCTAAACAATTCTTTTAGAAGCGGTCCGACTTCATTCTCACATAAGTGATTTCTTATCAGAGAGTAACCCGTATTACTCCGCTCGGATTTTCAACACATAAGAATCATTCAAAGCAATGATTAACCTTATCTTTATGGGCATCACTGTTTTCATCGTAAGAATGGATAAGAGGTTACCCATCAATAGCCCCCCCCCAGTAACCACCCATCCCATAGTGATCTATCTAAGTCTTTAAAATTAAGTTGTCCCTTTGAACCTAGATCTTGGGATCTCCAGTCAACTAGGTTGGGTTTCCTTTGTATTGACTTATTCGTTCATGGGTTGCAGTCCCATTCTAGTAGATGACTTATTAACTGGCTCTCTATTTAACCCTTTCATTAGCAGATCCGCAAGATTATGCTTAGACTTTATATAGTCTACAGTGATAACTCCAGTTGAGAGTAGTTATCTAATGGTATTATGTCTTCAACGAATATGTCTAGACTTACCATTGTACATGTTATTTTGAGCCCATGCAATAGCAGATTGACTATCTCAATGTATACATATAGGCGACATTGGCTTAGGCCAATATGGAATATCTTCTAAGAAATGGCGTTGCCATTCATCCTCTTCACCACATTTATCTAAAGCTATAAACTCAGACTCCATTGTGGATCGAGTTATAACAGTTTGCTTAGAAAATTTCCATCATATAACAACTCTAGCTAGTGTGAACACATGTCTACTAGTAGACTTGAATCTTTTATATTAGATATCTAATTTGCATCACTATATCCCTCTAACACTGCAGGATATCTGGTATAGTATAGTCCATAGCTATATCGTAAGTACCTTAGTACTTTCACATTACCTTTCTAATGCTTGGCACTTGGATTACTCGTGTATCTACTTAGTTTACTGATTATGTAGGCTATATCAGGTCTTGCACAACTCATCAAGTACATTAGACTACGAATCACTCTAGAGTATTCTACTTGTGAAACACTCTCACCTTTATTCTTACACAGGTGTTGACTTAAGTCTATTGGTGTCCTAGACACTTCAGAATCACCTTTATTGAATTTTTTCAAAATCTTGTCTACGTAATGTGATTGAACAAGCATGAGTCTATCAGAAGTCCTTATAATTTTAATTTCCAAAATTACATTAGCCAGACCTATATCTTTTATGTCAAATTTTGAATTCAACACATTTTTGGTAGATTTTATTATCTTCTCATTACTACCAATAAGGAATATGTCATCAACATAAATACACAAAATAATATAACCATTTTCAGTATCTTTGACATAGACACATTTGTCACACTCATTGCTTTTAAACCCATTTGCAAGCATCACACTATCAAATTTTTCATGCCATTGTTTTGGTGCTTGCTTTAAACCGTATAGAGACTTCATCAATTTGTAGACTTTCTTTTCTTATCCAGGAGTAACAAACCGCTTAGATTGTTCCATATAGATCTCTTCATCTAAATCACCATTAAGAAAAGCTGTCTTCACATCTATTTGATATACTTCGAGATTCCGCAAAGTAACAATCGCAAGTATTATCCTAATAGAATTTATTCTCGTCACTAGAGAATATGTATCAAAGTGATCTAGACCTTCTTATTGCTTATAACCTTTGATAACAAGTCTAGCCTTATACTTGTCTATTGATCCATCTGCTTTTATTTTCTTCTTGAAAATCCATTTAGAACCTAGTCGTTTGCATCATAGAGGAAGATCCACAAGTTCCCATGTATGGTTTTGCATTATGAAATCAATTTCACTCTTAATGGCTTCTTTCCACAAAGGTCCCTTTAAAGAGCTCATAACTTCTTTAAAGCTTTGGGGTTCACTTTCTAACATATAAACCAAAAAAGCTAGACCAAAAGACTTTTCTATTCTTGCTCTTTTACTATGTCTAGGCTCATCTTTAATAACTTATTCTTGATCTTGACTACCCTCAATGATAGCCTCATAAGTTCATTTAGGTGAACTCGGTTCTTCTTTAGATTTATAGAGAAATTCATGTTCAAAGAACGATGCATTTCTTGATTCCATTGTTGTATTTTTGTGTATGTTTGGGATTTGTCACTTATACACAAGAAACTAATAAGCACTACTATTACGAGCATATCCTATGAAAATGCAATCAATTGTTTTTGGACTTATTTTCATCTTCTTAAGTATATGTACCACTACTTTAGCAAGAAACCCACACACTCATAAATATTTGTAGGAAGACTTTCTTCCTTTCCATAATTCATAAGGTGTTTTTTCATCTTTCTTGTGGGGTACCTTATTTAAAAGGTAGTTAGCTGACAAAATAACTTCCCCCACATGTTCTGAGGCAACCCAGAACTCAACAGCATTACTTTCATTATTTTTTTAAAGGTATAATTTTTACGCTCAACAACTCCGTTTGACTGAGGTGAATAAGGTGGGGTGGCCCTATGTATTATTCTATGCTGTGCACATAACTCACTAAAAGGTAATTCATACTCTCCACTATAGTCACTTCTAATCACTTTAATCTTCTTATTAAGTTGATTTTCAATGTCATTCTTATAGACAATAAACTTCTCTATTGCTTCGTCCTTGCTTTTCAATAAATACACATAACAATATTTTGTGCTATCATCGATAAAAGTAATAAAATACTTATTGCCACCTCTTGTTTGAATAAATTTCAAATTACAAATATCATTGTGAATTAAATCAAGAGGTTTAGTATTTCTTTCTATAGTTTGAAAAGATGATCTTGTCAATTTTGTCCCAACACAAGTTTCCCACTTATGTTTTAAATCAATTTAGAAAGCAGGAATATGATAATCTACGCAATGTATTATAATTAACATGTCCTAGTCTACCATGCCATAAAAAGAAAGACTCAATCAAATAAGCAGAAGAATTAGCTTTATTGATTTTGGGCTTTACAATTATTACATTGAGTTTAAGCATACCCTCACTCTCATATACCTTTCCAACATGCATATCACCTTTGGTAAGTACAAATTTATTTGACTCAAAAACCATATGAAATCCATGCTTATTTAGCAATGAACTAGATACTAAGTTCTTGCATATTTCTGGCACATACATTACTCCCAGAGGTCATTTTTAGAACCATTTTGCCTTGATTTTTTTACTTCAGATGTGGATGAGTTACCCATGAATAGCTTCTTCCCATTCTCAATGGGTTCAAAGGTTATAAACTGGCCTTTGTGAGAACAAACATGCCTTATAGCTCCAGTGTCAATCCAACATTTTTTTTGTGTTAGACCCAACTAGATTAACTTTAGAAACAACAGTAGATAGGCTTAGCTCCGATACGTCTTATGTGATGTTGTCCACCACATTCACTTCATTCTTTTTCTTTTTTGGAAATCGACAATCTGAAGCCTTGTGACCTATCTTATCATAGTTGAAGCACTTCCTTTGGAACTTTTATTTCTTGGAAATTCCACCTTTAAGCCCTAGCTTAGACCATTTATTTGAATGCTCTTCTTTGCCTTAGAGCCTTGACCATACTCTACTACATTAGCCTTTACCACTTCAAGAGTTGAACTCCTCTTCTCTAAGCCTTTGTTGTCTTCTTCAATACAAAGTCTGACTATAAGTTCTTCCATGTCCATCTCCTTTCTTTTGTGCTTGAGGTAATTCTTGAAATCCTTCATGCAGGGGGTAGCTTCTTAATCACAGCTGCTACTTGAAAGGTTTCACTAAGAACCATCCCTTCAACATATATCTCATGAAGGATCACTTGGATTTCTTGCACTTGACTTAGCACAGTTTTGGTGTCCACCCTTATAATCAAGAAAGCGTCCTACCATATGTTGACCCAGGTATGGCAACCCAAGAGGGGGGGTGAATTGGGTTTTTATTTATAAAAACGAATTTAGAAAACTTTTCTTGAAAGATCAAAATTATTTAAATCTTTCTTTGAGAACAAAGGTGAAGAAGATGAAAATAGAATGCAATCAAGAGAATGGCAAATAAAGAATAATCACAAGTACAAGTAAATATAAAGAGGAAAGGGATAGAGAGAGTGCAAACTCAATTTACGTGGTTCGGCAAACCTTGCCTACGTCCACGGGCTCCTAGCTCCACGAGCTAAGCTTTCCACTAAGTTGTAGAAATCTTTACAACTTGCTTGATGAACAACCTCACCAAGACTTTTTCTTCCAACTCTTGATAACACCACACTAAGAGTTCTTCTTGATGAACAGCCTCACCAAGGCAACTTCCTTCAACTCTTGATAACACCACACCAAGAGTTCTTCTTGATGAAAAACCTCACCAAGGCAACTTCTTTCAACTCTTGATAACACCACACCAAGAGTTCTTCTTGATGAACAACCTCACCAAGGCAACTTCCTTCAACCCTTGATCACACCACACCAAGAGTTCTTCTTGATGAACAACCTCACCAAGGCAACTTTCCTCAACTCTTGATAACACCACACCAAGAGTTCTTCTTGATGAACAACATCACCAAGGCAACTTCCTTCAACTCTTGATAACACCACACCAAGAGTTCTTCTTGATGAACAACCTCACCAAGGCAACTTCCTTCAACTCTTGATAACACAAAACAAGAGTTCTCTCAAGGATAACTATTATCTTTTACAAGAATATCTCACTCTCACCACAATACAAGAACAAAGATAATTTTTACAACAAAAGTATAACTCTCTTCAAAGAGTAGATAAAGAATATAAAAGCTCTCTAGACTTGATATTTCTCTTGTTTCTTTGCTTGATAGATACTTCTCTTGCTCTGCTTCAATGCATGGGAGAAGGGCTCCTTTTATAGGCAAATGGGATGAACTTAGTCAAGTGAAGACACCAACTCCAAAGTTTCTACCCACTATAAAAACTGTAATCTTGTCTAACATTTTTGTCAATGTTTCACTTGAAATTTGAAACTCTTCAAAACATAAAATATCTGCACATTTGAACAAGCTTTCCAACGCATTAAGAACTAAGTAATTTGGATATCTGTAACTCAAGATATGGCCAAAACACCATTCAGTGCTCATGTGACTTGATTTTTCTTCCATGTGTCAGTCAGCTGACTTGCATGTGTATTATGCCAGCCTTCTGTTTAAAATTTGAACTTCTTCAAAAGAATATAAAATCTGCTCCACTGAATCATCTTTCCAATGCCATAAGAATCAAGTCATTTGGATATCTCTAGCTCAAGATATGGACAAAATATCATTCGATGCTCAAATGAGTTGATTTTTCTTCTCTGTATCAGTCCACCGAATTGCATGTCAATTATGTCAGCATTCCGTTTGAAATTTGAATTTCTTCAAAACATATGAAATATGCTTCATTAAGTCCTCTTTCCAATTCCATGAGAATCAAGTTATTTTGATTTTTCTAGCTCAAGATATGTCCAAAGGAGTATTCGGTGCTCATGTCAGCTACTTCCATTTGTCTTTCAACTTGCATGATGATTTGGACAACCTTACACTTGAAATTGGAATTTCTTTAAAACATATGAAATGTTATAAATTGAGTAAGCTTTCTAAAGGCTTAAGAATCACATCATTTGAATATCTATAAAGATATATATAAGTAATTGATTGAATATTGCTCATGTGTTACATTCCTTG
Source organism: Boswellia sacra (assembly GCA_013180625.2). NCBI lineage: Eukaryota > Viridiplantae > Streptophyta > Magnoliopsida > Sapindales > Burseraceae > Boswellia > Boswellia sacra. The sequence continues at coordinate 135,310 of SNVD02010202.1, read as the reverse complement.
AGTCAAACATTGTTCTTAAACTTTGGTGCCTTTAACATGTAGTCTTCTCCTTAGCTTCAACACTTCATTTTAATAAGCCTCTTCTTGATTTTATAATTATTTGAATGATCTTACTCTTGCATATAAATAAACATGTTAGTAAATCTCAATTAATCAATGTGTATTATTATCATCAAAATTATCATGTAGCCTCAGGGCTAACACCATAAACTTTTTGGAGCCAACATCCTCAGTCTTATATTTCTTCTCTAAAAACTCCCATAATTCCTTAGCTGATTTTTTCTCAATATAAACATTGTGTAATAAGTTTGTCAAACCATTCATGACATAATTACTACGTAAGAAATCAGAATGCTTCCAAGTCTCAATAGCACTGATGACTTGGACAACTTGCCCTCCTTCATTAAGTTTAGATGGATCTTCAGTTAAGAACCTTGCTAGAGCCAGAGTTGTCAAGTAAAACGGCATCTTTTACTGCCACCTTTTAAAATTCAATCCATCGAATTTCTCTAGTTTTTCACCATCGTTCATAGGAATTGAAATAGATACAATTGAGGCAGTAGGCATATTTGGTTGTTGAGAACCAGTCATAATATCAATCATCTCAACAATAATAACAACAACAACAATTGGAATTAAAAAATCAAATAATTTTTAATTTCTTGAACAAACTATAGTTTGTGATAATAACTGAATAACTTTTAATAGATAATTTTCAGGAAAGACCGGAGGGTTCATAAACAGGTCCTACTTAAAACCCAACCTCATTAGAATTTCTTTATAAGAAATTCCTAGGAAAGACGTGGAGGGGTCATAATTGCTTCCACTTCAAACCCAATCTGCTTAGACAAAACTTCCTTATTTAGTTACTATCCAGTTAACACTAACAAACTATAAAAGGCATGTTAGAATCTAATTGTATATATATAATTTTATTTGTTTGAAAATATAAATTGCTATTACCTTTATTTGTTGATATATATATATAAGGATAACATGCTACTTTTAAAAACCTTATATAAAGCAAAAATCTGTTTTAAGTTTGTTAGAATATGTGTGCAATATATAAGGATAACATATAAAATAATTTAATTTAACTTTAAAAAAAATTACCAATTGAAAGTTCTTTCTAGCAATAGAAATTATCCACTGAGGCTCGTGTATCACATGATTTCCTTAAAGTAAATTCGCCTTCTCAACTAGGTGCTTGAGAATTTTATTAGCATTTGTCTCCCAGGATACAACAACAACTAGTGACAAGAAAATCATTATTCTTCTACTTAAGCGAACTGGAACCCTTAAATTCTATCATGAACTTTAGAACTAGAAGATAAGATCACAAAAGTAATAGATAAACAAGCTACGGAGAAAAAGAGAGCTAACTTGTGATGTATTGAACAAATGATATAGAAACTCTTTATAAAGGCTAAAGATCTTGTAACTTGAAGAATTTAAAACACCAGCTTTATTAACTCAAAATTAACTTTTATTTAATACATAAAAATTCATGAATATATGAGTTATGAATTTGAAAAGACTTATAACATCTAGGGATTTGTAAAGACTTCTAACATCAATTTCATTCACTAATTATCCAACATTTTTTCTTGTCCTGCCTGCCCCGGCCCGCCCTGCTCAATTTAAATTTTATTAAATATTTTATTTAAAATATAAATATATTTATAATTATTATTTAAAAATTATAAAAAATTCATATTCAATCTAGTTCATAAAAAATACATAAATCTATAAATTTTTAAAATAACAAAATAATTTATTCTTAATCTAAAATAAAATACATATACACATGATATATATCCTAAAATATTTATAACAAATCTAATTATTCGATAATCATTAAAAGTAAAAAAAAAATTATATTAGATAAAAAAATCTTTATATAAATTTTCATTTACATTTGCATTATACAAACTAAATAGTGAATGTACTTAAAATAAAAGAACTAAAGTTAATTTATATTATATAAAGAAATCCATTACCTATAAAGTTTATGTAAATTTTTATTTTTATTGGCATTATATGAGGTAAATGATAATTATACAAATTAGTTATATCATCTAAAAAACAGTGACCAGTAATTAGTGTTTGATTTTCTTAGTAATTGATGAACACTTAAATATATATGCTTAATAAGAGTTTAGTTCATCATATTACATTAATAGTGTCATTAAATTCCTCATCTTAAGCATATTTGTAGTCTTTATATCTTTTGAATTAACTTTCTCTGAATTTCGGTTTTGATGTAGGTTTGGTAAAATAGACATAACTTTCTATTTATAGATCAGAATGGTGTAAATCTTAATGTTTTAGAAAGCTGACTAAATTATCTACAAGATTGTATTTCACAAGTATCATCAAATCAAATTCGGGCTCTTAGTGGATAAAAAATGAGCTTGAAGTGAACCCATCTACAGTTTCGACCCAACCTAATCATGCCTCAGTATTTTGACTATTTCTCTCAAAATACGTATCCAAATCATATGAATCAAGATATTCTAGAAAGCTGAGAGAAATATCTACAATTTCATGAAGACATGTGATCAAAATTCTCAATAATTCAATGTCAAAATCGGTGGTCAAAGTTTGTTCACCTAATTACCCAAATTGTCAACAAAATATCTGACAATTGTTCCTATATAATTTGACAAGTTTGCCCCTGAATGTATTTATAAATAGAGGTGCCTTGTGACCTATTAAGGCATCTTGGCCTTGGCTGGGATCACTTGTTATTATGCTTTTCTCTCCTGTGTTTTGCTTAATGTTATTAATAAATTTTCTTTTTCTTGCAATTTGTTTTCTTTCTTTGATAATATCTTGCTAAATTCTATTTTGCTAAGGTGAAATAGTGAAACCCTTGATATGAGAATGTCCTCCACATGCTTCGGAATGACAAAAATTAATAACACTACTTACCTCATTGTCAGGTATGCATCTTCTAATTATTTGGTCGGGATAATATTTGAACAAATATGGGTCATCCTAATAAAAATTTTTCACCTCAGTCAAAAACTTCCTTTTGTCTTGAGCATTCCAGTGAGGTGGCATTTTTCCTATTGCAAGGAAATTTATAATATTAGAAAATCAAGGTATAACGGCAACGGAAAATAAAAATTCATCGGGAAAAGAGTCATTGAAAGGTGGAGTTTCAATTAATGTCTCTGTCGTTAATCTTGACAGATGGTCTGCAACGACATTTTTGGCTCCTTTCATATCCTTTATTGTGATGTTGAATTCTTGGAGCAATAAGATCCATCGTATCAATCTAGGTTTTGCATTCTGTTTAGACATTAAATATCTCACAGGTTCATGGTCAGTGTAAACAGTTGTTGGAGAGAATATTAAATAAGATTGAAATTTGTCCAATGCAAATACTACTGCAAGTAGTTCTTTTTCGGTTGTTATGCAATTCATTTGTGCATCATTTAAAGTCCTACTTATATAGTATATCACATAAGGCTTACCTTCTTTTCTTTGTCCTAAGACAGCACCAACGGCATAATCACTTGCATCACACATCAATTCAAAAGGCAAGGACCAATCAGGAGATTTGATAATTGGAGCAGTTGTTAAAAGTCCAATTAACTTATCAAAGGCATTTTGAATTCTTGAGTCCATTCAAAAGAAGTGTCTTTTACTAAAAGGTTACAAAGAGGTTTAGATATAACACTGCAATTTCTTATGGACCTCCTATAGAATCCAACATGCCCTAAGAATGAACGGACCTCTTTGACTGTTTTTGGTGGAGGCAAATGGGAAATTAATTCCATTTTTGCTTTGTCCACTTCAATTCCCTTAGAAGACACCACATGACCTAAGACAGTTCCTGAAGTGACCATATAATGACATTTTTCCCAATTCAAAATAAGACATTTTTCTTCACACCTCTTTAAGACTTTTTCTAAGTTTTCAAGACAATTATCAAAGGAGTTTCTAAAGACAATTAAATCATCCATGAAAACTTCTAAACAATGTTCAACCATGTCACTAAAAATGCTTAACATGCATCTTTGAAAAGTAGCTGGCGCATTACAAAGTGCAAAAGGCATTCTCCTAAATGTAAAAGTGCCGAAGGGGCATGTGAATGTAGCCTTTTCTTGGTCTTTGAGTGTAATGGGAATTTGATAATAGCCTGAGTATCCATCGAGAAAGCAGTAGCAGGGGTGCCCTGCTACTTTTTCAAGAATTTGGTCTGGGAATGGTAATGGAAAATGGTCTTTTCTGGTGACAGCATTTAATTTTCTATAATCAATGCACATCCTCCAACTACATAAGACTCGAGTTGGCAATAATTCACCCTTTTTATTTTTGACTACTGTAATGCCAGATTTCTTAGGTACTACTTGTGTAAGGCTTACCCACTTACTATCAGAAATAAGGTAGATAATTCTCATATCAAGTACTATGAGAACTTTAGCCCTAATTGTTGACCCAGGTATGGCAACCCAAGAGGGGGGGTGAATTGGGTTTTTATTTATAAAAACTGATTTAGAAAGCTTTTCTTGAAAGATCAAAATTATTTAACTCTTTCTTTGAGAATAAAGGTGAAGAAGATGAAAATAGAATGGAATCAAGAGAATAGAAATAAAGAACAATCACAAGTACAAGTAAATATAAAGAGGAAAGGGATAGAGAGAGTGCAAACTCAATTTACGTGGTTCGGCAAACCTTGCCTACGTCCACGGGCTCCTAGCTCCACGAGCTAAGCTTTCCACTAAGGTGTAGAAATCTTTACAACTTGCTTGATGAACAACCTCACCAAGACTTTTTCCTTCAACCCTTGATAACACCACACCAAGAGTTCTTCTTGATGAACAACCTCACCAAGGCAACTTCCTTCAACTCTTGATAACACCACACCAAGAGTTCTTCTTGATGAACAACCTCACCAAGGCAACTTCCTTCAACTCTTGATAACACCACACCAAGAGTTCTTCTTGATGAACAACCTCACCAAGGCAACTTCCTTCAACCCTTGATAACACCACACCAAGAGTTCTTCTTGATGAACAACCTCACCAAGGCAACTTCCTTCAACCCTTGATAATACCACACCAAGAGTTCTTCTTGATGAACAACCTCACCAAGGCAACTTCCTTCAACTCTTGATAATACCACACCAAGGGCACGTTTGGGAGGTGGGATTGGATTGGATTGAACTGGACTGAGATTGGGATTGAGATTGGGATTGGATTGGATTGGACTATGTAATACTGTCTTATGTTTGGTATCATATGGGATTGGACTAAATAATATTGTCTAATGTTTGGTGTAATATAGGACTGAACTATTAACATAGATAATAATTTTTAAGAAAATAATTTTAAAAAATAAACTAACTTAATTTTTTTTAAATTGAACTTGAATAAAAACTAACTATTAAATATTTGTTGATATTTCTATATAAATAATAATAAAATTATATTTTATATTAAAATTAATTTTTATATAAATATAATAATTTATTAATAATTAGTATTTAAATATTATTAGATGATATTTATTTTTATATTATTATTTTAATAGTTATTTTTATATTAATATCATACTATTATTTTATTATTTTTTTAGTAAACAATCAAAATTGATTTTATTAAATATTTAAATATAATTAAAAATTATTGTTATATTATATTTTTTATTTTATTTAGTTTTAATTTTAATTAAAAATTAAAAAAAATTTGTCCCAATTTGGGACTATAAGTCCCACACTATAAGGTGGGACTAATAATCCCACCAATTTGGCTTTGGTTGGAAGAGAAGTGGGACTGACTTGGATTATCAGTCCAGTCCCACTTCTGCACCAAACATGGGATTGGACTAAGAGTTCAATCCCATGTTAAGCCCTTTCCCAAACGCGCCCCAAGAGTTCACTCAAGGATAACTTTTATCCTTTATAAGAAGATCTCACTCTCACCACAATACAAGAACAAAGAAAATTTTTACAACAAAAGTACAACTCTCTTCAAAGAGTAGATAAAGAATATAAAAGCTTTCTAGACTTGATATTTCTCTTGTTTTTTTTTTTTGATAGATGCTTCTCTTCTTCTTCTTGAATGCATGGGAGAAGGGCTCCTTTTATAGGCAAATGGGATGAACGTAGTCAAGTGAAGACACCAACTCCAAAGTTTCTGCCTACCATAAAAATCGTAATTTTGTCTGGTATTTTTGTCAATGTTTCGTTTGAAATTTGAAAATCTGCAAAACACAAAATATCTGCATATTTGAATAAGCTTTCTAACGCATCAATAACCAAGTCATTTGGATATCTATAGCTCAAGATATGGCCAAAACACAATTCGATGCTCATGTGACTTGATTTTTCTTCCATGTGTCAGTCCACCGACTTGCATGTGTATTATGCCGGCCTTCTTTTGAAATTTGAATTTATTCAAAGAATATGAAATCTGCTCCATTGAATCATCTTTCCAATTCCATAAGAATCAAGTCATTTGGATATCTCTAACTCAAGATATGGACAAAAAATCATTCGGTGCTCAAATGAGTTGATTTTTCTTCTCTGTGTCAGTCCACCGAATTGCATGTCAATTATGTCGGTCTTCCATTTGAATTTTGAATTTCTTCAAAACATATGAAATGTGCCCCATTAAGTCATCTTTCTAATGCCGCAAGAATCAAGTCATTTTGATTTTTCTAACTCAAGATATGTCCAAAGGAGTATTCGGTGCTCATGTCAGCTGCTTCCATTTGTCTTTTAACTTGCATGATGATTTGGACAACCTTGCACTTGAAATTTGAATTTCATTAAAACATATGAAATGTTATAAATTTAGTAAGCTTTCCAAAGGCTCAAGAATCACGTCATTTGGATATTTGTAGAGATATATATGACCAATTGATTGAACATTACTCAAGTGTCACATTCCTTGAGTCAATCCTTGTTCTTAAACTTTGGTGCCTTTAACATGTAGTCTTCTCCTTAGCTTCAACACTTCATTTTAATAAGCCTCTTCTTGATTTTACAATTATTTCAATGATCTTACTCTTACACATAAATAAACATGTTAGTAAATCTCAATTAATCAATGTGTATTGTTATCATCAAAATTATCATGTAGCCTTAGGGCTAACATTAATGACCTCTTTCATGTGGGGATTTAATCTCCTTTGAGGTTGTTGGGATGTTTTGGCATTTTCCTCAAAATGTATTCTATGTATACAAATCAAAGGATTAATGCCTTTTATATCTTTTTAAGTCCATCCGATTGCATTTTTATGCCTTTCAAGTACGTGTATCAACTTACCTTGTTGCTCGCTTGTGAGGAATGAAGAAACTACCATCGGATATGTCTGATTCTCCCTAAGATATGCGTATTTTAGTCTTCAGGCAAGGGCTTTAGTTCTAACTTGGAAGCTTCCTCTTCCTTACTTTCATACATTTGCCCCAATTCTTTGAATCTTGGTTTTGAGCCTTTTTCCATCACCTGTGCACAATCTAGTGAAGAAAATATATTAGAAAGATCAGGCTATAGTTCCATACTTGATTCTAATGAATTCACTAAACAAGTTTCTAAAAGGTCAGAAGAACTTCCTTTTTGGACGTGGTCTTCCACAATAGTTTCCATCATATTAGCCTCCTCAATTTCATCATCTTTTTCATGTGGTCATTTGCACATATTAAAAACATCAAGTTTCAATGTCATGTTCCCAAATGATAGCTTCATAATTCCATTCCTGCAATTAATCAAAGCATTAGAGGTAGCTAGAAATGGACGCCCTAAAATAACAGGAATTGAATTGCATACTTCCACTGGTTGTGTGTCCAAGACAATAAAATCCACTAGATAAATGAATTTATCAACTTGAACTAATACATCTTCTAATACTCCTCTTGGTACTTTAATTGATCTATCAGTAAACAAAAGAGTCACAAAAGTCAGTTTTAACTCACCTAGATTGAGTTTCTGAAAAAATCGAGTACGGAAGCTAATTCACACTAGCACGAAGATCAAGTAAAGCTTGTTCAATTTTATAGTCTCTAATAACACATGAAATTGTAAGACAACCTGGATCCTTATATTTTACTGTATTATTGTTTTGAAGAGTAGCACTTACTTGCTCGACTAGAAAGGCTTTCTTTTTCACATTCAATTTTCTTTTCACAGTGCATAAATCTTTCAAAAATTTTACATAAGAAGGTACCTGCTTGATCACATCTAGCAAGGGAATGTTGACCTTCACCTGTTTAAAAATTTCAAAGATTTCAAAATTGTGAATTAGTTTCTTTTGTGTGGCTAACGCTTGAGGAAATAGAGGCACATATGAGGATTTGGTTTCTTCTTCGCTAGGTGTTGGTTTGGCAACCTCTTCCTGCACTTTAGAGATCGATTCTTCTTTTTTCTCATAAGGGTAAGGAATGTGTTTTTCAACAACCTTACCATTGCGAAGGGTCATGACTGATTTGGCTTGGTCAAAATAATAGTTACTTGAACTCCCTGCATTTGAATTAGATTGATCTTTAGGGTTTTGCAATGTTTGAGAAGGAAATTTTCCTTTTTCTTGGATGCTAAATGTAGATGCAAATTTTGTAAGAGTGTTTGACAAATTTGCTAATGTTTGAGCAGTTTGACTATTGAAAGTCTCTTACTTTGTAATGAATAAATGCAATGTCTCTTCAAGGTCATTCCTAAGAGGAGGAATGTATGCATGATCATGAGAATTTTGAAAACTGTGTCATTTTTGAAAAGGGACTTGTGAAGATTATGCATGATTGTCATTTTTCTAACTAAAATTTGGATGATTTCTCCAACCGGGATTGTAGGTTTGTAAGTATGGATTGTGATTTGACATTTTGAAAGTGTTGAAGGCATTGGTTTGTTCATGGAGACATTCCCTAAAGGCAGGCAAAGTTGGGTAATCATCAATAGAATGGTCATTATCATTACAAATGTGACAGACAATTTCTTGAATAGAATTCAATTGACCACTCTTTTTCATTTCTAAAACCTCGACTTTTCTAGCTAGGGATGCATATTTGGCTTGAAGGTCATGGTCTTCCCTAATATTGTGAATGCCTCTATTGGATGTCGAGGTTAGAGTCTTGCTTGGACCTCATAGGTGCCAGTAGTGTCCCAATTTTGAGCCTTGTCTGCCAAGGAATCTAGGTAGTCAATTGCTTTCTCGGGGTCTTTATCTCCAAATTCTCCATTACACATTAACTCTACTAGTTGCCTATCTTGAGCTTTAACCCTTCATAGAAGCGTGCAACTATTCTCCAAGTTTCAAAACCATGGTGAGGATAGGTGTTAAGTAGTTCCTTATACCTATCCCAACATTGATAAAGGGTTTCCCCTTATTTTTGAGTAAAATTGAAAATTTAGCTTTTGAGAGAATTTGCTCTATGGGTAGGGAAAAAATTTTTCAAAAATTGTTGTTTCATCTCATCCCATGAATTGATGGAATTTGACCTCAAATTTTGTAGCCATGTTCTAGCTTTATCTTTTAAAGAAAAAGGAAAAAGCTTAAATCTATTTTATGCTACAATTTGGGTCATTGTAGGAGTTACACACTTCTTCAAAGATTTTTAAGTACGAATATGGGTTCTCCATATCAAGGCCATGAAAGGTGGGTAGAAGTCAAACAAAACTTGGTTTGAAATTGAAATGGATTGAATTGAGAAGAGAAACTACACAAGATGGTGCACTAGTCCTTACCGGATTCAAGTAATCTCTGAGGGTTCTTAGTTAGTTTTGATCATTTTGTTGGGAACGGTTGTCCTTTTCATCCGTGAACCTTTCCACTTGATTGTCGGTCATGTTTTCTAAGGAAGATGATGTTTTTCAACAAATCTACCACTAGATGTTTGTGACCAAATTTTCATGCAAGAAAGAGAAAAGAAAAGAGAAGAAAAGATTAACACACGATAAAGAAAAAAAATTAAGATCTAAAAAGAAAAGAGAATACTTACAATTTTGCACGCCAATTTTTACCTTCCCTGGCAACGGTGCAAAAAACTTGACACATATGAAAAAGGATTATCTCCCAAGTATAGAAGTGTCGAAGTAATAAGCCCAGTGAGACCGGGGTTGATCTGCGAGGATACAAACTATAAGGTAAGCAAATATGATATGAATAATTCAAAGAAATGGCAAGATAATATCAACAAATATAAGTAAGGATGGTAGGCGATACTATCGACCATTCAAATGTAAAACAAAGATAAAATATGGTAAGACCATCCATAAGGGTTGGTGGTAAAACTTACCATAACAAATAAAAGAACAAGTTCATAATAAATGAGAATAAAATACAAGTAAGAAGAATTAACACAGTAGTAATGAAAGCTAAGGTTAGGAGATCCACCTTTGATATATCAAATAAGGATAAGTAGCCCATTTTAGTTATATGAATTATATTTGCTTCGTTACCAATATTTATACCATTTTTTGTAAATGGGTTCAAGCATCCAATGTGCTAATCACCATATGTCTACAACAAATCAAGGTTTCTAATTAGACTTGTGTCGGTAAAGAAGAACCATACATCTAGAAATGATCCAAACATTTGATGTGCCAGGGATTGTCTATAATAGATCAAGACCTCCATTTTATAAGTGGTGTCAAGATTGATTAAGAAAATAAATATAAATCATATAAAATAAGCAACACAAGATCATGATTATTAAGCACATGTCAAATGTTAGAATATCCTTACTTTCATATCAAGGGTTTCACCTTTTCACCTTAGCAAGAGAGAATTTAGCAAGACATTATAAAAGAAAGAAAACAAATTATAAGAAAAAAAAGATTTATTAATAACATAAAAACACAAGAGAGAAAAACATAATGACAAGTGATCCCAACCAAGGCCAAGATGTCCTAATAGGTCACGAGGCACCTCTATTTATAAACATATTTAGGGGCAAACTTGTCAAATTATAAAGGAACAATTGTGAAATATTAGGTGAACTAACTTTGACAATTGGGATCATTAGGTGCACCAACTTTGACCACCAATTTCAGCACCGAATTATTGAGAATTTTGATCACCTATCTTCATAAAAGTTGTATATATTTCTCTCAACTTTGTAGAACATATTGAGTTGTACAATTTGGATACGTATTTTCAGAGATATGGTCAAAATACTGAGGCAGGGTCAAGTTGGGCCGAAATTGCAGATGGGTTCATTTCAAGCCCATTTTTGGTCCACTAAGAGCCCGAATTTGATGATGCTTCTGAAATACAATCTTGTAAATAATTTAATTAGCTTTCCAAAAGATTAAGATTTGGACTATTCTGATCTATAAATAGGAAGTTATTCCTATTTTATCAAACCTTTAATAAAACCAAAATTAAGAGAAAATTAATTCCAAAGATGCAAAGACTACAAATATGCTTAAGTTAAGGAATTTAATGACACTATTAATAGAATATGATGAATTAAACTCTTATTAAACATGCATATTTAAGTGTTCATCACACCCCCCAACTAGCTTATTACTAGTCCCTAGCAATTAAAGCGTTATTATTTAGAAGTGATTTATAGAGTTTTACATCCAAGGTAGTCATTATTACACTCTCCTTGATTTTATCCAAATAAACAAACTCTCAACCAATTTTTTTTAAATGACTCAAGTACCCTTCAGTCAAGATATTAACAAACCTTCTTTTTATGCTCAGTCGATACATGACTAAAGGGCTTATTAGAAAGAAGTCATATCGGTTCTAATATTTGTTAAGGCTAACAACCTTAGGCAAGGGGCAATCATTAATCATTATTTATATATATATATATATATATATATATATTTTTCTTCTTCTTCTTCTTCTTCTTCTTCTTCTTCTTCTTCTTTTTTTTTTTTGAAAGAATGCATCTTTAACCCATGTAGCGAGCTTTAGGCTAATGACTCCCAGACCAGTTGGCCTTAGGGCATTAGGTGTTAAGATACACCTACGAGCTTAACGAATCGAGTTGCCGATGCTTTATTTTTGCTTAGACACTTGTGGATAGTGCAATATTCAATCCCATTAAGCTTTCTCCTTAATCCATGCAACGAGCTTTGGGCTAATATCTCCTAAACCAGTTGGTCTTAGGGTATTAGGTGTTAAGGCATCCCTCGGGCTTAATTGCTCGAATTAATGAGGCTACGAGGCCAAACTTATCCACAATCATTTTTTTCACCTTTTTTTGTTTGAACTTTCCTCTTCTTTTTGTTGTTATCCTAAACAAAACAAAAGAACTCAAATATTACCACATTTCATTTTGCCACCCACAATCATGAATTAAGGTATGTGTGTGTGTGAAGAAAGGTTCATGAATACTTGCTTAACGAGTACATAAACACACAATTTATTAAATGATAAGGTTGTGAGAGTTCATAGATTTGAATAATTTAAAGTGAAATGAATAAAACCTCCTTATTATAAAATTCAAAAATTAAACCAAATAATATCAAGTTAGCTAAAATGAGTCTTCGAAAATACAAAATCAAAATAAAATGATAAATTGGTTAGAGTGTACCTTAAGAGTTCAAACTAGCCCTCCCTACTCTGCCACTCTTGACCTATAATGCGTCTTAAGAAGATTTGAACTCCTTATACCGCACTCTGAATTTAATTACTAACTCGCTTTTTTTTAAGAAAAAGAAAATTTAAGACACACTTATGTCTACTATCCTTCCCCCCCAACCAAATGAAACATTGTCCTCAATGTTTAAATGTAGAGAGATAAAGTATAGGAGACATTACCTGAAGCTTCTGTTATTCAAAAGAGACGACCTGAAAGACACGTAAAATAAAATACTACAAATAAAATAAGAGACAATAAAAATTACAAACAGAGATTCAGATCCAATTTGCACTTTTTGTTTTGTCCCCTTGACCAATTAATTTGAGTTATTGCGGGGTCAGGTTCATACTCGACTGCTTATAATTTGTCAAATAATTTGCTAACAGAAGTGGCAGAAATAAGGATCTGTCTCACCGAATGAGGGATAAAATTTTGTTCCGCAACTGCATCAACAAAACTTATCAAAGGATCAAAGAAATTTTTAACATTCAACAAACCTATGGGCTTTCGATGGAGATTTAGTTAGCCCAAGAGGCAATTTGAAAATTTTCTTCAAGAGTACCAAAACCACCTGGTAAAGCAATAAAGGCATCTGAATTGATAAGCATATGTTCCATGCATTCATGCATAGAGGAGACCTGTAACTCCTCCCTAACCGTTTTTTCAATGATGCTTTCTACAGCCAAAGCTTTAGAAATAACTCTTAAAACTTGACTACCTCCTACATGTGCAACTGTTGACACACAACCCATTAACCCGAGGCTATCTCCCCCATAAACCACATGAATCTTTCTTTCAACTAGTAGCCTACCAAGATAATTTGCTACTTCTACAAACTTTTCACTTTTACCCGGTCGAGATCCACAGAATACACATATCCTTTGGATTCGTCGTTTTGAAGCTCCCTCCATGTCTATGCAACTCTCTAACTATGTGTGAAGAGGAAAGCAAGAGATGTCATATTTATAGAGTGCAAAAAGGTATTCTAATGATGACATAGGTAGCTCGGCTGTTTGTTGAAAAAAATTTTACAATTACGCATAAAAATTCAAAAAAAATGATGAAATAAGACACCATAAATGCACAAGTCAAACAAAAGATACAGATTAAAAAAGACAGCTATAAGGCATTAAAATTCAAAAATGATGGCACGCATGCATATGTACAGGTAGTTTTGACTATGGCTTACATCTTCCTCGGGTTTTACGTCATGAAACGGCTTAAACACCTTCTATGAGTTGGAGATATGCTTCCCATCCAGTTTTCTTATAAACTGACAAACAAGGTCGTTTTGAGTCAGATTCCCAAGACTATAGCGTTCCTGCTTATCTTAGAATTGTGTCCACAATTTAAAAATTTCACGCTGCACAAGTCCACAAGAATGCATCTCAAGAGTCATTCGGATATCATCCAAAGACTCCCTACTCAGTCCATTCTTGATGAACTGTACTTTATCCTCTCGATTATTAGACAAATATCCCAAGGAGCGGCAACGCTGGTTATAAGTTCATCTTCCACATCTGTGACAAACTTGTAATCTTTTCGCTCTTCGCTTTTTGGCGTAAGAGCTTTTCTCAAACTTGGCATGTGAGAAACAAGATTATCTAAAAATTCACAAGAAAATCGAACCTTGGCTTCAATTAACCATCTTACATCAGCAGGAATACCGTTACACATCAACATCTTTAGCTTTCTGCGCGAGCTTTGTAAATTTTAAGCAAATCATTTTGAGAAAGAGAGGGAAAATGTTTGTGCAAATTTGAGAGAATGGTATCCATGTGAAGTAAATAAGAGAGAAGAAAAGAAAATGGATACAAAGTGAGCAACAGTTTTTAGGGAATTGAAAAACCGACTTTAAAAGTCACAGAGTACCGTATCTGCCACTTGACTGGGAAATAAAATACAAGCACACAACTAAAATAAAAGCACATAAAATAAAATAAAAACAAACTAGAAATGATAGCAAAAATCAAAAATAAAAATGAAAATATGGCACAAACGGATGAAATTTGATCAATCGTGATAAAAAAAGACCAAAAGAGAAATCTCTTCAAAAGTAATTTACCACAATAAAAAATATGTCATTGAGGTGGTACCTCTCTTTTTCTTTTATTTGTGAGAATGGAAGAGATTACCACTAGTTGAGTTTGTTTGTCCTTGAGGCATGCATTATTGAGTGTGGATGTTTCTTCCTACCTTTTTTGAAAACACGGCGCCCAACTCTTAATCTCCTTCACCTGTACAAAATCAAGTAATGAGAATTCTTTAGAAGCAATGGGCTCTAGTTGCACACTTGGTTCAAATGAACTGGTTAACCTGATTTTTTAAGGACTTGAAAAATTCTCATAGTCTTCCACATTAGTTTTAATCTTATTAGCTTCTTCACTTTCATCATGCTTGGAAAATTCATTAATGTCAAAATTTCGGTTAAGTTCCCTTGCATGATGACATGAGGGCATAAGTGAGGATTCGATCTTTTCCTTGTTAGATGTAGGTTTATTAACCTCTTCCTTTCCTTTTGAGATTGATTCATCATATTTCTCATGAGGGTTAAGAATATGTTTTTTATCAACCTTACCATCGTGAGGAGTACTGATCTAATCTTCGTCTAGATCTTTGCCACTTGGATTACTCACATGTGAATTGATGTGGTTTGGCTCTAGTTGAGATGGAAACTCACCTTTCTCATGAGTACAAAGTGCAAATGCAAGTTTTTCAAGAGCATCATTCAAGTTCGCCATAGTTTGAGCAGTTTGACTATTAAAAGCCTTTTGCTTTACAATGAATGAATCCAATGTTTCTTATAAGATGCATGATCATGAGATTTTTGAAAAGTTTGATATGATTGAAAGGGAGGGTGGTAAGATTGTGCATTGTTATCATTCCTCCAATCAAACTATGAGTGATTTTTCCATCCAATATTTTGTGAGTAAGGATTAGGATTTGACCTTTGAAAAATATTTAAAACATTGATTTGGTCATGGAGACTTTTCCTAAAGGTAGACTTAATTAGGCAATCATCTGTAGGATGATCACTAGTATTACAAGCATGACAGACAATTTCTTGCATAGACCATATTTCTAAGTCCTTGACTTTTCTAGCTAGGGATGTGAATTTAGCATGAAGATCATGATTCTCCCTAAAGTTATATATGCCTCTACTAGATGTTTTCGGCACCTTATGGGTGCCAACATTGTTCCAATTTTGGGCTTTTTTCGCTACTAAGTCTAGGAAATCCATGGCTTCATTAGGGTCTTTATTTTCAAATTGTCCATTACACATTAATTCTATCATTTGCCTAGCTTGATGTGTTAGACCTTTATAGAAAATTAAAACTAGTCTCCATGTTTCCAAACCATGGTGAGGACAAGTATTAAGTAACGCTCTATACCTATCCTAACATTAGTAAAAGGTCTCTCCTTGTTTTTGACTGAAATTGATGATTTGCCTTTTGAGAGAATTTGTTCTATTAGGAGGAAATTTTTTTTTAAGAAATTTTTGTTGCATTTCATCCCATGAGCTAATAGGTCCTGACTTAAGATTTTGTAGCCATGTTTTAGCTTTATCTTTTAAAGAAAAAGGAAAAAGCTTTAATCTAAAGATGTTTATGCTACAATTTAGATCACTATAGGTATTGCAAAACTCTTAAATTCTCTCAAGTGCAAATATGGGTTTTCAACATCTAAGCCATAAAAGTGGGGTAAGAATTGAATGAAATCCGGTTCATGGTTGAAATATATTACATCATGAGGGAAGACTATGCATGATTGTGCACAAGTTCTTTTAAGATTTATGTAGCCCATTAATGTTCTTGGTTGGGCATGAGCATGGTATTTTTTTTCAAAGAAAATGAGTGGCTACTAACAATTCTACCAACTAATGCAAAGAGAAAGAAAAGATGAACACACGCAAGAAAAATAAAAATAGAAATGGGGAGAGAAAAGATGAACATATGCTAGAAAAATAAAAATAGAAATGGCAAAAGAAAATACTTACAATTTTGCACACTAATTTTTACCTTCCCCAGCAACGGCACCAAAAACTTGACACATCCAAAAAAGGATTATCTCCCAAGTATAGGAGTGTCGAAGTAATAAACCCGGTGAGACTGGGGTCGATTCATGAGGAATGAGATTTTAGCGCTACAAACTATAAGGTAACCAAATATAATATGAATGATTCAAAGTGATGACAAGATAATATCAACAAAGAAATGTATAGATGGTAGGCGGTACTATCGACTATTCAGATGTAAAACAAAAACAAAAAGTGGTACGACCATCCATAAGAACAAGCGGTAAAACCTGCCATAGCAAATAAAAGAACAAGTTCATAAATAATAAACAAGAATAAATAAAATACAAGTAAGAAAAATTAACAAAATAATAATAAAAGCTAAGGCTAGAGGATCCACCTTTGATATATCAAATAAGGATAAGTAGCTCATTTTAGTTATATGAATTATATTTGTTTCGTTACCAATATTTATACCACTTTTTGTAAATGGGTTCAAGCATCCAATGTGTAAGTCACCATATGTCTACAACAAATCAAGGTTCCTAACTAGACTTGTGTCGGTAAGAAAGAATCATACGATATCTAGAAAGGATCCAAGCATTTGATGTGCCAAGGATTGCCTACAATGGATCAACACCTCCACTTTACAAGTGGTGTCAAGATTGATTAAGAAAATAAATATAAATCATATAAAGTAAACAACACAAGATCATGATTATTAAGCACATGTCAAGGGTTAGAACATCCTTACTTTCATATCAAGGGTTTCACCCTTTCGCCTTAGCAAGAGAGAATTTAGCAAGACATTATAAAAGAAAGAAAATAAATTATAAGAAAAAGAAGATTTATTAATAACATAAAAACACAAGAGAGAAAAACACAATAACAAGTGATCCCAGCCAAGGCCAAGATGTCCTAATGGCTCACAAGGCACCTCTATTTATAGATACAATCAGGGGCAAACTTGTCAAATTACAAAGGAACAATTGTCAAATATTAGGTGAACCAACTTTGACAACTGAGATCATTAGGTGCACCTACTTTGACCACTGATTTCAGCACGAATTATTGAGAATTTTGATCACATGTCTTCATAAAAGTTGTAGATATTTCTCTCAGATTTCTAGAACTCATTGCTTTGTGTAATTTGGATACGTATTTTGAGAGATATGGTCAAAATACTGAGGCATGGTCAGGTTAGGTCGAAACTATAGATGGGTTCATTTCAAGCCCATTTTTGGTCCACTAAAAGCTCGAATTTGATGATGCTTGTGAAATACAATCTTGTAGATAATTTAATCGCTTTCCAAAACATTAAGATTTGGACCATTCTGATCTATAAATAGGAAGTTATACCCATTTTATCAAACCTATAAAAAACCAAAATTAAGAGAAAATTAATTCCAAAGATGCAAAGACTACAAATATGCTTAAGTTGAGGAATTTAATGGCACTATTAATACAATATGATGAATTAAACTCTTATTAAATATATATATTTAAGCTTGCTAAATTCTCTTTTGTTAAGGTGAAAGGATGAAACCCTTGATATGAGAGTAAGAATTTTCTAACCCTTTGATATGTGCTTAAAAATCATAATCTTTTGTTATTTATTTTATATGATTTATATTTATTTTCTTAATCAATCTTGACACCACTAGTAAAGTGGAGGTCTTAATCTATTGTAGACAATCCTTGGTACATCAAATGCTTGGATCCTTTCTAGATGTCATATGGTTCTTTCTTACTGACACAAGTTTAGTTAGGAACCTTGATTTGTTGGAGACATATAGTGATTGGCATATTAGATGCTTGAACCCATTTACAAGAAGTGGTATAAATATTGGTAATAAAACAAATATAATTCATATAACTACAATTGGGCTTAAATGACATACCATTCAATTGGAACCTCCTTGATGTGTGGATTCTAATTGAGCTATAATTGGGTTGCCTATTCTTATTTGATATATCAAGAGTGGATCCCCTAACCTTAGCTTTTATTATTATTATGTTAATTCTTCTCACTTGTATTTTATTCACATTTATTATGAACTTGCTCTTTTATTTGCTATGATAGGTTTTGCCACCTACTCTTATCGATGGTCTTACCATCTTTTGTTTTTATTTTACATTTGAATGGTCGGTAGTACTGCCTACCATCTTTACTTATATTTGTTGATATTATCTTGCCATTTCTTTGAATTATTCATATCATATTTGCTTATCTTATAGTTTGTAGCGCTAAATTTTCCTTTCTCGTAGATCGACCCCGGTCTCATCGGGTTTATTACTTCAACACTCCTATACTTGGGATATAATCCTTTTTCAGATGTGTCAGTAATAATGTTACATACTCTATAAGAAATAATGCTAAATGTGTATTATTGCTTGTAAACTAGTTAAATGATAATTTTTCAAATAGTTGATAATACAATTAAATAATTTTCCAATAGCATGTTGATTTAATTTCAATCTAATAATAATAATAAAATGATTGACATATACCAATTAATTAACATTATATATATATGAAACATTAATAATTCAATTAATTAATTTAAATTATAATAAATAATATATTTAAGATTATAAGATTGTTTTTATCATATTTCTATTTACATATTTAAAAAATAATATATTGATTGTATTAAACGTATATATTTTGAAAATTATCTTGTTAATATTGCAATAATTTAATTAGTATTTAATAATCTAAATCAAGATTGTATATATTATAAAAATTTAATTATTATAAAATATAAATATTTTATTTTGTCATGTTAAACTAAATTGATGTTAATATACTAAAAGATTCATAATTATTAATTAAAATGTGACTTTTGTCCAAGTATTTATATTGTTTATAATAATTATTAAGAATTCACAAATATTAAAAGTTTAACAAATATAACCTAAAAAAACTATTAAATAGTCCCAAAATTTTAAAATTTTATAAAGATATTCATATATCTTGCAGGGTGGGATGAGGCAGCGGGTCAAGAGGTTAGCCCAGGACCTGCCACGACTGAGGCAAAATTCTTTTATCCCAGACCTGTCCCAAACTAGTTTTAGAGTAGATCTTACCCTGTCCCATTTGTCAGAGCACACCAGAGTTTCAGACCTGACAGATCAAATTACCATCCCTAATTATTAACATCAAAATAATGGTGGTTCATAAAGTCGAGGGGTAAGAGGCCAAATCCAATTAAAATAATGCTGACGTCTTCAACGGTGGATTCTTGCCGTCTTTTGAAAACAACATCCTTTAGTTTTAATTTATCATCAGTTTCGCAAAGTTGAGCAAGAGCTTTGAAATTCCATCATATTTTTTTAATAAATGGTAAATTTAACGTACTTTCCTAGCATTTAATAAAATCTCGCGTAGCATCCTATCCTTTACTTACAAAAATCCTATAAACCTTTTCTTTGCATCCAAAACTGTTATATAAATTATGTTAAAATGTGTAAATTGACTATATTATTTATACATAAGATATTAAAAAAATTTAAAAAGTAGTGAAAATAAAAATGAAACATTAAACAAAATTTTACTTAGAAAAGGGATTAATTTTAATTTACGTACTCATTATTAATTTCTATTTTTATTTCATGATTTTAATTGTGTGATATTGGATTCATTTCAATCTTAAAAAAATTGTAGCTTTTAAAAAGTTACTTTTGTCTTTACTAAGTTGTCATCACGTTAATTATTTCATTTCATTTTCTTTTTTAATTATTAAAGATTGTTATGTTTTCATATTAATTGATAGTTTTTAGAAAATTTGTGTATTGAGATCTGTAAGTATTAGAAGTTATACAAATAAATAAATTGTAAAAATATTTAATTAATTTACATGAATAACAACAGAACCTATTGATTTATATTTTTTAAACTTTTATATTATTTTATTTATTACGTTTAGTTAAATAAAGAATTATTGAAACTAATTTTTTATTAAATTTTTAATCTTTAAGATATTTATAATATCCCTAATCTTGGTGAAGGAGAGGTTTTAATCTAAGGGTCCTATTAGTTTTATGACATGATTGAGAAATACTATAACTAAAACTACTTAAATATTAACTTAAACACTATAATTTATGTAATTGACCAAATTTCCCTTTTAATCGTTATTTTTAACATAAGTTCACTAATAGTAAGGGAGGTATATAAAATTTACAAAATCAAAAGATATTATTTGGGATTTTCAAAAATCATATGGGGGTCTGTGAAATTAACCCTCTAATAAATTAACTTAAGATGCATTAATTAATTCTATATATACTAATTTGCAATCCATATAATTAATTAGACAGGCATATTATTTAAGTTCACAACCATTCCATGGTCAATTAAATGCTTTTTCACATAATAATAGAATAATTAACATTTTAATTTTTTATTTCATTAAAAAGATTTCAACTTTATTGTAGCAGCTGCGGGCCAATTAATGGGGAACTAAAAGTTTTGAGAGAAATACACTTTGCCTTTAGTAACGTATTAACCCCCGCTTTCTAACAACAGTTAAATACGACTTGAGGGTATCTTGGTCATTTAGATTAGAAATATTAAAATAATTCAAAAACATCTTCGCAAAAATTTAAGAAATTCATTTTTTAAATCTCTCTTCTCCACATTTTCTTCTTGGAAAAATTGAAAAAATAGACATTATTAGGAGACTTAAGTGAAATTTAGACACATCCTAAAAAATTTTTATGCCACAGGCACTTTCTTTGAAAAATAACTAAAATGCCCTTAAGAATTCAATTTAGAAAAGAAAGAAGAAAAAAATGAGACACAACTTGACTCCTTCCTTCTTGCACTGTCCGAAATACTCTTCAACAGCTTTATTTCATCTCATTGTTTAATCGTAGGGTTGAAGTTGAGCAACAAGGTAAGACAAACTCTCTTTAATCTCTCTAAATGACACAATAATGTTGAAGTAGGTTGTAATGTTTGCATTATTTATTATTTTGGTAGCTGTCAACCGCTTTATGTAGCTTAAAATTGGGATATGTATGTGAACAAAGTTTAGAGAGAGTGCGGTTTCTGTCAAAATTTGCTGAAAATTGCAAATCGTTGAGAAAATCTGGTATCTCAGTCGACAGGGAAGAAGACGCGATTTGTCGAGTGACATCGCTCGATGTGTCAGATATATAGGATCAACACTCGACATGTTGAGGGGTCATGTCGAGTGTCGAAGGATTGTGTCAATTGTCAGATGTAAATTTCGTCGAGTTTGTGTGTCGAGTTACTTTGTCGAGCGTCAAGTGTCCAGTGTGATCTGTTGAGATATGTGGAGGGTTTGGGCAGAATTGTCATTTTTTGTGATCTTTTTAAGCAATTTCGTAATTATTTTTTGTCCAAAGACCTTATATAATATGTCTCATCATACAGGAAATGAAAACTTTACACATACTTATTCTATACAACGGTTCTTGGACTACGCAAGAGAATGGTGGTTAGTTGTAGAATGGTGGGAGGGCAAAGCCATTGATAATTCGTAGATGTGCTACGTATAATGAGTTGGTTGACTGTGTTAGTACATAAATGGGTTGGGATCTTCGTAAGCATAACATTAGTTTAGAGGTTCAATTTGCTTTTAAGGGTGTTCTGCCAATGCCGACTTCTATTGAGACTGACAAAAATGCTTGTTTTTTTTAATATAACATTGTTTGGAGGACCAACGGTCATATTCACCATTAATTGTCAAAGTTAAAGATAGGAAGAAGCAAAGACAGAGCTCAGGATCCGATGCAGTACGAAGGCAACAAAGATCTTCTCATCCCTCTTTGTTTCGCTTAGCAAGTTGAAGCAACCAATTAAGTGAGTCCACTCCTGTTTGTGCATAACCACAATTGAATGATAACGTTGGCATTGAGTTTGAGCAATATTCGGGCATGCAGGTCATGAGTCAGTTGGGATGTTAGTTGAAAATGAAGAAGGGGTGCTCCCGTCGATGCCATCGAGATTAGTATGTCATCTCGATAGCATTAGAGAGTTTAAGAGTTTAGGTAATTGTAGAGTCTCAAAAGAAAATTTTATGTATGCATGTTTATATTGCAAAATTTAGAAATTTTGTCTAAAGGATTGAATGGGTTAGAAGTTGGTGGATCTAGGCCCATGAACCAAGGCCTTATGTTTATATAAGAGAGGGTTTTCTAGAATTAAAAAGAAAAAAAAGGGAGAGGAAGAGAGTTCACGGTTGGAAGAGAAGAAAGGAGAAGAAGAAAGAGAAGGAAGAAAAGAGAGTAAAAATTTTAAAGAAGTGCATAAGCTTGGAATACAAGCAAGGATTTTCTAACACTATACTTATCTCAGTTCATGTAGTGTGTTGTTAAATTGATATTGATTTATTATACTTGTGATCCATTCCAAATTGATTGTTTGGTTGATTGGATGATGAATTATGAGTGAAACTACTTATTGTAAGTTGATTGTTGTGGTTTGAATGAGGATTATTTGTGAAAACTAAGTGTTGATGAAGTGAAGTAGAGATGGTTGTGTGAGGAGTTGTCGTTCTTGTGACTATCTTGTGTTGCTTGAGTTGATGCATTTTTCTGGATTGAGAATTGCATGATTTTTTATTTGTTTAGGAAAATAGACATATTAAGCTTTAATTAGCCGTTGATTTTGTTGAATTTGGAGTTAAAATGGATTTTTGGTGAATTTTTTAAGTTAGAGGTTGAAATCCGGAAATGGAAATGGAAAAACTGACTTAATGGAACAGGTTTACATGGCCAAACGCAGTTTTTGCCATTTCTCTCGACAACACTTGACATTGGCTTGTCGAGTGTCGAGTGATACGTGTCGAGTGTCGAGGGTGACTCGACATGACGTGTCGAGGGTCGGGTTGGGTACTTGTTGAGGGTCGGGTTGGGTACGTGTTGAGGGTCGCATTGGGTACATATTGAGTGTCGAGGGTGACTCGACATGACGCATTGAGGATCAAGTAGGGTGACGTGTCAAGTGTCGAGTGTGATGTGTCAAGGGTTAAGCGTGATGTGTCGAGGGTCAAGCGTGATGTGTCGAGTGTCGAGGGTGACTCGACATGACTTGTTGAGTGTCGAGCTTGATGTGTCGAGAGTCGAGCATGGCATGTCGAGCAAAATAGTGTCGCGTTTTACGTGCGTGACTCGATGTGCATGTTGAGTTTCGTGTGCCGAATGTCGAGCGAAATTACAGAATCACCCTAAATCAACTGTACACTTCTTAAAAAGTCCGGGATTTTGCATAAAAATTGTATTTTCATGAGATTTATCATAGTAATGATATTGAAAGGTTGTAATCGTACGCATCGGACCTTGGATGGGCTGTTACGTATACGGATCTAAGGAGAATGCAGGTATATAATTTTAGTGTTGGACCTTGGATAGGCCGTTTTGTATACGAATTCAAGGGGAACACAAGTATTATACACATGTTGTTTTGGACCTTGGATGGGCCGTTTCGTATATGGATCCAAAGGGAACGAACATACGATAAACATCTTATGTTGGACCTTGGAGGGGCGGTTTTGTATATGAATCCAAGGAGAACACAATTATAAACTTGATGTGCAAATAAACATAATTATTGATTTATTATTATTGGGTGTGGAATTCTGTAATTAAGTAATTGTTGAATGCGTGTAATTTAGTATAATGTTGGAATTTTTCTACTGGGCTTTATGCTCAGCCCCTCCCTTCACAGGTACACCGAAGGATATTCATGCTAGTGATGTCCCAGAGCTTTCCTAGGAAATCTAAAGTCTGCATGCATGCCATAATTTTTGGGGACGATTTTGTTTCTCCTAGCTTATGATGGGAGATTTTGTTATGTGACTAGTAATTTATGTATTGAAATTTAGTCACCAGTAATTTATGTATTGAAATTTAGTCGCCAGTGTATGTAAAAGTTATTTTAAACAAATGGTCATATGTTGTAATGAATTCATGTGATGTATATTAAAATAATAAAAATAAAAATATGGATAATGTTCTTTTATTAATTTCTTATACAATCACCCATAAAGTCTCTAAATAAGAGATTTTAGGGCGTGACAGAGTAGTATCAGAGCCTAGGCTTTACTGTGGACCTGTGAAAAGGAGGTAGATGGTCTGGGAGGGGTAGAGTCATGTTTGTGTGTTTGTATGTGCCTTGAATAACTGTTTGTTGTGTTTCTGTTCCATATATTGTAAAATTTTGCCACTTATGTTTTGCCATTGATAAAAATTAGATAATGAGTTCTTCTACACGAAATGCTTCAAGTTCCAACCCACCTGAGGGTGGCGAGAGGTCAGAATTTTATAGGGCCATGAGGGATGTGGTCAATACATTGGCAAAAACAGTGGCAAACACGATTATGGAGGCTCTTCGTGCTAATCCTCCAGCACCGCCTCAACCGGTATTAGAGACGGATATTGACAATGGAATGAAGAGTGCACTTAGAGAAGTCCAACGCCACGATCCACCTATTTTCAATGGGGAGCCTGATCCGAATGTTGCAAAAGATTGGCTTGTACGAGTTGAACGCCTCTTTAATCTTTTGCAAGTTGAAGAGGATTTACAGGTTAAGGTGGCAACTCATCTACTATCAGGAGAGGCATTACAATGGTGGATGTTTGTTGAGCGTATTAGAAGAGGAAACATCCTTACCGTTAGCCCTAAGGCTACATGATAATTTTGATGATAACAATACACATTGATTCTTTGAGATTTACTAATACGTTTATTTATGTGAAAGAATAAGATTATTGAAATAATTTTAAAATCAAGAAGAGGCTTATTAAAATGAAGTGTTGAAGCTAAGGAGAAAGACTACATGTTAAAGGCACCAAAGTTTAAGAACAAGGTTTGATTCAAGGAATGTGACATATGAGTAATGTTCAATTAATTGGTCATATATATCTCTATAGATGTCCAAATGATGTGATTCTTGAGCCTTTGGAAATTTTACTCAATTTATAACATTTCATCTGTTTTAAAGAAATTCAAATTTCAAATGGAAGGCCGACATAATTGACATGCAATTCGGTGGACTGACACAGAGAAGAAAAATCAACTCATATGAGCACCGAATAATGTTTTGTCCATATCATAAGATAGAGATATCCAAATGCTTTGATTCTTAATATTTTGAAAGCTTATTCAAATATGCAGATCTTTTATGTTTTGAAGAAATTCAAATTTCAAACGGAAGGCTGACAGAATTATCATTCAATTCGGTGGGCTGACACAAGGAAGAAAAATCAAGTCACATGAGCACCGAATGGTGTTTTGGCCATATCTTGAGCTAGAGATATCCAAATGACTTGGTTCTTGATGCGTAGGAAAGCTTATTCAATTTTCCAAATCTTTTATGTTTTGCAGATTTTCAAATTTCAAACATAACATTGACAAAAATGGCAGAAAGATTACAGTTTTTATGGTGGGCAGAAAATTTGGAGATGGTGTCTTCACTTGATTAAGTTCATCTCATTTGCCTATAAAAGGAGCCATTCTCCCATGCATTCGACGAGAGCAAGAGAAGTATTCTATCAAGCAAAAAAAAAACAAGAGAAATATCAAGTCTAGAGAGCTTTAATATTCTTTATCTACTCTTTGAAGAGAGTTGTACTTTTGTTGTAAAAATTTACTTTGTTCTTGTATTGTGGTGAGAGTGAGATTTCTTGTAAAGGATAAAAGTTATCCTTGAGAGAACTCTTTCCTTGGTGAGTTTGTTCATCACGAAGAACTCTTGGTGTGGTGTTATCAAGAGTTGAAGGAAGTTGCCTTGGTGAGGTTGTTCATCAAGAAGAACTCTTGGTGTGGTGTTATCAAGAGTTGAAGGAAGTTGCCTTGGTGAGGGTGTTCATCAAGAAGAACTCTTGGTGTGGTGTTATCAAGAGTTGGAAGATAAAGTCTTGGTGAGGTTGTTCATCAAGCAAGTTGTAAAGATTTCTACAACTTAGTGGAAAGCTTAGCTCGTGGAGCAAGGAGCCCGTGGACGTAGGCAAGGTTTGCCGAACCACGTAAATTGAGTTTGCACTCTCTCTATCCCTTTCCTCTTTACATTTACTTGCACTTGTGATTGTTCATCATTATTATTCTTTTGATTGCATCTTGATAAATTCTAATTTCATCTTCTTCACCTTTATTTTCAAAGAAAGAGTGAACTAATTTTGATCTTTCAAGAAAAGTTTTCTAAATCCGTTTTGATAAATAAAAACCCAATTCACCCCCCCTCTTGGGTTGCCATACTTGGGTCAACAAGTGGTATCAGAGCAAGGTTGCTCATTTTTTTTAAAATCTTAACCGATTTTGAGCTATGGCAACTTTTAATCCAACTTCACATGTTGAGGGGCTTTCTATATCTAGACCTCCATTTTTCAATGGAAGTGATTACTCTTATTGGAAAACTAGAATGAGTATTTTCTTGCAATCTTTTGATTATAATTTATGGTCTATTGTTTTGGAAGGACCTTTTGTTCTTATCAAAATTGAAAATGGAGAAAGCATGCTTAAAGAACCTAAAGAGTTTAGTGAAGATGATAAAAAGAAATTGAGTTTGAATGTTAAAGCTAGAAATATGTTATATTATGCTCTAGATAGAAATGAGTTTAATAGAATATCTACTTGTTCTACCGCACAAGATATATGGCACACACTTGAAGTAACTCATGAAGAAACTAGTCAAGTTAAAGAATCCAAAATTAGTATGCTAGTTCATAGTTATGAGCTTTTTAAGATGAAATCGGACGAATCAATTTCTGAAATGTTTACTAGATTTATGGATATTGTCAATGGTTTGAAATTTCTTGGTAAATCTTATTCTAATGTTGAAATGGTGAGAAAGATTTTTAGGTGTCTACCAAAATCTTGGGAGCCAAAGGTGACGGCAATTCAAGAAGCAAAGGACCTCACCAAACTACCATTAGAAGAACTTAGGGGTTCTCTCATTACTCATGAAATCATCTTGAAGGAGAATGAAGAAGAAGATTGCGATGTGGCAAACATGTGCTTCATGGCTTTAAAAGAAAATGAGATAAGTATTTTAAACCATGATCCTAAGCTTTCATATGATGAATTACTTGAAGCATTCCAAAATTTACATGTGCAAGTTGATAAACAAAATTCAAAAATCAATGCTTTCAAAAAGAAGTCAAAAATCATGTTATCTCAATTAGAAGAGTTGGTGGAAATAAATGAAGTTTTAGAAAATGAAAATGAAATTTTAAAGCAAAAAAATTTTGAAAGTTTGAAAAGTCAAATACATTTTTTAAAACTGAAAATGAGATTTTAAAACAAAAGGATTTTGATAAATTAGAGAAAGAAAATGTTATTTTGAAAAAGGAAAATAATGACTTAAGAAATATTGTTGATAGTTTTACAAAAAAGCACAAAAAATTTGAATTCTATGTTACAAAACCAAAGGTGTGTTTTTGAAAAAAGAGGTTTAGGATATAAAACTCATAAAAATCAAAAGTATTTTAAAAATTATTTTGCCCATGCATCTTCTAGGAATAATCTTAATCATTCATGTACTTATTGTGGAAGAAAAGGACACAAAGTGCATTCTTGCTATATTAAGAGAAATCCTAATTTGAAACAAATATGGATTCCAAAAAGGACCATAACTAACCCCCAAGGACCCAAGAACATTTGGATACCAAAAAGTCGCTCTTTTAATGTTGATTGTAGAAACAAATGAGTGGCAAACACAAGTGGTACTTAGATAGTGGATGCTCAAGGCATATGACCGAAGATGCCTGATGCGTTCGAAACTAGCAAGTATACTAGTCGCACAAGTAATAAAGTGATGAGTAAGATATCGTTCCCACGAGGATTGATTCTAATTGAATTTGTTATTCGAAAGCAACAATAAACTAAATGAGGGGGGTTTTGTTAATTGATTAACTAGATGAAATATTAATGCAAGCTAAGAATAACACAATGCAAATTTAAACAGATTGAAAAATCAATGCGAGAAACCTGGTTAAGGGATCCTTCTCTACCACAAGATATGGATTTACAAATTAATTGTAGAATTGTCATCCAATTACACCATTGAAATTATCAACCGTAGATAACAACAAGCTATGTTATCCCAATCTGTCCTTACTTTGTTGTTAAATAAAACAGGCTCTTTATTTAATCTCTATCCATTAAACAACTAGAACAAGCTCTCTAAATTTAATTCAATGGATGCATTACGATAAGAAAGATAGGTTGATCTAAGCAATAAACACACAAGCTCGGATTATTTAACTTAGGTTGTATTCTCCAATTGCAATCTCTGATCACAATTTTGTACTAAGGATTAGAAATTCAAGACAATTACGGATCAAGATTTCTAGTCTAGCAATAGACAACAACCAGATTATATTAAGTTGGCCATTCGAAATACAATCCAGCAAGCAATCATAAGCATTAGATATAGGAAAATACAAGCAAATTCAATTAGAGAATTGGATAACAACTTCTTGCACAATCAACTTATAAAAACCATATCAGGGTCTTTGAAATCACCCTCAACCAATTCAGATTCAGTTACACATGTTTAAGAACGTGGTAAATAAAATACAATATGGAGACATTCCAGAAAATGAAAGGGAAGGGAAAAACTTAGCAAATTTGATGTAATTCTCTTTGGATTGTAGTTCTTCCTCTTTCCAAGCTTCTTTCTCCTTCAAGAACTCCAAGAGATGAAAGAATTCCAGAGCAGCAGCCTCTACCACGTTCTCCCCTCTTCAAGTTATGAAAATAAAACCCTAAAATGTGTTTAAATACTCTGCTACAGTAACGTGCTACAGTGTCCGTATTATACATGCTACAGTGATGTGTGGAATTACATTTCTACACTTCTTACACTGTTTTGATTACAACTTTTGGTACACTGAAGGGATTCATAAACCGTAAATTTCTCCAAAAAGTAGACTTCGAGAGCTTTTCAACGGTATATGATATGTCATCGGGTTCATTGTATATCAATACAATAAAATCCGAGAAGATGGTTGACTAGCAGAGGTGAAAATGAAGGGTTTTACTCCATTTTTGTGCAAGTTGCTCCAAAACTCCTACAAACATCAAAACCACACAAAAACATAAAAATACCAAGGATATAGCAAAGAAACATGGACGAATTGATATAAAAGTAATACATAAATAGACACCTATCAAATTCCCCCACACTTAGACTTTGCTAGTCCTCGAGCAAATAAAATGATACGAAACAAAACTAAACCAAAACAAAATCAAAGAAAAATTCAAACACACAAATGCTTCAACTTGCAAATAGGCCTCAAAGATTGTACTTAATTACAACCCAAGGAAAAATTCAAAATAATGCACTTGATCAAGAATTTCATCTCAAGGATTAGTTTCGCTTCACTTCAATTCCTCAAGTGTGTGTGTGTAGAGCCATTCTCACCTAATCACTTGTAGCCCGGATGAGTTTGTGCATAAAAATGAATCATATTTAATATTGAAGATGTGTGTATAAATAAACTCCATAGGCCTGCTTTTCGAGTCACTCTCCACTAATGTAGACATGCACAACACCAAGGATCAAGTAGGACTTTATTAAGCTTGTAACGTTTGGCTTGGGTGAAGGTATGATAAAGGATAATAATTTGGCTCAAATCACCCACAAACACATAAATCATTAAGACTATGTAGAGCTCAACCCTATAACACAACTTCATTTCAATTCACCAGGTTACTCCCCCAAACTTATTTAGAACACTCAATCTTTTTTTTTTTTTTGCAGGAAACAAAAGAAAACTACACTCCCACACTTTGTTGTTTCATTCTTTTTAAGAACACTTAAGGGTATACATCTCTTATTCTTCTTCTTTTTTTTCTTTCTTTTTCTTTTTATTTTATTACACTTCCCCTCCCCCACACTTAAAACAACACATTGTCCTCAATGTGTAAGTACGTGGACGATAAGTACAGATTGATTTTTTTTTTTTTTAAAAAAAACACAATAGAAATCACTTGCATTGCTCATGACACATCCCAACCTCCTCTAACTTCCCAAAACCAGAACATAGCTCAGAATTTAATTGTGAATGATCTACATGCTCATAGGTAAGAGATAAACTGTTTGGAACAAATTCATTTGAGTTTAGGAAATCTTTTAGTGAGTTAACAAAGAAAAAGGCTTACAGAGGCTCAAAGGGGTAAATAGGGATCAATTTCAGTCAAGGTTGGCTATTAAGGCTCAAACGGTCCAAAGATGGCCTAAATCATTTCCCCAATGTTGCACAGTCTAGGATTTCGCCTCGAGGGACCATCAAACAAGTTCTAGAATTCATTGAAATCTGAAGAAACATTTAAATTACATAAACTTTCTCTGAGTGAACAAATAACTCAGTGATAATAGCTCAGTGCTCAATGTTGCGCAAGGAATCAAAAGCAAAGCGAAAACCAATAAACATTTCAAGCACACAGATCCATGCATCATGTATCATTTTCCAAGAGTTATTCTTAATTCAATCATTATCTTATCATCGACACACAAAATGAAAGAAAAGAGGTACGTGGCGTTGTTACACCTGAGTCAAGATTGTATATTTCAACAATCCTTAGGACCAGTAGCCCGCAGACTTAAGGTTTCCAGCCTATATACCTTTATTATGAAAGAACAAAACAAGAAACAAGACACTTCAAACAACATGAAATAATTATTAAGGAAGAATGCGTTTTAAGGGTTAAGGAAACCCCATATTCTGCCATTCTCAGGTTTTTCCACAATTTTTTTTTTTAAATCGAAACTGATAAAGATAAAAACACATAACAACTCTAAATTATGCAAAACTAAACTCACTCATAAAATAACAAGATTCAACAAGTCAGCAAACAAAAATAAGTTAGTTAGAATGGGTCTAAAAAGTTTAGAAGTTAGCCTCCTTATTCAGCCATTATGGATTAAAGAGATCCATAATGCGTTTCAAGAGGACTTAAACTTTTTAAGCAACCACTCTAAAAACCAAGATTAGAAAATATTACCTGGGAGGAAAGAAACAACCTGAAAAATCTCAAAATAAATAACATGAAAAACTTCAAATAAACACAATAAAAAGAAAGCAAACAAAAACGAAGCAAACCAGCAAACAGAGATTACAGATGGAGCGTTAAATCCAGTTTATGCCTCTTATTGCCTTCTCCAAACCAATCTATCCGAGCTATTGTTGGATCAGGTGAATAGACAAATGCTTGTAATTTGTCAATTAACTCCCCTGCAGTTGAAGCTGTAACCAAGATTTGCCTCGCCGACGGTGAGATGAAGTTTTTTTCTACAGCTTGATCAAGAAAGGACAACAAACCACAAAAAAATTATTGACATTTAACAAACCAATGGGTTTCCGATGGATGTTTAGCTGTGCCCAAGAGGTGATTTGAAATATCTCCTCTAATGTACCATAACCACCGAGCAAAGCTATAAATGCATCAGATTAATGACCATATGTGCAATACGCTCATGCATGCTAGAGACCTGTAACTCTTCCCCCATTGTGTTGCCTATGATATCTCGCACAGCTAATGGTTTATGGATAATGCCGAGAACTTTACTTCCTCCCAAGGATGCAGCTGTCGACACACACCCCATTAACCCAAGACTACCCCCTTCATAAATCAAATAAATACCCCTCGCAGCTAATGTCCTACCAAGATCAAGAGCTGCTGTTGTAAACTCTCCATCTTTACCAAATTGCGATCCACAAAATACGCATATATTTTTGAATCGCCGAATTGGTGTTTTCTCCATTTCTAAAAGTGCTCTAAACTTGTGCAAGACAATGATGTACGTTAGGTATTATGCGATTCAAGTGAAAGACAGGTTATAAAATGACATTTCAAAATA
The DNA here is from genome assembly GCA_013180625.2 of Boswellia sacra. Lineage (NCBI taxonomy): Eukaryota > Viridiplantae > Streptophyta > Magnoliopsida > Sapindales > Burseraceae > Boswellia > Boswellia sacra. The sequence goes on along the minus strand of SNVD02010202.1, from coordinate 102,912 downwards.
TGCAGCATGGATATATACACACGTAAAACTCTCAAATTTGACACATGAGGACATAATTTCGGTGGGGGTTGCTCGATACAGATTTTTGTCCCAAGATTTGAAAAAATGAGATATGCTTTCGGCATTACACACTTGTCTCTCACGTGAAGCATGGAAAATGAACATATACTTTCGGTGGGGTTTGACAAAACCACCACACTTGTCTCCCACGTGAAGCATGAAAAGTAGAGATATACTTTCGGTGGAGGTTGACAAAACCTCCACACTTGTCTCCCATGTGTACTTATGCCATAGGGTAGTTATATGGTTTGTCAAAAAGAAAACTTGAAATTAAAACAAACAAAATCAACAAACAACAACAACACAAAAACAACATTGATAATCAGATCAAACGAAACAAGAAAAAAAAAAATTCGACAACAACAACACACATTCAAATGTACAAGTAGTTGTGATTGTGGCTCACATCTTCCTCTGGTTTTACGTCCAGTAACGGCTGAAACGCCTTCTATGAGTCGGGGATTGCTTCCCATCCAGTTTTCTTATAAACTGGCAAACAGGGTCATTTTTAGTCAGATTCCCTAGACTATAACACTGCAATTCATCACGAAATTGTGTCCATAAATTAAGCAATTCACGCTGAACAAGTCCGCAAGAATGTGACTCAAGAGTTAATAAAACATTATTCAGCGACTCATTACTCAAACCATTCTTAATAAACGAAAGTTTATCTTCTCTGTTCCTAGACACAAAACCTAAGGAACGACAAGTCTGGTTACAATTCCATCTAGCACATTTATAACATACTTGTAACCTTTTCGCTCTTCGCCTCTTGGCGTAGTAGCTCTTTCCTAGACCAGGCATGTATTTGCGAGATTAATGTCCGGCTCACCGGACAATCTCACCTTGGCTTCGATAAGCCATCGGATATCAGCAGGCACATTTAAGAGCATCAATGCCCAAAGTCTAGTAATCCGTACTTTATAAATTTTAAACACAGCATTTTAAGGAAGTGAAGGAAAATATTTACGAAGGTTCGACAAAAAGATATCGGCATCCATTGAAGAGGAGAAAAGAAGAGATATTACCGATAATACGATTGAGTATGTTTTTCCCCAAGATATGCACGTTTCAAACCTTCGAGCAATGGCTTCAGCTCTCGTTTGGATGTTTCCTCAAGCTGTTGCACAAATGAGTTCGAAGTACAGAATAATCAAATTAAACAAAACAAAGGAAAAGAAAAGAGCAGAAACGAAACTAAAGACACATAAAAGAGATAACAACACAATAACAAACAAAAGTAAAAAACAAGTAAAAACAAATAAGATAAATGTCAAAGAGAGATAAAACCTGATCAATTTGATGGCCTACGAATGGAATCTCCTCGAGACACGAAAATCGATCATTATTACCTTATTTTATTTTTCTTTTCTTTTCTTTTATTTATTTTTCAAAAACATTGGGTTGCCTCCCAATAAGCGCTTGGTTTAACGTCCTAAGCCCGACGTTGGTTCCATCATGGGAGGATCCAATCTCTGCTGTGCTTCTCTAGTGGGCTTGGATCCATTTTTCAACAAGAATTGTTGCATGCTTATGGTTGGGCCTTGGATGTTAGCAATCGTCCACCCAATAGTTATTTTGTGATCTCTAAGTACTTGGACGAGTTTCTCTTCTTGTATGGTGCAAGGCCCATTTCTATTATAACTGGCAAAGAATCATTCTCACCCAAAGACACATGCCTCAGATAATCTGGAAGTAGCTTAAGCTCCAAGGTATTGGCTTTCATCACAGAAGGAAGAAGTTTCTCATTAGATAAAGGCAATTCAATGTACGAAACATCATACCTGTTTGTGATTATAGCTATAGTCTCATCTAAGCATGCCATAGCTTCCTCCATTTCTTTGGACACTTGTATCAACCTTTTTGGTTCTTTGGAATTTTCTGTCCCTATGTGCTCACTAATAGCCATTTCCAATCCATCCTTGCGAGTTAACTTAAAACATTGTTGTGCCAAAGAATCAATAACATCAACTGCAAAAACAGAATGCAAGTCACTAGGATACCTCATTGCCTCAAAAATATTGAAACGAATCACCTCACCATCAAACTCCATGGTGAGAGTGCCATTATGAACATCAATCTTTGTTCTAGCAGTTTTCGAGAATGCTCTCCCTAAAAGAATCGGTGTTGGATTAGGAGATGTCTCATCCTCTATTTTAAGGACATAGAAGTCTGCTATGAAAACCAATTGATTCACCTGCACAAGCACATCTTCCACAACTCTTTTGGGATATGCATTAAAATGATCAGCAAGTTGAATGGTAATACCAGTTTTCGCAAAAGGTCCAAGATTTAAAGAAGCATAAATAGAATATGGCATGATGTTAATAGATGCTCCTAAATCTAACATAGCTCTTTCAAACTTGGTATTACCAATGGTGCATGGAATGGTGAACGTACCTTGGATCTTTGCATTTTGGAGGAATTTTTCTTTGCAATACAGTGAAACATTTTCCCCCACACTTACTTTCTCATTTCCCTTCAACTTTCTCTTGTTGGTGCATAACTCCTTGAGAAATTTTGTACAACGAGGTACTTGCTCAATAGCATCCAGAAGTGGTATATTTACCTCGAATTTGTGAGAAGTTTCCAGGATTTCTTGTTCTTGTTCCTCCTTCTTTGATTTTGCAAATCTGCTAGGAAATGGTGGAGGAGTAACATAAGAAGAATTTGAGTTTTAAGGTCTACCTTAGAAGATGATGGTGTTGTTCATGGTGGAAGTGTGTCATCTCCTTCATCAGTTTGTGATTTCTTTGTCAGGTTTTGGATACTTGCCCCAGTTTCCATTTGCTCTCCATTTCGAATTTGCTCTCCACTTCGCAAAGTTATTGCACAAGCATTCTCTCTTGGATTGATCACCACTTGAGAAGATAATTTTTCTGAGTCTTGGCTCTCGAATTTGCTCATGCTAGTAGCCAATTGTCCCATTTGATTTGCCAGGTTTTGGATACTTGCCCCAGTTTCCTGCTGGAATTGCATTGTGTTAGTGGCAAGTGCATTAACAATATCTTCGAGAGACATACCTGAGTTTTGCGAAGCTGGTTGCGGTGCTGGATGTGGCATTGGTGGTGGTTGCATTTGAAATGGTTGCTGCACTCTAGGTTGATTGAAACCTTGTGGCCGATTTGGTATGGCATTTGGGGCGATTGGTTGATGATTCCAGTAACTGAAATTAGGGTGATCTTCCCATCCCAGCATTACAAGTGTTAGAGAAGGGATCATACCATTGCCTTGTTTGTCCTGGAAATCCATCCATGGCATTGGCCTTGTTCCATATCTCCTTTGCAAAGTTGGATACATGTCGATTGGATGCTCCATGGTAGAATATACCTCACATGCATAAGATTTCTGCATATGTCCTACAACCATGTTTTCCACAAGAGAAGTTAACTCAGAAAGTTGTTGTTCAATGTTCGGAGTGCTTACCTCATTTACTCTCCATGGTAGTTGTGGCTCAAATCCGCCACTGAATTGATGGAAGTTTACTTGCCATGTCGTCTAAACACAAACAATAAAAAAAGAAAAACAAACAAAAATATGAATCAACAATGAAAACAAAATAACAAATCGATTAGAAAATCAATCCCCGGCAACGGCGCCAAAAACTTGATGCGTTCGAAACTAGCAAGTATACTAGTCGCACAAGTAATAAAGTGATGAGTAAGATATCGTTCCCACGAGGATTGATTCTAATTGAATTTGTTATTTCCAGCAACAATAAACTAAACAGGGGGGTTTTGTTGATTGATTAACTAGATGAAAAAGAAATGCAAGTAAAGAATAACACAATGCAAAGTTAATTGAATGAAAATCAATGAGAGAAACCTGGTTAAGGGATCATTCTCTACCACAAGATATGGATTTGCGAATTAATTGTAGAATTGTCATCCAATTACACCATTGAAATTATCAACCGTAGATAACAACAAGCTCTGTTATCCCAATCTTTCCTTACTTTGTTGTTAAATAAAACAGGCTCTTTATTTAATCTCTATCCATTAAACAACCTAGAACAAGCTCTCTAAATTTAATTCAATGGATGCATTACGATAAGAAAGATAGGTTGATCTAAGCAATAAACACACAAGCTCGATTATTTAACTTAGGTTGTATTCTCCAATTGCAATCTCTGATCACAATTTTGCTACTAAGGATTAGAAATTCAAGACAATTACGGATCAAGATTTCTAATCTAGCAATAGACAACAACCAAATTATATTCAGTTGGCCATTCGAAATACAATCCAGCAAGCAATCATAAGCATTAGATATAGGAAAATACAAGCAAATTCAATTAGAGAATTGGATAACAACTTCTTGCACAATCAACTTACAAAAACCATATCAGGGGCTTTGAAATCACCCTCAACCAATTCAGATTCAGTTACACATGTTTAAGAACGTGGTAAATACAATACAACATGGAGACATTCCAGAAAATGAAAGGGAAGGGAAAAACTTAGCAAATTTGATGTAATTCTCTTTGGATTGTAGTTCTTCCTCTTTCCAAGCTTCCTTTCTCCTTCAAGAACTCCAAGAGATGAAAGAATTCCAGAGCTTCAGCCTCCACCACGTTCTCCCCTCTTCAAGTTATGAAAATAAAACCCTAAAATGAGTTTAAATACTCTGCTACAGTAACCTGCTACAGTGTCCCGTATTATACATGCTACAGTGATTTGTGGAATTACATTTCTATACTTCTCACACTGTTTTGATTACAACTTTTGGTACACTGAATGGATTTATAAACCGTAAATTTCTCCAGAAAATAGACTTCGAGAGCTTTCCAACGGTATATAATATGTCATCGGGTTCATTGTATATCAATACAATTAAATCCGAGAAGATGGTTGACTAGCAGAGGTGAAAATGAAGGGTTTTACTCCATTTTTGTGCAAGTTGCTCCAAAACTCCTACAAATATCAAAACCACACAAAAACATAAAAATACCAAGGAATATAGCAAAGAAACATGGACGAATTGATATGAAAATGATATATAATTAGACACCTATCAATGCCTCCAAGTTCTCAAGATTAATCATGAAGAAAGGAGGATATGTGACCTTCGGTGATAATGCCAAAGGAAGGGTAATCGGACATGGTGATATTGGTAACCCTTCTTCACCTATTATTAAAGATGTTTTGCTTGTTCATGGTTTAAAACATGATTTGATTAGCATTAGTCAATTGTGTAATAAGGGATATTTTGATATTTTGTTACTTTTGAGCCTAATAGATGTGTGATTAAGGATGTTAGTAACAATAAGACATTATTTGTTGGTAATAGATGTGGTAATATTTATACAATTGATATTGATGTTAATGATCATGTAGAAAATTGTTTCATTGTTAATCATGATGCTTGGTTATGGCATAGAAGGTTAGGTCATGCTAGCATGGACACAATTTCAAAAATTTCTAAAAATGATTTAGTTGATGGTCTTCCAAAAATAAAATTTGAAAAGGATAAGATTTGTGATGCTTGTCAATTTGGAAAACAAGTGAGAACTTCTTTTAAACAAAAGAAATTTATTTCAACAAATAAACCTCTACAATTACTTCATTTGGATTTATTTGGACCATCAAGAACTCAAAGCCTTGGTGGAAAGTATTATGTTTTTGTTATTGTGGATGATTATTCAAGATTCACTTGGGTATTATTCTTGAAAACTAAAAATGAGGCATACAAGCTTTTTCAAAATTTGCAAAAAGAGTCCAAAATCAAAAAGGGTATTCTATTGTGTCCATTAGGAGTGATCATGGTGGTGAAGTAGACAATGTTGCATTTGAAAATCTTTGTGATGAAAATGGTTTTGAACATAATTTTTTCTCACCTAGAACTCTACAACAAAATGGTGTTGTTGAGAGGAAAAATAGGACTATCCAAGAAATGGCTAGGACCATGTTACTTGAAAATAATTTGCCAAAATATTTTTGGGCCGAAGCCGTTAATACCGCATGCTTTATAATCAATAGAGTTCATATTAGAGCTTTAATAAAGAAAACTCCTTATGAACTTTGGAAAGGAAGAAAACCCAACATTGGATTTTTTAAGTTTTTGGATGTAAATGTTTTATTTTAAACACTAAGGATAACCTTGGAAAATTTGATGCAAAAGCCGATGTTGGAATTTTTGTTGGCTACTCCAACCATAGTAAAGCATATAGAGTTTTTAACAAAAAGACTCTTACTATTGAAGAATCTATGCATGTTGAATTTGATGAAACTAATGTTATTTCTTCAAAGAATTTAAATGATGATATTATTGAGGTAGAAAGGCAAATCAAGGAATCAAAGCTTGATGAAAAGAGCCAAGATGAATTACAACTTCAACAAGAAAAGCTTGAGGAAGTAAATGATTCTTCCCAAGAATTACCAAAGGAATGGAGGTATGCAAAAGCTCACCCTAAAGATCTCATTATTGGTAAACCATCACAAGGTATGAAACTAGATCTTCGTTTAAGAACTTTTGTAATCATTTTGCTTTTGTCTCTCAATTTGAACCAAAATCTTTTAAAGAAGCCGAAAATGACGAAAGTTGGATTTTGGCTATGCAAGAAGAATTGAATCAATTTGAGAGAAATCAAGTTTGGGAATTAGTCCCTAGACCCAAAAATCAGTCTATTATAGGCACTAAATGGATTTTTAGAAATAAAGTAGATGAAAATGGCACCATTATTAGAAACAAAGCTAGACTTGTTGCTCAAGGATACAATCAAGAAGAAGGTATTGATTATGAGGAAACCTTTGCACCGGTTGTTAGATTAGAATCAATTAGAATGTTGTGTGCATTTGCATGTTATAAAAATTTTACATTATATCAAATGGATGTCAAAAGTGCATTTTTAAATGGTTACATTATGGAGGAAGTATATGTAGAGCAACCTCTTGGTTTTCAAAATCATGATTTTCCAAACCATGTTTTCAAACTCAAAAAGGCACTTTATGGCCTGAAACAAGCACCAAGAGCATGGTATGATAGATTGAGCAAATTTCTCATTGATAATGGTTTTGAAATGAAAAAAGTTGATACTACTCTTTTTGTTAAAACAAAAAATGATGATTTATTAATTGTTCAAATCTATGTTGATGATATTATATTTGGTGCTACTAATTTCTCTATGTGTGAGGAATTTTCTAAGTGCATGCAACAAGAATTTGAAATGAGCTTAATGGGAGAATTAAATTTCTTCCTTGGACTTCAAATCAAGCAATCAATAGATGGGATCTTCATTAATCAAGCTAAATACACAAGAGATCTTCTCAAGAAGTTTGGCATGGATAATTCAAGGACATATAACACACCTATGGGTACATTAACCAAGCTTGACAAAGATGAGAAAGGAAAAGATGTTGAGGTAACAAAATATTGAGGTATGATTGGCTCTCTTTTGTATTTAACTGCTAGTAGACCTGATATTATGTTTAGTGTGTGTATGTGTGCTAGATTTCAATCTTGTCCAAATGAATCTCACCTTAAGGCTGTCAAAAGGATATTTAGATATCTTCTTGGAACCATAAATCTAGGTCTTTGGTATCCTAAGTGTGATAATTTTGATCTAATTAGTTATTCCGATGCGGACTTTGCTGGAAGTCTCCTTGATAGAAAGGGCACTAGTGGCTTTTGCCATTTTCTAGGACATGCATTAGTATCATGGTTTAGTAGAAAACAAAATTCTGTTGCATTATCAATCACGGAAGCCGAGTATATTGCAGTAGGAAGTTGTTGTGCACAAGCTCTTTGGATGAAACAAATTTTAAAAGACTATGGTGTGGTATTTGATCATATTCCTATCAAATGTGACAATACAAGTGCCATCAACATTTCAAAAAATCCCATACAACACTCTAGGACTAAGCATATAGAGATTAGACATCATTTTATTAGAGATCATGTGCAAAAAGGTAATATTTCTTTAGAATTTGTTCCTACCGATAAACAATTAGCCAATATATTTACTAAACCCCTTAGTCAAGTTAGATTTTTCATAATTAGAAGGGAATTAGGCATGTTGGATATGACTTAATTTTGTTTTTATATGATAATCTTTGAATGGTAGTTAAGGGGGAGAATATATTTAGGGGGATTAATTAATTTGATTACATCTTTTTGATGATAACAAAAGGGGGAGAAATGGTTGGATTGCTTATATTCATAACAAGTGCCATCTTTTTGTTTAATCTTGATTTTATTTTCATTCTTGATTTTAGATATTATTTTAAAGCAATCAATGGTTTGTCATCATCAAAAAGGGGGAGATTGTTAGCCCTAAGGCTACATGATAATTTTGATGATAACAATACACATTGATTCTTTGTGATTTACTATCATGTTTATTTATGTGCAAGAGTAATATCATTGAAATAATTGTAAAATCAAGAAAAGGCTTATTAAAATGAAGTGTTGAAGCTAAGGAGAAGACCACATGTTAAAGGCACCAAAGTTTAAGAACAAGGTTTGATTCAAGGAATGTGACACATGAGTAATGTTCAATTAATTGGTCATATATATCTCTATAGATATCCAAATGATGTGATTCTTAAGCCTTTGGAAAGCTTTCTCAATTTATAACATTTCATATGTTTTAAAGAAATTCAAATTTCAAATGGAAGGTCGATATAATTGACATGCAATTCAGTGGACTGACACAGAGAAGAAAAATCAACTCATATGAGCACCTAATAATGTTTTGTCCATATCTTAAGATAGAGATATCCAAATGCTTTGATTCTTAATGTTTTGAAAAGCTTATTCAAATATGCAGATCTTTTATGTTTTGAATAAATTCAAATTTCAAACGAAATGCTGACATAATTATCATTTAATTCGTTAGACTGACACAAGGAAGAAAAATCAAGTCACATGAGCACCGAATGGTGTTTTTGCCATATCTTAAGCTAGGGATATCCAAATGACTTGGTTCTTGATGTGTTGCAAAGATTATTCAAATGTGTAGATCTTTCTTGTTTTGTAGATTTTCAAATTTCAAACATAACATTGACAAAAATGGCAGACAAAATTACAGTTTTTATGGTGGGTAGAAAATTTGGAGTTGGTGTCTTCATTTGATTAAGTTCATCCCATTTGCCTATAAAAAAGAGCCCTTCTCCCATGCATTCAGCAAGAAGAAGAGAAGCATTTTATCAAGCAAAAAAAATAAGAGAAATATCAAGTCTAGAGAGCTTTTATATTCTTTATCTACTCCTTGAAGAGAGTTGTACTTTTGTTGTAAAAATTTACTTTGTTCTTGTATTGTGGTGAGAGTGAGATCTTTTTGTAAAGGATAAAAGTTATCCTTGAGAGAACTCTTTCCTTGGTGAGGTTGTTCATCAAGAAGAACTCTTGGTGTGGTGTTATCAAGAGTTGAAGGAAGTTGCCTTGGTGAGGTTGTTCATCAAGAAGAACTCTTGGTGTGGTGTTATCAAGGGTTGAAGGAAGTTGCCTTGGTGAGGTTGTTCATCAAGAAGAACTCTTGGTGTGGTGTTATCAAGAGTTGAAAGAAAAAGTCTTGGTGAGTTGTTCATCAAGCAAGTTGTAAAGATTTCTACAACTTAGTGGAAAGCTTAGCTCGTGCAGCTAGGAGCCCGTGGACGTAGGCAAGGTTTGCCGAACCACCTAAATTGAGTTTGCACTCTCTCTATCCCTTTCCTCTTTACATTTACTTGCACTTGTGATTCTTCATTATTATTATTTTTTTTATTGCATCTTCGATAAATTCTAATTTCATCTTCTTCACCTTTATTCTCAAAGAAAGAGTGAACTAATTTTGATCTTTCAAGAAAAGTTTTCTAAATCCGTTTTGATAAATAAAAACCCAATTCACCCCCCCTCTTGGATTGCCATACTTGGGTCAACACTTACATGGAGGGACTTCTCTACTACTTTTCCAGGTAAAAATTTTCCTACGGCTTTTTGGGACCAAAAGGAAAATGAGTTTATATATTTGACCTAGGGGAATATGACTGTGCAACAGTATGAGGCACGATTTACGATCTTATCTCGTTTTGTACCTGGTTTGATGGCAAATGAGGCTAGTAAAGCTTGAAGATTTCAAAAGGGACTGAGAGATGACATCAGACCCTCAGTTGCAGTGTGTAGATTGATGACATACTCTGAGGTGGTGGAGACCGCCTTAGTTATAGAACAGGAGCTATCCCAGAGTCACAGGGTAGGGGGCATTGACATATCTTCTAAAGGAGAAAGATAGTAGGATCGTTCAACTAAACGACAGAGAACTCACTCTGGTAGGACTTCGTATAATTCTCAGTCTTAACAACTGCAATCTCAAGGCTCCATGTCAAGTGGGTCCTCACAAAGTCAGAGAGTTTGTTATAGGTGTGGGAAACTAGGTCATTTGCGACATCAGTGCCCCATATGTTATAGATACAGACAATACAGTCATATAAAATGAGATTATCCGGCAGGGATGAGAGGTCCTCAGAGTGCTAATAGTCAGACCCAAGCGACTCCTCGACAAGGGTCAGGGTCACAGACTAGACCACCGTTTCAAGGACGTGATACTCATTCCCATCAAATATCTCAGAGGTCTCAGACAGCTTCTTCTCAATCCATTAGGCCTCCAAGATCGGCTCAGAGCACTAGACATCAGGGACAGATGACTCAGGGACAAGTTTTTGCTCTGACTCAGCTGACAAAGCCTGCAGATCACCGGGTTGTGGGAGGTACATTATTGGTTTTTAATGCATAGGCCTATGTTTTATTTGATTCTGGAGCTACTCATTCTTTTATATCTACCTATTTTGCATCTGTATTAGGATTAGAGTCTAATTTGTTGGATTCTATATTACATGTGGAGTCACCTATGGGTAGTACTCTAGAGGTTGGGAGAATATGTCGTTCCTGTATGCTAGAGATCAATGGGCATCGGTTTTCATTTGACTTGATACTTATGGATTTTACGGCGTATGATGTGATATTAGGAATAGATTGGTTGTTAGCCTACTAGGTTATATATTGGACTGTCACAAGAAGAAAGTGACAATCCACACGCCGGAGGGTATCGTTTTCAGTTTTTATGGGGACAAATATGCATTATTGCATTATCCTTTGCTTGGGTTGCAAAACAAGAGAGGGGTGAGGAACATGATAGCAAGTATATTAGTAGAGGAAATGATGAACACTTAAATATATATGTTTAATAAGAGTTTAGTTCATCATATTACATTAATAGTGTCATTAAATTCCTCAACTTAAGCATATTTGTAGTCTTTGCATCTTTGGAATTAACTTTCTTTTAATTTTGGTTTTGTTACAGGTTTAGTAAAATGGGCATAACTCTTTATTTATAGATCAGAATGGTGCAAATCTTAATGTTTTGGAAAGCTAATTAAATTATCTACAAGATTTTATTTTCACAAGCATCATCAAATTCGAACTCTTAGTGGAACAAAAATGGGCTTCAAGTGAACCCATCTGCAGTTTCGGCCCAACCTGATCATGCCTCAGTTTTTTGACCATATCTCTCAAAATACGTATCCAAATCATATGAATCAAGATTTTCTAGAAAGTTGAGAGAAATATCTACGACTTTCATGAAGACATATGATTAAAATTATCAATAATTCAAGGTCAAAATCAATGGTCAAAGTCGGTTCACCTAATTACCCCAATTGTCAAAGTTGGTGCATCTAATATTTGACAATTATTCCTTTGTAATTTGACAAGTTTGCCCCTAGATGTATCTATAAATAGAGGTGCCTTGTGACCCATTAGGGCATCTTGGCCTTGGCTGGAATATCTTGGCCTTGGCTGGGATCTCTTGTTATTGTGTTATTCTCTCTTGTGTTTTAATGTTATTAATGAATCTTCTTTTTGTTGCAATTTGTTTTCTTTCTTTTATAATGTCTTTCTAATTTTTCTCTTGCTAAGGTGAAAGGGTGAAACCCTTGATATGAGAGTAAGGATTTTCTAACCCTTTGATATGTGCTTAATTATCATAATCTTGTGTTGCTTATTTTATATGATTTATATTTATTTTCTTAATCAATCTTGACACCACTCGTAAAGTGGAGGTCTTGATCCATTGTCGACGATCCTTGGCACATCAAATGCTTAGATCCTTTCTAGATGATGTATGGTTCTTCCTTACCGACACGAATCTAGTTAGGAACCTTGATTTGTTGTATACATATTGTGATTGGCACATTGGATGCTTGAACCCATTTACAAGAAGTGGTATAAATATTGGTAACGAAGCAAATATAACACATATAACTAAAATGTGTTGTTTATCCTTATTTGATATATCAAGGGCGGATCCTCTAACCTTATCTTCCATTATTATTGTGTTAATTCCTTTTAATTGCGTATTTTAATTATTCTCATCTATTGTTGATATTATCTTGTCATATCTTTTAATCATCCATAGCATATTTGCTTAGCTTATAATTTGGAGCCCTAAAATCCCCTTTCTCGTGGATCGACCCCGGTCTCATCGGGTTTATTACTTTGACACTCCTATACTTGTGAGACATTCCTTTTTCGGATGTGTCAAGTTTTTGACGTCATTGCCGGGGAAGGTAAAATTTGGCGTACAAAATTGTAAGTATTTCTTTTTCTCCTTTTTTTCATTTTTCTTGCATGTGTTCATCTTTTCTTTCCTTTTGCATTAGTTGGTAGAATTGTTAGGAGTCACTCATCTTCATTGGAAAACATGCTTATATCCAACCAAGAACATTAATGAACTACATAAATCTTAGAAAAACTTGTGCATAATCATGCATAGTCTTTCCTCATGATGCAATACATTTCAACCATGAACTGGATTTCATTCAATTCTTACCCCACTTTCATGGCTTAGATGTTGAAAACCCATATTTGCACTTGAGAGATTTTGAATAGTTTTGCAATACCTATAGTGACCTAAATCAGACCATAAACATCTTTAGATTAAAGCTTTTTCCTTTTTCTTTAAAAGATAAAGCTAAAACATGGCTACAAAATCTTAGGTCAGGATCCATTAGCTCATGAGATGATATGCAACAACAATTTCTTAAGAAATTCTTTCCTTCCTATAGAACAAATTCTCTCAAAAGGCAAATCATCACTTTCACTTAAAAACAAGGAGAGACCTTTCACCAATGTTGGGATAGGTATAAAGCATTGCTTAATACTTGTCCTCACCATGGTTTCGAAAAATGGAGACTAGTTTTAATTTTCTATAAAGGTCTTACACATCAAGCTAGGCAATGGTAGAATTAATGTGTAATGGACAATTTGAAAATAAAGACCCTGATGAAGCCATGGATTTCCTAGACGTACTAGCGAAAAATGCCCAAAATTGGAACAATGTTGCCACCTATAAGGTACCAAGAACATCTAGTAGAGGCATATATAACTTTAGGGAGAATCATGACCTTCATGCTAAATTTATGTCCCTAGCTAGAAAAGTCGAGGACTTAGAAATGTGGTCTATATAAGAAATTATCTATCACACTTGTAATACTGGTGATCATCCTACAGATGATTGCCCAATTATGCCTACCTTTAGGAAAAGTCTCCATGACCAAACCAATGTTTTAAACACTTTTCAAAGGTCAAATCCTAATCCTTACTCACAAAATTTTGGATGTAAAAATCACCTGAATTTTGATTGGAGGAATGATAATAATGCACAATCTTACCAACCTTCCTTTCAGTCATATCAAAATTTTCAAAAATCTCATGATCATGCATCTTATGAGGATCTTGAAGGAACATTGAATTCATTCATTGCAAAGCAAGAGGCTTTCAATAGTCAAACTGCTCAAACTATGGCGAACTTGAATGATGCTCTTGAAAAGCTTGCATTTGCACTTAGTCCTCATGAGAAAGGTGAGTTTCCATCTCAACTAGAGCCAAACTCCATCAATCTACATGTGAGTAATCCAAATGGCCAACATCTAGACGAAGATTCGGTAAGTACTCTTCACGATGGTAAGGTTGCTAAAGAACATATTCTTAACCCTTATGAGAAAGATGATGAATCAATCTCAACGGGTAAGGAAGAGGTTAAGAAAACTACACCTAACAAGGAAGAGATCGAATCCTCATTTATGCCCTCATGTCATCATGCAAAAGAACTTAACCAAAATTTCGACATTAATGAATTTTTCAGGCATGATGAGAATGAAGAAGCTAATAGGACTAAAACTAATGTGGAAGACTATATCCAAAATGAGAATTTTTTCAATTCCTTCAGAAATCGGGTTAACCGGTTCATTTGAACCAAGTGTGCAACTAGAACTCATTGCTTCTAAAGAATTTTTACTTGATTTTGTACAGGTGAAGAAGATTAAGACTTGGGAGTCATGTTTTGAAAAAAGGCAAGAAGAAACATCCACACTCAAGAATGCATGCCTCAAGGACAAACAAACTCAATCAGTGGTAATCTCTTCCATTCTCATAAATAAAGGAAAGAGAGAGGTACCAAGTCAATGGCATATTTTTGACCATGGTAAATTACTTTCAAAGAGATTCCTCTTTTGGCCTTTTTTCACGACTAATCTAATTTTATTTGTTTATGCCATATTTTCATTTTTATTCTTAATTTTTGTTATCATTTCTAGTTTGTTTTTATTTTATTTTATGTGCTTTTATTTTAATAGTGTGTTTGTATTTTATTCCCCGGTCAAGTGGCAGATACGGTACTCCGTGATTTTTAAAGTCAGTTTTTCAGTTCCCTAAAAACTGTTGCTCACCTTGCATCCATTTTCTTTTCTTATCTCTCATTTTCTTCTCATGGATACCATTCTCTCAAATTGCACAAACATTTTCCCTCTTTGCCTCAAAATAATTTGCTCAAAATTTACAAAGCTAGCACAGAAAGACTAAGGATGTTGATGTGTAAGGGTATTCCTGCTGATGTAAAATGGTTAATTGAAGCCAAGGTTCGATTTTCTTGTGAATTTTTAGATAATCTTGTTCCTCACATGCTAGGTTTAAGAAAAAGCTCTTACACCAAAAAACGAAGAGCAAAAAGGTTACAAGTTTGTCACAAATGTGCAAGATGGACTTGTAACCAGCGTTGTCGCTCCTTGGGATATTTGTCTAATAATCAAGAGGATAAACTACAGTTCATCAAGAATGGACTGAGTAGGGAATCTTTGGACGATATTTGATTGACTCTTGAGAAGCATTCTTGTGGACTTGTGTAGCGTGAAATTTTCAAACTGTGGACACAATTCCGAGATGAGCAAGAACATTATAGTCTTGGGAATCTGACTCAAAACAACCCTGTTTGCCAGTTTATAAGAAAACTGGTTGGGAAGCATATCTCCAACTCATAGAAGGTGTTTAAGCTGTTTCTAAACGTAAAACCAAAGGAAGATGTGAGCCACAGTCATAACTACCTGTACATATGCATACGTGCCATCATTTTTGAATTTTAATGCCTCATAGCTGTCATTTTTGAATTTGTATCTTTTTTTTGACTTATGGTGTCTTATTTCATCATTTTTTTTGAATTTTTATGCATTATTGTCAATTTTTTCAACAAACAGCCGAGCTACCTATATAGATGTCATCATTAGCATACCTTTTTGCACTCCATAAATACCGCATCTCTTGTTCTTTTCTTCAAACATAGTTAGAGAGTTGCATAGATGATAGGTGTCTATTTATGTATTACTTTCATATCAATTTGTCCATGTTTCTTTGCAATATTCCTTGGTATTTTTATGTTTTTGTGTGGTTTTGATGTTTGTAGGAGTTTTGGAGCAACTTGCACAAAAATGGAGTAAAACCCTTCATTTTCACCTCTGCTAGTCAACCATCTTCTCGGATTTAATTGTATTGATATACAATGAACCCGATGACATGTTATATACCGTTGGAAAGCTCTCGAAGTCTATTTTCTAGAGAAATTTACGGTTCATGAATCCATTCAGTGTACCGAAAGGTATAATCAAAACAGTGTGAGAAGTGTAGAAATGTAATTCCACAAATCACTGTAGCATGTATAATACGGGGCACTGTAGCAGGTTACTGTAGTAGAGTATATAAACACATTTTAGGGTTTTATTTTCATAACTTGAAGGGGGGGAACGACTTAGAGGCTGCAGCTCTGGATTTCTCTCATCTCCTGGAGTTCTTGAAGGAGAAAGAAGGCTTGAAAAGAGGAATAACTACAATCCTAAGAGATTTTCATCAAATTTGCTAAGTTTTTCCCTTCCTTTTCATTTTCTGGAATGTCTCCATGTTGTATTGTATTTATTACGTTTTTGAACATGTGTAACTGAATCTGAATTGGTTGAGGGTGATTTCAAAGCCCTTGATATGGTTTTTGTGAGTTGATTGTGCAAGAAGTTGTTATCCAATTCTCTAATTGAAGTTGCTTGTAATTTCCCATATCTAATGCTTATGATTGCTTGCTGATTGTATTTGGAATGGCGAACTGAATATAATCTGGTTGTTGTCTATTGCTAGAGTAGAAATCTTGATCCGTAATTGTCTTGAATTTCTAATCCTTAGTAGCAAAAGTGTGATCAAAGATTGCAATTGGAGAATACAACCTAAGTTAAATAATCCGAGCTTGTGTGTTTATTGCTTAGATCAACCTATCTTTCTTATCGTAATGCATCCATTGAATTAAATTTAGAGAGCTTGTTCTAGGTTGTTTAATGGATAGAGATTAATTAAAGAGTCTGTTTTGTTTAACAACAAAGTAAGGAAAGATTGGGATAACAGAGCTTGTTGTTATCTACGGCTGATAATTTCAATGGTGTAATTGGATGACAATTCTACAATTAATTCGCAAATCCATATCTTGTGGTAGAGAAGGATCCCTTAACCAGGTTCCTCTCATTGATTTTTCAATTTGTTTAAATTTGCATTGTGTTATTCTTTACTTGCATTAATATTTCATCTAGTTAATCAATCAACAAAACCCCCCTCATTTAGTTTATTGTTGCTTTCGAATAACAAATTCAATTAGAATAAATCCTCGTGGGAACGATATCTTACTCATCACTTTATTACTTGTGCGGCTAGTGTACTTGCTAGTTTCGAACGCATCAAGTTTTTGGCGCCGTTGTCGGGGATTGATTTTCTAATCGATTTGTTATTTTGTTTTCATTGTTGATTCGTTTTTTTTTTCTTTTATGATTGTTTGTGTTTAGACAACATGGCAGTAAACTTCCTATCAATTCAGTAGCGGATTTGAGCCACAAGTACCATGGAGAGTAAATGAGGTAAGCACTCCGAACATTGAACAACAACTTTCTGAGCTAACCTTTCTTGTGGAAAACATGGCTGTAGGACATATGCAGAAATCATATGCATGTGGGTTATATTCTACCATGGAGCATCCAATCGACATGTATTCAACTTTACAAGAAAGAGATATGGAACAAGCCAATGCCATGGGTGGATTTCCAGGACAAACAAGGCAATGGTATGATCCCTTCTCTAACACTTACAATTCCGGATGGGAAGATCACCCTAATTTCAGTTACTGGAATCATCAACCAATCGCCCAAATGCCATACCAAATCGGCCACAAGGTTTCAATCAACCTAGAGTGGAGCAACCATTTCAAATGCAGCCACCAGCAATGCCACATCTAGCACCGCAACCAGCTTCACAAAACTCAGGTATGTCTCTCCAGGATATTGTTAATGCACTTGTCACTAACACAATGCAATTCCAGCAGGAAACTAGGGCAAGTATCCATAACCTAACAAATCAAATGGGACAATTGGCTACTAGCATGAGCAAATTCGAGGGCTAAGACTAAAAAAAATTATCTTCTCAAACGGTGATCAATCCAAGCGAGCCTGCTAGTGCGATAACTTCGCGAAGTGGAGAGCAATAAGATGTCTTGCCAGGAAAATCACAAACTAATGAAGGAGATGACACCACTTCCACCATGAACAAAACATTGACTTCTCAGGTAAATCCTATAACTCTCAGTCCTTCATATGTTACTCCTCCACTTTTTCCTAGTAGATTTACAAAATCGAAGAAGGAGGAACAAGAACAGAAAATCCTAGAAACTTTTCGCAAAATTGAGGTAAATATACCACTTCTGGATTCTATCGAGCAAGTACCTCGTTATACAAAACGTCTCAAGGAGTTATGCACCAGCAAGAGAAATTTAAAAGGGAATGAGAAAGTAAGTGTGGGGGAAAATGTTTCAGCTATACTACAAAGAAAAATTCCTCCGAAATGCAATGATCCAGGTACGGTCACCATTCCATGCACCATTGATAAAACCAAGTTTGAAAGAGCTATGTTAAATTTAGGAGCATCTATTAATGTCATGCCATATTCTATTTATGCTTCTTTAAATCTTGGACCTTTTGCGGAAACTGGTATTACTATTCAAATTGCTGATCGTTTTAATGCATATCCCAAGGGAGTTGTGGAAGATGTGCTTGTGCAGGTGAATCAATTGGTTTTCCCCGCAGACTTCTATGTTCTTCAAATGAAGGATGAGACATCTCCTAATCCAACTCTGATTCTTTTAGAGAGACCATTTTTTAAGACTACCGGAACCAAGATTGATGTTCATAATGGCACTCTCACCATGGAGTTTGATGACGAGGTGATCAGTTTCAATATTTTCGAGGCAATGAGTGAGCACATAGGGACAAAAAATTTCAAAGAATCAAGGAGGTTGATACAATTGTCCAAAGAAATGGAGGAAGTTGTGGCATGCTTAGATGAGACCATAGCAATGACCACAAATAGGTATGATGTTTTATACATTCAATTTCCTTTATCTAATGAGAAAATTCTTCCTTCTCTGATGAAAGCCCCTACCTTGGAGCTTAAGCCTCTTCCAGATCATTTGAAGCATGGATTTTTGGGTGAGAATGATTCTTTGCCAGTTATAATAGAAATGGGCCTTGCACCACTACAAGAAGAGAAACTCGTCCAAGTACTTAGAGATCACAAAATAACTGTTGGGTGGACGATTGCTAACATCCAAGGCCCAGCCATATGCATGCAACAATTCTTGTTGAAAAAAAGGATCCAAACCCACTAGAGAAGCACAGTGGAGATTGGACCCTCCCATGATGGAACCAACGTCGGGCTGAGGATGTTAAACCAAGCACTTATTGGGAGGCAACCCAATATTTTTGAAAAATAAATAAATAAAGAAAAGAAAAATAAAATAAGGTAATAATGATCGATTTTTGTGTCTCGAGGAGATTCCTTTCGTAGGCCATCAAATTGATTAGGTTTTATCTCTCTTTGCCATCTGTCTTATTTGTTTTTTTTTTGTTTTTGACTTTTGTTTGCTATTGTGATGTTATCTTTTTTATGTGTTTTTAGTTTTGTTTCTGCTCTTTTCTTTTCCTTCCTTTTGTTTAATTTGATTATTCCGTACTTCGAACTCATTTGTACAACAGCTTGAGGAAACATCCAAACGGGAGCTGAAGTCATTGCTCGAAGGTTTGAAACGTGCATATCTTGGAGAAAAACAAACTCAATCGTATTATCGGTAATAGCTCTCCTTTTCTCCTCTTCAATGGATGCCGATATCTTTATGTCAAACCTTTGTAAATATTTCCCTTCACTTCCTCAAAATTCTGTGTATAAAATTTATAAAGTGCGGATGACTAGACTTTGGGCGTTGATGCTCCTAAATGTGCCTGCGGATATCCGATGGGTTATCGAAGCCAAGGTAAGATTTTCTGATGAGCCTGACATTAATCTCGCAAAATACATGCCTGGTCTAGGGAAAAGCTACTACGCCAAGAGGCGAAGAGCGAAGAGGTTACAAGTATGTTATAAATGTGCTAGATGGAATTGTAACCAGACTTGTCGTTCATTAGGTTTTGCGTCCTAGAATAGAGAAGATAAACTTTCATTTATTAAGAATGGTTTGAGTAATGAGTCGCTGGATAATGTTTTATTAACTCTTGAGTCACATTCTTGTGGACTTGTTTAGCGTGAATTGCTTAATCTATGGACACAATTTCGTGATGAATTGTAGTGTTATAGTCTAGGGAATCTGACTAAAAATGATCCTGTTTGCCAGTTTATGAGAAAACTGGATGGGAAGCAAATCCTCGACTCATAGAAGGCATTTCAGCCGTTACTAGACGTAAAACCAGAGGAAGATGTGAGCCACAATCATAACTACTTGTATATTTGAATGTTTGTTGTTGTTGTCGAATTTTATTTCTTTCTTGTTTCGTTTGATTTGATTATCAATGTTGTTTTTTGTGTTGTTGTTGTTTGTTGATTTTGTTTGTTTTAATTTCAAGTTTTCTTTTTGACAAACCATATGACTACCCTATGGCATAAGTACACGTGGGAGACAAGTGTGGAGGTTTTGTCAACCTCCGCCGAAAGTATATCTCTACTTTTCATGCTTCACGTGGGAGACAAGTGTGCGGTTTTGTCAAACCCCACCGAAAGTATATTTTCATTTTTCATGCTTCACGTGGGAGACAAGTGTGTAGGTTTTGTCAAACCCCGCCGAAAGCATATCTCATTTTTTCAAATCTTGGGGCGATAAATCTGCATCGAGCAACCCCACCGAAATTATGTCCCCATGTGTCAAATTTGAGAGTTTTACGTGTGTATATATCCATTCTGCATATTTTCAAATGTCATTTTATAACCTGTCTTGCACTTGAATCGCATAATACCTAACGTGCATCATTGTCTTACACAAGTTTAGAGCACTTGTAGAAATGGAGAAAACACCAATTCGGCGATTCCAAAATATATGCGTATGTTGTGGATCGCAATTTGGTAAAGATGGAGAGTTTACAAAAGCAGCTCTTGATCTTGGTAGGACATTTGCTACGAGGGGTATTCATTTGATTTATGGAGGGGGTAGTCTTGGGTTAATGGGGTGTGTGTCAACAACTGCATCCCTAGGAGGGAGCAAAGCTCTTGGCATTATCCCTAAACCATTAGCTGTATGAGATATCGTAGGCAACACAATCGGGAAAGAGTTACAAGTCTCTAGCATGCATAAGCATATTGCACGTATGGTTCTTAAATCTGATGCATTTATAGCTTTACCCGGTGGTTATGGTACATTAGAGGAGATATTTCAAATCACCTCTTGGGCACAGCTAAACATCCATAAAAAACCCACTGGTTTGTTAAATGTCAATAATTTTTTTGATGGTTTGTTTTCCTTTCTTGATCAAGCTGTAGAAAAAAACTTCATCTCACCGTCAGCGAGGCAAATCCTGGTTACAACATCAACTGTAGGGGAGTTAATTGATAAACTACAAGAATTCGTCTATTCGCCTGATCCAACAACGGCTCGGATAGATTGGTTTGGAGAAGGTAATAAAAGGCGTAGACTGAATTTAACGCTTCATCTGTAATCTCTATCAATTGGTTTACTTGGTTTTTGTTTACTTTCTTTTTAGTGTGTTTATTTGAGATTTTTCATGTCATTTCTTTTGAGTTTTTTCAGGTTATTTCTTTCACTCCAGGTAATATTTTCTAATCTTGGCTTTTAGAATGGTGGCTTAAAAAGTTCAATTCCTCTTGAAATGCATTCTGGATCTCTTCAATCCATAATGGCTGAATAAGGAGGCTAACTTCTAAACTTTTCAGTCCCATTCTAACTGACTTGTTTATGTTTGCTGGCTTGTTGAACTTTGTTATTTTATGAGTAAGTTTAGTTTTGTGTAATTTAGAGTTGTTATGTGTTTTAGTCTTTATCAGTTTTGATTCGAAAAAAAAACATTGTGGAAAAATCTGAGAATGGCAGAATATGGGGTTTCCTTAACCCTTGAAACGCATTCTCTCTAAATAAATCTGTAGTTTGTTTATTTCATGTTGTTTGAAGTGTCTTGTTTCTTCTTTTGTTCTTTCATAATAAAGGTATATAGGCTGGAAACCTTAAGTCTACAGGCTACTTGTCCTAAGGATTGTTGAAATGTACAATCTTGACTCAGGTGTAACAACGCCATGTACCTCTTTTCTTGCATTTTGTGGGTCGATGATAAGACAATGATTGAATTAAGAATAACTCTTGAAAAATGATAAATGATGCATGGATCTGTGTGCCTGAAATGTATATTGGTTTTTGCTTTACCTTTGATTCCTTACACAACATTGAGCACCGAGCCATTATCACTGAGTTATTTGTTTACATAAAGAAAGTTTATGTAATTTAAGTGTTTCTTCAGATTTCAATGAATTCTAGAACTTGTTTGATGGTCACTCGAGACAAAATCCTAGACTGTGCAACTTTAGGGAAATGATTTAGGCCATCTTTGGACAGTTTGAGTCTTAATAGCCAACCTTGATTGACATTGATTCCTAGTTACCCCTTTGAGCCTCTATAAGCCTTTTTCTTTGTTAACTCACTAAAAGATTTTCGAATCTCAATTAAATTTGTTCCAAACAGTTTATCCCTTACCTATGAGCATGTATATTATTCATGATTATATTTTGAGTTATGTTCTGGTTTTGGGAAGTTAGAGGAGGTTGGATTGTGCCATGAGCAATGCAAGTGAGTTTTATTGTGTTTGTAAAAAAAAGAAAAAGAAAAAAAAAATAAAAACAATCTGTACGTATCTTTCACGTACTTAAACATTGAGGACAATGTGATGTTTAAATGTGGGGGAGGGGAATTGTAGTTAAAAAAAAAGAAAAAAAGAGGAAAAAAAAAGAAAAGAGATCTATACCCTTGAGTGTTCTTAAAAAGAATGAAACAACAAAGTGTGGGAGTATAGTTTCTTTTGTGTTAAAAAAAACAATAATAAAAAGAGAGATTGAGTGTTCTGAATAAGTTTGGGGGAGTCAGTTGGTGAATTCGAACGAATTTTTTTATGTTATGTGGTTGAGCTCTACATAATCTTGAATGATTTATGTGTTTGTGGGTGATTTGAGCCAAATTATTATCCTTTATCATACCTTCACCCAAGCCAAACGTTACAAGCTTAATAAAGTCCTACTTGATCCTTGGTGTTGTGCATGTCTACATTAGTGGAGAGTGACTTGAAAAGCAGGCCTATGGAGTTCATTTATACACACATCTTCACTATTAAATATGATTCATTTTTATGCATAAACTCATCTGGGTTACAAGTAATTAGGTGAGAATGGCTCTACACACACACACTTGAGGAATTGAAGTAGAGCGAAGCTAATCTTTGTTATAAAATTCTTGATCAAGTGCATTATTTTGAAGTTTTCCTTGGGTTATAATTAAGTACAATCTTTGAGGCCTATTTGCAAGTTGAAGCATTTGTGTGTTTTAATTTTTCTATGATTCTGTTTCGGTTTAGTTTTGTTTCGTATCGTTTTAGTTGCTCGAGGACTAGCAAAGTCTAAGTGTGGGGGAATTTGATAGGTGTCTATTTATGTATTACTTTTATTTCAATTTGTCCATGTTTCTTTGCAATATTCCTTGGTATTTTTATGTTTTTGTGTGGTTTTGATGTTTGTAGGAGTTTTGGAGCAACTTGCACAAAAATGGAGTAAAACCTTCATTTTCACCTCTGCTAGTCAGCGATCTTCTCGGATTTAATTGTATTGATATACAATGAACCCGATGACATGTTATATACCGTTGGAAAGCTCTCGAAAGTCTATTTTCTGGAGAAATTTACGGTTTATAAATCCATTCAGTGTACCAAAAGTTGTAATCAAAACAGTGTGAGAAGTATAGAAATGTAATTTCACAAATCACTGTAGTATGTATAATACGGGACACTGTAGCAGGTTATTGTAGTAGAGTATTTAAACACATTTTAGGGTTTTATTTTCATAACTTGAAGAGGGGAGAACGACTTAGAGGCTGCAGCTCTGGATTTCTCTCATCTCTTGGAGTTCTTGAAGGAGAAAGGAAGCTTGGAAAGAGGAACAACTACAATCCAAAGAGAATTACATCAAATTTGCTAAGTTTTTCCCTTCCTTTTCATTTTCTGGAATGTCTCCATGTTGTATTGTATTTACCACGTTTTTGAACATGTGTAACTGAATCTGAATTGGTTGAGGGTGATTTCAAAGCCCTTGATATGGTTTTTGTAAGTTGATTGTGCAAGAATTGTTATCCAATTCTCTAATTGAAGTTGCTTGTATTTTCCCATATTTAATGCTTATGATTGCTTGCTGGATTGTATTTGGGTGGCCAACTGAATATAATCTGGATATTGTCTATTGCTAGACTAGAAATCTTGATCCGTAATTGTCTTGAATTTCTAATCATTAGTAGCAAAATTGTGATCAGAGATTGCAATTGGAGAATATAACCTAAGTTAAATAATCCGAGCTTGTGTGTTTATTGCTTAGATCAACCTGTCTTTCTTTTCATAATGCATCCATTGAATTAAATTTAGAGAGCTTGTTCTAGGTTGTTTAATGGATAGAGATTAAATAAAGAGTCTGTTTTATTTAACAACAAAGTAAGGAAAGATTGGGGTAACAGAGCTTGTTGTTATCTACGGTTGATAATTTCAACTGTGTAATTGGATGACAATTCTACGATTAATTCGAAAATCCATATCTTGTGGTAGAGAATGATCCCTTAATCAGGTTACTCTCATTGATTTTTCACTCAAATTAACTTTCTGTTTTGTTATTCTTCATTTGCATTCTTATTTCATTTAGTTAATCATTAAACAAACCCCCCCTATTTAGTTTATTGTTGCTGGAAAATAACAAATTCAATTAGAATCAATCCTCGTGGGAACGATATCTTACTTATCACTTTATTACTTGTGCGGCTAGTATACTTGCTAGTTTCGAACGCATCAATAGACATGGAGGAAACTTTAAAACGTCGAATCCAAAGGATATGTGTATTCTGTGGATCTTGACCAGGTAAAAGTAAAGAGTTTGTCGAGGTAGCAAATTATCTTGGTAGGCTACTGGCTGAAAGAAAGATTCATGTGGTTTATGGGGGAGGTATCCTCGGGTTAATGGGTTGTGTGTCAACAGCTGTACATGTGGGAGGTAGTCAAGTTTTACGAGTTATTCCTAAAGCTTTGGCTATAGAAAGAGTCGTTGGAAAAACAGTTGGAAGGAGTTGTAGGTCTCTTCTATGCACGAACGCGTGGCACATATGTTTATCAATTCAGACGCCTTTATTGCTTTACCAGGTGGCTTTGGTACTCTTGAAGAAATTTTTCAAATTGCCTCTTGGGCCTAACTGAATCTCCATAAAAAACCCATAGGTTTATTGAATGTCAAAAATTTCTTTGATCCTTTAATAAGTTTTGTTGATGCAGCTGCGGAACAAAATTTTATCCCTCATTCGGCGAGAAAGATCCTTGTTTCTGCCACTTCTGCTGGTGAGTTACTTGACAAATTACAAGCAGTTGAGTATGAACCTGACCCAGCTAGTACTCAAATTAATTAGTCAGGAGGGCAAAACAAAAAGTGCAAATTTGATCTGAATCTCCGTTTGTAATTTTTTTCTTGTCCTTTATTTTATTTTATTTTTAGCATTTTATTTTATAAGTCTTTCAGGTCATCTCTCTTGAATAATAGAAGCTTTAGGTAATGTCTTCTATACTTTATTTCATTTGGTTGGGGGGAAGGATAGTAGAAATAAGTGTGTCTTGAATTTTCTTTTTCTTGCCAAAAAAAAAAGTGAGTTAGTAATTAGATTCAGAGTGTGGTCTAAGGAGTTTAAATCCTCTTGAGACACATTCTAGATTAGGAATGGCAGAGTAGGGAGGGCTAGTTTGAACTCTTGAAACACACTCTAACCAATTTGTCATTTTATTTTTGCATTTTTGAAGACTTATTTTAACTAACTTGATATTATTTAGTTTTGATATTTGAATTTTATAGTAAGGAGGTCTTATTCATTTCACTTTGAATTATTTAAATCTATGAACTCCCACAACCTTATCATCTAATAAACTGTGTGCTTATGTACTCGTTAAGCAAGTATTCATGAACCTTTATTCACACACACACACATACCTTGATGCATGATTGTGGGTGGCAAAATGAAATGTTGCAATATTTGAGTTCTTTTGTTTTGTTTAGCATAACAACAAAAGGAAGGGGAAAGTTAAAAAGAAAAGTGAAAAAAAGAAAAGAAAAAAGAAAAATAAAGAGAGAGAGCAATTGTGGATAAGTTTGGTCTCGTAGCCTCCTTAATTCGAGCAATTAAGCCCGAGGGGTGCCTCAACACCTAATACCCTAAGACCAACTGGTTTGGGAGCTATTGGCCCAAAGCTCGCTACATGGATTAAGGAGAAAGCTTAATGGGATTGAACATTGTACTATCCACAAGTTTTTAAGTAAAAATAAAGCATCGGTAACTTGAGTCGTTAAGCTTGTAGGGGTGTCTTAACACCTAATGCCCTAAGGCCAACTGGTCTGGGAGTCATTAGCTTAAGGCTCGCTACATGGGTTAAAGATGCATTCTTTCAAAAAAAAAAAAAAAACAAAAACAAACACAAAGAAAAAAAAGAAAAAAATATGTGAAATGAATGAATGTCCCCTACCTAAGGTTGTTAGCCTTAGCAAATATTAGAGCCGACATGGCTTCTTTCTAATAAGCCCTATAGTCATGTGTTGACTGAGCACAAAAAGAAGGTTTATTGATATCTTGACTAA
Organism: Boswellia sacra; assembly: GCA_013180625.2. NCBI lineage: Eukaryota > Viridiplantae > Streptophyta > Magnoliopsida > Sapindales > Burseraceae > Boswellia > Boswellia sacra. The sequence goes on along the minus strand of SNVD02010202.1, from coordinate 76,344 downwards.
AGGGTGCACGACTCATTAAAAAAAATGATTGAGAGTTTGTTTATTTGGATAAAATCAATTAGAGTGCAATAATGACCACCTTAGATGTAAAATTCTATAAATCACTTCTAATTAATAATGCTTTAATTGCTAGGGACTAATAATAAGTTGGTTGGAGGGTGTGATGAACACTTAAATATATATGTTTGATAAGAGTTTAGTTCATCATATTGCATTAATGTGTCATTAAATTCCTCAACTTAAGCATATTTGTAGTCTTTGCATCTTTAGAATTAACTTTCTCTTAATTTTGGTTTTGTTACATGTTTGGTAAAATGGGCATAACTCTCTATTTATAGATCAGAATGGTGCAAATCTTAATGTTTTGGAAAGCTAATTAAATTATCTACAAGATTGCATTTTCACAAGCATCATCAAAATCGGACTCTTAGTGGAACAAAAATGGGCTTGAAGTGAACACATCTGCAGGGCAAGCCTGACCATGCCTCAGTATTTTGACCATATCTCTCAGAATACGTATCCAAATCATATGAATCAAATGTTGTAGAAAGTTGAGAGAAATATCTACCATTTTCATGAAGACATGTGATTAAAATTATCAATAATTCAAGGTCAAAATCGATGGTCAAAATCGGTTCATCTAATTACCGCAATTGTCAAAGTTGGTGCATCTAATATTTGACAATTATTCCTTTTTAATTTGACAAGTATGCCCCTGAATGTATCTATAAATAGAGGTGCCTTGTGACCCATCAGGGCATCTTGGCCTTGGCTGGGATCTCTTGTTATTGTGTTCTTCTCTCTTGTGTTTTAATGTTATTAATGAATCTTCTTTTTCTTGCAATTTGTTTTCTTTCTTTTATAATGTCTTTCTAATTTTTCTCTTGCTAAGGTGAAAGGGTGAAACTCTTGATATGAGAATAAGGATTCTCTAACCCTTTGATATGTGCTTAATTATCATAATCTTGTGTTGTTTATTTTATATGATTTATATTTATTTTCTTAATCAATCTTGACACCACTCGTAAAGTGGAGGTCTTGATCCATTGTCGACAATCCTTGGCACATCAAATGCTTGGATCCTTTCTGGATGTCGTATGGTTCTTCCTTACCGACATGAATCTAGTGAGGAACCTTGATTTGTTGTAGACATATGGTGATTGGCACATAGGATGCTTGAACCCATTTACAAGAAGTGGTATAAATATTAGTAACGAAGCAAATATAACTCATATAACTAAAATGGGTTGTTTATCCTTATTTGATATATTACGGGTGGATCCTTTAACCTTAGCTTCCATTATTATTGTGTTAATTCCTTTTACTTGCGTATTTTAATTATTCTCATCTATCATTGGTATTATCTTGTCATATCTTTGAATCATCCATAGCATATTTGCTTAGCTTATAATTTGTAGCGCTAAAATCCCCTTTCTCATGGATCGACCCTGGTCTCACCGGGTTTATTACTTCGACACTCCTATACTTGGAAGACAATCCTTTTTCGGATGTGTCAAGAAACTGATAAGGGGGTTTCTGAACTTCCTCGTGTGGTGAATGAATTTCCTAATTTTTTCCTGAGGAATTGCCCAGGTTACCTCCAACTAGAGAAGTGGAGTTTGTTATCGAGGTGTATGCAGGTGTGGCATCCATATCATTTGGTCCATACCGAATGGCTCCAGCCGAGTTGAAGGAGCTAAAGCTGCAAATAGAAGAATTATTAGAGAAAGGATTCATCCGACCCAGTACTTCTCCCTGGGGGGCACCGTCATTGTTTGTGAAGAAGAAAGATGGTTTATTGCATTTATGTATAGATTACAGACAGCTAAATCGGTTTACGGTGAAAAAAAAATATCCTTTACCTATGATCAATGATTTGTTCGATCAGCTAAGAGGATCTTGTTGTTTTTCTAAGATAGATCTTCGTTCGAGTTATCATCGGTTAAGAATAAAGGAAAAAGATATACCCAAGATCGCTTTTCGTACCCGGTATGGGCATTATGAGTTCTTGGTCATGCCATTTGGACTGACTAATGTTCCTGCTGCCTTTATAGATTTGATGAACTGTGTTTTCAGACCTCACTTAGACCAGTTTGTGATTGTGCTTGTGGATGATATTCTTATTTATTCTTCATCTGAAGCTGAACATGAGCAACATCTACGTGTAGCACTTCAAACACTGAAAGAGCATCGTCTTTATGCCAAACTGAGTAAATATGAATTATGGCTATCAGAAGTAAAATTTTTGGGCCATGTGGTGTCGAGACAAGGAATCTCGGTAGATCCATCGAAATTAGAAGCAATTATGAAGTGGGAATGGCCAAAGAATGTGTTTGAAGTACGTAGCCTTTTGGGTTTAGCAGGGTACTATCGGCGTTTTGTCAAGAACTTTTCTCGATTAGCTGCACCAATGAGCAGTTTAACAAGGAAAAGAGTCAGATTCAAATGGAATGATGTCTGTGAGAAAGCATTTCAAGAGTTGAAGAAAAGATTAACTTCAACGCCAATTCTTATGATACCACAATCTGGACTTGATTATGTAGTTTTCACTGATGCTTCCTTGGATGGGTTAGGGTGTGTGTTAATGCAACAGGCTCGAGTGGTAGCCTATGCTTCTCGTCAACTAAAACCTAATGAGCAGAATTATCCCACCCATGACTTAAAACTTGCTGCAGTAGTGTATGCTTTGAAAATTTGGCGACATTATTTGTATGAAGAAAGGTTTGAAGTCTTTTGTGATCATAAAATTTTGAAATACATTTTCACTCAAAAAGACTTGAACTTGAGAAAGCGAAGGTGGATGGAGTATTGGGAAGACTATGATTTCTCTATCCAATATCATCCAGGCAAGGCAAATTTGGTGGCTGATGCATTAAGTAGAAAGTCAAGGGCCATGGTTAGTGCGATGATAGGGGAGTGGAGCATGTTATAGTCTGTTTATGATTATGATATCTTGGTTGAGGATCGCGGAGGTCAAATTCGCCTTTTTACACTTGTTACCCAACCGTCTCTTGTACATAGAGTGATTGAGTTTCAACATCAAGATTCAGAGACTAAACTCTTGTACGAGCAAGTGTTACACGGCGATGAAAGTGTGGATTGGACCATGGGTTCAGATGGGAGTTTACGATTCAAGGGCAGGATTTTCATTCATCAAATAAAGAGTGTAAAGATAATATTCTTAAGGAATTTCATCATTCTAAATTCCCTGTTCATATGGGTGGTACCAAGATGTATCATGATTTACGTCGATAGTTTTGGTGGAAAGGAATGAAGTAGGATGTTGCTGAATATGTGGCTAGATGCCTTACTTGTCAACAAGTGAAGGCTGAGCATCAAAGGCCTATAGGATTACTCCAACCATTGCCAGTAGCATAGTGGAAATGGGATCACATCACTATGGATTCTGTTACTAGATTACCATGTTCTTTAAAAGGAAAGGATGCAATATGGGTAATTGTAGATAGGTTAACCAAAGTATCACACTTTCTTCCTATACGTACAACTGATTCAGTGGATGTTTTGAGTCGACTGTACATTAAAGAAATTGTAAGATTGTATGGAGTTCCAGTTTTGGTGGTGTCAGACAGAGATCCCAAGTTTATAGCTCAATTATGGCAAAGCCTTCAAAGAGCTATGGGTACTCAGTTGTTATTTAGTGCATCCTTCCATCCTCAGACTGATGGTCAATCAGAGCGTACTATTCAAATTTTGGAAGTTATGCTGAGGGCTTGTGTGATGGATTTCCAAGGTAATTGGGAGGATCATCTACCACTTGTGGAATTCGCATACAACAACTATTAGTCAAGTATTGGAATGGCACCTTATGAGGCACTCTATGGTAGACCATGTAGGTCCCCTTTATGTTGGGTAGAAGTGGGGGAAGCTACCTTATTAGGACTTGAACTTGTACGAGAGACAACTGAAAAGGTGAAATTGATACGTCAACGTTTGCTTACAGCCCATAGTCGACAGAAAAGCTATGCAGACAAAAGGAGATGATCGTTAGAATTCGAAGTGGGTGACCATGTGTTTTTAAAGGTGTCTTCGTGTAAAGGCTTGATGCATTTTGGTCAAAAAGGTAAACTTACCCCACGCTACATTGGTCCATTTGAAGTCTTAAGGCGGGTTGGCGAAGTAGCTTATGAGCTAGCGTTGCCGCCACGGTTATCAGGAATTCATAACACATTTCATGTATTGATGGTAAGGAAGTATGAGCCTCACCCAACACATGTGCTAGATTGCAGTGAGTTGGATATTCAACAAGATGTTTCGTATGAAGAGGTTCCTATTCAAATTTTGGACTCAAGAGTGCAAGTCCTACGTGGCAAGACCATTCCATTACTCAAGGTCATTCCATTACTCAAGGTCTTGTGGAAGCATTATGACATTGAAGAAGCCACATGGGAGTTAGAGTCAGAGATTCAAACAAAGGACCTTGAACCTTTTAATGCAAGAGGTCATTTCTGACTCATATTTTCAAATTTCAAGGACGAAATTTTTTTTAGGAGGGTAAGTTGTAGAGTCTCAAAAAAAATTTTATGTATGCATGTTTATATTGTAAAATTTAGAAATTTTGTCTAAAGGATTGAGTGGGTTGGAAGTTGGTGGATCTAGACCCATGAACCAAGGCCTTATGTTTATATAAGAGAAGGTTTTCTAGAATTAAAAAGAAGAAAAAAAAGGGAGAGGAAGAGAGTTCACGGTTGGAAGAGAAGAAAGGAGAAGAAGAAAGAGAAGGAAGAAAACAGAGGAAAAATTTTAAAGAAGTGCATAAGCTTGGAATACAAGCAGGGATTTTCTAACACTATGCTTATCTCAAGTCATGTAGTGTGTTGTTAAATTGATATTGATTTATTATTCTTGTGATCCATTCTAAATTGATTGTTTTGTTGCTTGGATGATGAATTATGAGTGAAACTACTTATTGTAAGTTGATTGTTGTGCTTTGAATGAGGATTATGTGTGAAAACTAAGTGTTAATGAAGTGATTTAGAGATGGTTGTGTGAGGAGTTGTAGTTCTTGTGTTGCTTGAGTTGATGCATTTTTTTGGATTGAGAATTGCATGATTTTTCGTTTGTTTAGGAAAATAGACATATTAAGCTTTGATTAGCCATTGATTTCGTTGAATTTGGAGTTAAAATGGATTTTTGGTGAATTTTTTAAGTTAGAGGTTGAAATCTGGAAATGGAAATGGGAAAACTGACTTAATGGAACAGGTTTACATGGCTGAACAAAGTTTCTGCCATTTCTCTTGACACCACTTGACACTGGCTTGTCGAGTGTCGAGTCGAGTGGTACGTGTCGAGTGTCGAGGGTGACTTGACATGACGTGCTAGGGTCGAGTTGGGTACATGTCGAGTGTCGAGGGTGACTCGACATGACGCATTCAACCACGTGTCGAGTGTCGAGCGTGACGTGTCGAGTGTCGAGCGTGACTCGACATGACTTGTCAAGTGTCGAGTATGATGTGTCGAGAGTCGAGTGTGGCGTGTCGAGTGAATAGTGTCACGCTTTGCGTGTGCAACTCATTGTGCATGTCGAGTGTCATGTGTCAAGTGTCGAGGTGCACAGTGTTGAGTGTCGAGCGAAATTACAGGAATCACCCTAAATCGACTGTACACTTCCCAAAAAGTTTGGGATTTTGCATAAAAATTGTAGTTTCATAAGATTTATCATAGTAATGATATTGAAAGGTTGTAAACGTAAGCATAGGACCTTGGATGGGCCGTTACGTATACGGATCCAAGCAGAATACAGGTATACAATTTTAGTGTTGGACCTTGAATGGGCCGTTTTGTATACGGATTCAAGGAGAACACGAGTACTATACACAGGATGTATTGGACCTTGGATGGGCCGTTTTGTATACGGATCCAAGGGGAACACACATACGATAAACATGTTGTGTTGGACCTTGGAGGGGCCGCTTTGTATACGGATCCAAGGGGAACACGATTATAAACTTGATGTGCAAATAAACATAATTGTTGATTTATTATTATTGGGTGTGGAATTCTGTAATTAAGTAATTGTTGAATGCGTATAATTTAGTATAATGTTAGAATTTTCCTACTGGGCTTTATGCTCACCCCTTCCTCCACAGGTACACCGAATGATGTTCATACTAGTGATGTCCCAGAGCTTTCCTAGAGAATCTGGAGTCTGCATGCATGCCATGATTTTTTGGGACGATTTTGTTTCTCCTAGCTTATGATGAGAGATTTTGTTATGTGACTAGTAATTTATGCATTGAAATTTAGTCACCAGTGTATGTAAAAGTTATTTTAAACAAATGGTCATATGTTGTAATGAATTCATGTGATGTATATTAAAATGATAAAAATAAAAATATGGATAATGTTCTTTTATTAACTTCTTATACAATCACGCATAAGGTCTCTAAATAAGAGATTTTAGGGCGTGACAGTAATATTGATATTAGGAATGATAGTGATGATGTTAATGATGACAATGTCAGTGATGAAGGTTTTGATGTTGGTAAGATGATGATGAAGAGCATGATGATTGCATTATTCGTATTGAAAATGATGTCGAGGGTTTGGATGATTTTATTGTTGATAGGTAGGATGTAGACGATTCACATTTGAGTGATGATGAGCAGACAGAGATCTTCAATGATGTGAACCAAGATGTATCGTTTACCATTCCTTCTCCAATTCACTTTGCACCTACTCCTCCACTATATGGACATCAACAAGATCTGATGTTGAATAATGAGTCGAGAATGGATGCAAATCCTATACATGAAGAAGCTAATTTGGGCTCTGAAAATGATACCCGTTGGGCTAATGAATTTAGATTGATACCGCCTATTGTGCATTCATCATTCGCAGATGGCAATGATGCTTCATCATTTGTAGTTGATGGGATTGAGGTTGCAGTTGGGCAGATGTTTAAGATCAAAACGAAGCTTCGTGAGAAGTTATCAAATTTGGCATTAAGACACAACTTTCAATTCAAGGTGAAGAACTCCAATGCAACAAGCTTTGAGGATGTCTACCGTGCTGAATCTTGTAAATGGCATTTACGTGCACAAAGATAGCCGATTCACATTTCTTCCAAGTGAAAAAGTATAAGAACCATCACACATGCTCTGGAGCCTAACTTCACCCAAATCATAAACAGACAACTACACATGTCATAGACAAATATATTAAGAGTAAATTCTTTGAGGCATCGAGAATTTATCATCCGAAGGATATTATGTTTGATGTTTATGAGTCATTGGGTGTTAATATCACATATAATAAGGCATGGAGGGCAAAGAAGGCAACTTTGCAAGAACTTCATGGATCCCATGAGGAATCATTCACACTACTCCCCTAGTACATGTACATGATTGAGAAAGCAAACCCGAGGACCAAAACGACTTTAGAAATTGATGACAACAACCACTTTAGATATTTTTTCATGAGTATGGGGGCCTCTATTGCTAGATTTGCATAATCAATTAGGTCAGTTATCGCAGTTGATAGATCTTTTTTTAAAGGAAATATAAAGGTACAATATTTTTGGCTTCTTGTATGGATATAAATAAACAAATATACCCATTGATATTTGGAGTTGGGCATTCTGAAAATGATGACTCATGGAACTGGTTCATGAGATAGTTGCGTGATCATTTTTGACCGCCATCGTAGCATGGAATGAGCTGTTGTAGCAGTTTTTCCTCATACACTGCATGGATTGTGCATTCATCATCTGAAGGGTAACTTGAAGGCAACGTTTAAGGACAAAATTTTGTTGGATATATACTCCTGAGTTGCAAGGATATATCACTATACTGATTTCAACTATCATATGCGACAAATTTAATCATATATGCTAGCAGCAGTAACTTATCTTCGAGAGATTAGAGTCGATAATTGGGTAAGTTCACAGTTTCATGGCCGACAGTATAACATCATGACAACAAATATAGCTGAGTCGATGAACAGTTGCTTGCGATGTGCGTGATTCCTTCTGGTTACATTATTAGCAAATTATTACTGGGCAAACTTCCAACAATGGTTTCATGAGCATCGACAGTTATTTGCTAACTCAGAATTACATCTCTTGCCATGGGCTAACAAGTTGATGGAAGAGTGTTTAAAGGAGGGAGAACGTATGAGGGTTAGTGGTATCTCTCTTACTATGTATGAGGTGAGAAGCAACGACTGTGTTAGCATCGTTGACATGTACACTCAGACATGCACGTGCCAAGTGTTTGATCTTGACCAGCTTCCGTGTGCACACGTATTAGGTATTTGCAAACGTTTGAATATACTGATATGCCATGATTATTGTGCCTATTTGTATACGATTGAAACATTACTACATGCATACGCTCTGCCAGTTGTTCCTGTTAGAGTTAGTGAGGATTGGATGGCTCTTGAGGAGGTATGCAGCAGAGTGGTTCTACCGCCAGTCATGAAGAGACCAGCCGGTCATCCTTGAAGGAATCAAATCCCTTCCGTCGGTGAGTCTAGCTCGTCTCGAACTTGCGGGCGGCCTGGAAATTCTGGGCACAATCATCAAACTCGTCGAAACCCAGTTCGACTTCATGACAGGGGATGATGTCTACCAAATGTATGCAAGGGGTTTTTTTGTCTATGTAATATTATTTATTTAGTGTAGCAATGTAGTCTATTCATTTTATTGTATTGGAGGCTAGTCAAATGAATAATTTTCATTTATGTAATTTTATCTATGTATAAAACATTCATATAGGAAACATTCATTTCTGTGCTTCGTTAATGTATGTAACAGTCATGTATTAAACATGAATTTATGTGCTTTATCATTAAACTAAATATTCTTGTATGAGATTCTCCTTTATATGCTCTGTCAAGGTATAAAACATTCATGTACGAGTATAAAGCCTTCATGTATGAGACACGAATTTATGTGCTTTATCTATGTATAAAACATTCACGTATCAATCTAAGACAAAGATGTATGACTGGAATGGAACGACGTAGGCGTATATACAAATACATATGGGAGAAAATGTATTTACAAGTTTTCGTACCCTTATACATGGAAAACACGTGCTACTACACAAAAAATGTAACTATACAAAAATGTGTAAATATCCACAAAACTATATATCCACAAGAAAGTATCATTTAGAGTTGCTTTATAACTAAGCAAACTCAAATAGGAAACTAAACAGTCACTATTCAAGAAAGAATAATTGTACTGCGCTTTACAAAAAGTACGTATAAAACGTTGATGCAACAACTCTCATTTAATGGGCATGAGACTCTCTTTACGACAAGCCCATTACCCTTTGATTTCGAAGGAATTTATTGTCAATTTAGAAGACAAAGATGGACAGGCCAGCACATCTGGTTCAAAGGAATTTATTGTCAATATATAAAACTTTCATGTATGAAACATGCATTTATATGCTTCATCAATGTATGTAACATTCATTTATTTTTCTGCTAAGAATTTATGTGCTTTGTCATTGAAATAAATGTTCATGCGCTCCTCGGGGGGCTGAACATCTCTCTCTCCACAGGCAGAACAATCGGGGCCTTTGGCTGTAAATGCTAATCATCATAGGCCTTCTCATGTGGCTTAACCCTCACTCTTTTTCTACTCGATGGACTAACAATAAGGCTTTGTTTATACTTTCTCAAAAATAGTCGTCGACTTCGGAGCGAAATGAAGCCTGTGGGAGGAGGATTGACAGCACGAACACCCGTGTCCATGGGTTCAAGTTCTGTTGGCTCTTGACCTTCACCGTCATCCCCCGAACCATCATCCAAATCCTATATTAAAGCAAACTAGAACGTCAGGTTAAGCTGTGTGACATAATGGAAAGCACAAAATCCATTTTTTAATATTTGTAACATACCGTGGCAACGTATCTAAAATGGCCACCTAGTAGAATAACAGCCTCACATAGAAGACCTATCTCCTCTCGCATGTCCTTGTTCTCTGCTCATAACATTGTGATCTCCTCTTGGAGTCCTACAAGCTCATACAGAACTATGCTCTCAAACCTATCATGGAATAGCTACGCCCGTATATCATTATTCATGATTACCATGACAAACCAACCAACCATCAAAGTAAACAAATAAGTATACGAATGTATTTTCTCATTACATACCTTCGAGCTTGAAGGGACATCATGTACAATAAGGGAAATGTCACGGTAGGTGGTCGCACGACCCAACGAAGAAATTGAATCGCCTGTAGGACCATAGCTGTCAAACGTGGCAGGCGCAGGACTGATGGAGGTACCGGCTGTGCCTATGTTTGCCCCCATATCAAGTCTATCAACAGGACTATGTCCAGCGGGATGAGTTTCGGATGGATTCTCATGACCGTGACTCTCATATACTGGACTTGTAGGACTAATAGAAGAAGCAAGTGACTGAGACTGTGCATGTTCACCTGCAGGACTGGTTGTGTCTCTGACTAGCCCCACCTCAAGTCTAATAGGAGAACTTTAACCAGCAGGAGGTGCAGCTAATGGATCCTCTTTCGGAAGCGGCTCAATCCTTTCATCAGGCATTAAAAGAGCATCCAAAGATGTCGCCCATGCTACATGTGCACCTTTCTAGATGCCAACTACTTCAGTAAGCCTAATATACCAATCTATCATCTGCTTCGCCTTAGATGGCCCCAAAACGACGAATGGACGAGCTTGTATCAACAAATAATCTATTAAATTAAACAGTGAGTCATATATGACTAAAAGCAACAGCAAAAAAGACAGGAGAACCTTACATAACTACCTCCTAACCAATAGGACATCGCGTTTGACAATGTCCTTTGACGGGGTCTTTTATGTCTTCCACTTCAAGCGTGGTATCCTCTCCCCATTGATCGTTTGCCTATATGTCACGTCAATGTATGACATAGCCTTGTACAACCAAACCTTAATAACATCAAGGCTTTTTAGTGACATATGATATTTAAATTTGTAACACAAAGAAACTAATAAACACGTCAACACATTTGTTTTTCAGTATGTACCTGAATAGCGTAGGGACACCCTTCTAAGTTATACCTCTCGAACTGCTTCCCTTTCCCCTTCATCTTCTTGTTCTTTGCTTTGGCTCGCTTTTTATACCTTTCTAACCTCTCGTCCAAAGCGTTTTTCATTCCTTTAAGTGTCTTCTAGTAAGACACCAAACCCCATGGATAATTGTTAAAATTATCCAATGTGTTGACAAAATTCAACCACACACGGGAGACATATCAGTGTCGATCTTGTCCTATGAAAAAACACTCGAGCACGTAACACAATGCCAGCTGTACAACATCCTTGTCTAGCATAGCTGAAACATTGAATTTACGAAGTCTCGGATAGAAATCCATGAGTTCCATGTCCTTGCCCTTGAAATACGTATCTAACAAAGGGCACGGATTCAAGAAGTCGGTATTGGTGGCACGGTGGAAGCAAATCTCAATCTGGTAACCAAATTGAACTCGTAGGCAGAAAAACGAATCAGTTTTCCTAGAAAGAAGGGAAAAAAAGAATAAGATGTCAATAATGTAACAAAAAACATAACTATAAATACCAGATGCTTAAAAATAAAATTATTTAACTATATTGTAGTTTAAACCATATTTTTACCTTCAATAAGGAACCACATCTCTTTATTGTACCCCACTTTGTTAACCTCCCATAGAAGCACATTGTGCACCAACTGAGATGGAAATGATAGCTCCCGAATGTCTAGGAAAAACTCAAAACATGTTTTTTTGCCTCTCAGTGAAGCTTGTGTGAATCCATTCTATACAGTCTAAACATGCCAAGTTTGTGATCACCCTATGGTAGTGCTCACCATACGGTGTCTTTAGGATGAAAGTCAGTCCAAATTTATTTGCCATTTGCTTCAACCTGTAAAAACAAAGTCCATTATAGTTAAATATGATGCAAAAAGGCAAAAAGAAAAAGCGAAAATAAGCAATCTGTCAAAACGCTTAACATAACTTGACGCATTCGATAGAGCTCGATAATAGAAACTGATAAAACTTTTGTTGGATGAAACTTTGTCGAATTCTTCCAACTGACATATGCTAGACTTGACATCTGATAATACAACTATGTCGGATGTCGGACTAGTTGAGGATCGGATTCAGAATCTGACATTGCAAACACTTCGGTTGATGTATCCGACACTCGACACAATTGTTTTCATTTTCATCTGACATTCGTCATCAGGTCATTTTACATAAAAATGACACTCGACATTCCCTACAGTCTTGTCGAGTGTCGAAGATATGGTTTGAGACATCGATATGTCGATTTTTATGAAATCGACACTCGATGTCTTCGAAAATTCCCTAATGTCGAGTGTCGGTTCATGCATTCGATAGAACTCGACATGCAAATGTCGCGTGTTGAGCGGTGTCGACCAAAAATCGACACTTGCCATCGTCTTTGTTGCAACAAAACTGTCAGTTTCCACCATTTTCATGCACATCAAACAGCAAAATCAACATAATAACACTTCATTTAGCACCACAAGCATAGAATAAGTTCAGAAATTGATCGGAAACTCAAATCCCAAATTCAAAATCCCTAAAATCTAGCCCAAATCAAATGATCTAGAAAATAATCAAAAAATTACTATGAAAAAACCGACGAAGAAACTTACTCGAGTGTCGGTTCTTGCTTCTCTCTACGTTGTCTTGCTTCTATCCTCAAAGGATAGTAATATCGGATTGCGTTTTGAACGGTGTCGAGGGGTTATGGAAATATATGTCTCTTAGTCAAGGAAGAGGGAAATCAACACTTTGGGAATAAATTGAATTATTAAGGATATTTTAGTCATTTTGTGAAGAAAGTGTCTATGGCATAAAAAATTTTCATGTTGTGTCTATATTTCATTTAAGTCCCCTAATAGTGTCTATTTTTTCAATTTTTCCTTTCTTCTTCATGGTTTCTTCTTTCTCCCCACTTCTCACCATTCCTTCTCTCCTCCCCTTCTTGCCACTTCTTTCTCTTCTTACATTTATCCGCGTGCTGATTTGTGAGATAGCTTCATCTCTCAATTATTCTTTTACTGATTTCGAAACTAGAGTTTGTTTTGTTGACAAAGTTCTTGATGATACAGCTACAGGTGCAGGTGCTAAGTAAATTCGTCACCATTTCTTCTTTGATTCATATGCACATAAGAGTTCGGCAAATAAAAGATGGCCACAAAGAGTAGGATAGATTAGCCCAAGTGATTGTGTTTTCTTTCATGAAGAGATAGCTTTCATGTTTTAAAGGATGCATTTAGAAGGATTGAAACTTGATTATGAAGTAGGTTTTCAGTGTTCTATTGTGGGGGACTTGGAGAATTTGAATATTGGGGTATAGATTCATGGGTATGTGATTGAAGGGGATTTATTGTATATACATGGTGGTGATATACTTTCCATTAGTCTATACTTTTTCACCTCTTCATCTACTACTCTTCATTTGCTCACAAAGCTGCCGAAGACGGATAAAAATTTTGAAGTCCTGCAATGTTTCGCGATCAATGGAATAATACTCACTGTTTTTATTATTTATTATTTTGTTTTGGGCTATGTGCTTGTTGTTTCTGCTACTTATCATGTTTCCAGGTTTAGAAATTTGGTAGTTCGTTTTTAAACATCAAGTTGGTTGAATTTTTTTAGTTTATTTGAATGTGGAAAGTTTTTATGTTGAGCTCTAAGAGTTGTTCCTTATGGCAAGTTGAATAATAGAACATTGGATTTGGCCTTAACGCTTCGTTAATTTAAGTAGTTGTATGATAGATGTTGAACTTGGAATTATCACCTCGGAATATGTTTCGATTTGATGAATAATGGTGCTCACTTTGGGTGAAGTGGAGTGATGGACTATGTTGAACATACACACAATCCCAAGTTGATGGGGGCATAACTATACGATACTTGTTCTCGACATTGTATCTCTTTATCGGATTTGTTATGCCTATTTTTTATTGCCACTAGGATTTTCCTAATAATGTTTTAAAGACCTGCGACTTGATAAACTGGTCCTAACCAATGGCTCTTGATTTTTTACCTGAAACCTAATAAAGAAACTTTGGCCGACTACATGATGGATGACAACACTTTTATAAAAAGAGTACTGATATTCTCTAGTATCTCCAAATTTTCCAATTTCCCTCAATCATTGGGTAGCGTTTTAAGTTTTGGGCAATTATTGAGGTAAAGAATTTGAGAAGTTCACACTCACAAATGTTGCTTGACAGACTTTTAATGTAACACCTAAAGTTTACTAATGATTATGATATTTTTAAGTTACCATATATATGTGTGTTAGGTATAGGTGTTGATGTAATAAAATAAGCATTGGGGGACGTGATTGAAAGAATTAAGGAAATGAGGGGCTGAAATGTGTTTTTTCCCTTCATGTTTATCTATATAAACCCTCTAGACTCTAAAAAGACCCATTTTTCTTCCCCCTTTCTCTTTAAAATTCTAGCACCTTCTTTCCCTATTTCCCTCAATTTTGCCATGGAATCAAGAGGAGAGGAAGGAAACAAGAGACTAAGATGGAAAGATTCACTCATATCTCTCTAACTCTAGCCATACCCATTCAATTAAGTGATGGTTTATTATTATTTGTGATATTTCACGTTAGGCATATGCTATAAATTGTTAGAAAAATATGAATTAGTGTGAGTTATGAAAGAATTTAGAGATTTGATGATGCTAGAAAACTAGAAGTAAAATATGAGTATAAATCCTGCAGAGTTGTTTTTCTGAACAGTGCTATGTCCAAAAATTCCCATAAATACCATGGTTGTTTGCTGACTCTGAAATTTGTATATAGTAAACGAGACACATCAAGGAGTTCATATAATTTTGAAACACTCAAAAATCTGTAGTGTGTGAATTGTAATGAATTTTTGGAATTCTAGTTCGAAATTGTGGATTTCCCTGTTTTATAATAGGGCATGGGGAATAACTCGATTTGAGGGGGAAAATCTTAAAAAAAATCCATGATTTTTATATACAAACATTTGGCTATGTTTATGTTAGAATTTAAATTTTCACGATTTTTGGAGTTGTGTATGAATTTTTATGAATTTCCAAAACTGGACTCAAAGAATTGTGAAGGACAATTTCTAGAATAGAGTATATGGAGTAAATTTAATTTGACTGACTTAAATACCTTAGAAAATCATAATTTTGGTGAAATGAATCTTATATATGTCTAGTTCTAAACCGGAAAATTTAGTAGATATTTGATTATTGTAGAATTTTATAAAATTCTTGAAAATTTCACTGTTTAGTTTAGAGGTCTATAGACAGATTTGCTATGTGAATGAAATTAAGGATTTTCATGGGGCATATGACCTTATTTTGACACAATAAAATTTATGGACTATAATATGTATGTTTGTTTGGGTTCCATGAAGTTGGGTGATGATTAGAAATGAGTAACCCTTTATTATAATAATTCAACCAATATGCGTGTGATATAGTGTATAGTAAATGATGTTATTGGTTGGTTGAAATATTGTTAACCTATAAGGGGTCTAATTCTTTCTAAATGGACAATGATTAGTGTGTCATTACTATGGCAATGGTTACCAGAGAGGAGGGAGAAGAAGAAGAGATGAACTTTAAACAACTGCTTGTCAAGAAAAAAAGGAAAACAAAATTAAGAGGCGAGGCTAATCAGGTAAGTAGCTAGATCCTTCTGAGGACACAACAGATGTTAACTCTTAATGAAATGTGTCTAATGATTATTTTTGTGAATATATGTGAAATGTGTTGATGGAATATGGATGGGGCCATGAACACATGGATCTTGATATGGGAAATGATTTGATTGGGGTTTATAGTGATTTATGAAATATGTGATTTCACACACTTTGATGTGTATGTGAGTTACATGTTGGTATAAATTCTGTGTGTGTGAGATATAGAAATGTGAATGTGCCCTCATATACATGAATTTGTTGTGGAAGGGCTTGAATAACATTGCCAATGAAACGATGTGTGTATATGAAGAATGAAGTACATGCCAAACGTTCTAGGATACTAATTCCTCATGTGAGATGGCATGACAAATGAATGTTTATGAAATACCATGTGTATTAGAATTCCATGAATATGTATGAGTCAAAAATGAATGAGATTAGTTATTCATGGACATGGTTGTGCAACGATATGATTGAAATACATCGAAGGGCAATGAAAGGTTGGCACGAATAAAGAAGTCAATGGGGTTCTATGTGTATAGAAATGATGCCAATGTGTGGATTGTGCACATCCATAAGTTTATATGAGATATGTAGGCTTATTGTATTCATGAATGTATATGTGATTAATGGAAAGCTATGTAGAACCTCAATTATGATAGTGAACTGCAATATTGTGAAGTGTAAAGGCATGCATCACTGTGTGATGTGTTATGAATTTGAAATTACATGCCAAGCCCATGGGAATATATTAACTATCGAATGCGAAATGTGATACTATTAAATACTAGCATTATGGTGAGTGAATTGTGATAAGACGTGATTGGGTTAGAAGCTTAACATAGAGCTTATTTTATGTGACTAAAATGTGAAATGTGATATGTGAGTGAAAGCCTAATATAAAGCTTCACTTATGTGACTAAATGTGAAAACTGATATGTGAGTGGCATGCCATAACTTAGGATACTTAGCTCTTATAGCTTGAGGGAAGGTTTGGACCATGTGTTTCCCTACATAGGATTTGGTAGCATGGGCTCAGTATCGCCTGGATTGTCATATTAGCCTTGAGTTATTTCAAATATAGACACTCTATATATATGTACTATTCCGTGTGGCAGGATAGAGTCTAGCAGGATTATGTGGTTGTCACCTTCAAGTGATGGTGGATTCGTGCAATGTGAGAAATACTCATTGCAAAGATGCCTTGCCTACGGATGCCGCCAATGGGTGGCTATATGATAAGGATCCATATATATGATTTGACTGTGATATGATAAGTCCTACCTTGATTACATAGCACTATTCCTCAGTTTCTGTGATTGTACTATGAAAGCTTTCGAAATTATGTGAAATGGATATCCATATGAACAATGTAGCTAGCTTGTAAGAACTCATGTGTGAATGATTTATGTGTTTATGGGAGCACATGAGGATGTGATAGACCAGTGAAAAGTTTATTTGTAAATGAGACGTGTATATAAATGGGTGTACGTATAGGTATGAGCTTTAACATGGAGAAGTCATGTTTGATTACCCATAGACAGGTATTTATGGAATTAGAAATGTGATTGGATAAGTGAGCAATTAATCTAGGAAATTGGGCAATGATACAGAGTCGTTACAGGAGTGCATCTTTAACCCACCTAAAGAGGTCTAGGTAGAGAATTGGCACCACTGTGCCATACTTTTTGCGCTGAAGCGCCACTTGCACCAACTCAAGCAAGAGAGAATAGAGAGTTGGTATAGGCGTGCCTCTCCTTTGGCGTAGAAGCGCGAAACTGATATTTGCAACATATTGGAAACCATAAACTTGGCACCGTCGCACCAGTTCCCTCACATAGGGGCGCGATCCTTGAACAGTGAAATCAGTTTTGTAACTTTCTTAGCAAGGCACTGGTGGCTTGTATACCAAGAAATGAATAATAATCAGTGATTTATGGAATAAGCATTGAATAGCAGTCACATTCTGAAATGGTTATCGCCATTAATTGTTTTATTTTGAGTGTTACGCCAATTTTCATAATTCTAGCTGCTTACTGAGTTTCATACTCACTAGTCTGTTGTGTACCTCAAGTAATTGATCAGTTAAAGATTATGGGAGGGTGTGACACTTAAGCCTTGGACACCGTAAAAGATTCAATGTAGCTAGCCTTGATGGATGTTCAATGAAAGGAAATTCTTTTATTGCAGTTCCAGATAGATCTAACCCTTCCACTTTATATGAGATCATAGGAGCCATCATGAGATTTGAACAGACATGGAGAGAAATACTTATTGACTGAATGCCTTCTGGAACCATGCTAAGTTTTGGCATTCGTTGAGATAGAGAAATTTGAGAAGTTTACAGTCAGATATGCTACTTGAGAGACTCTCGAGTCTTGGACATTGCCAAAGATTCAATGTAGTTAGTCTTGATGGATGTTCGATGAGGGGAAATTCTTTTATTGCAGTTTCAGATAAATCTAATACTTCCACTTTCCACGAGATCATGGGAGCCAACCTAAGATTTGAACAGCCACGGAGAGAAATACATGTTGACTGAATGC
Organism: Boswellia sacra; assembly: GCA_013180625.2. Taxonomy (NCBI): domain Eukaryota; kingdom Viridiplantae; phylum Streptophyta; class Magnoliopsida; order Sapindales; family Burseraceae; genus Boswellia; species Boswellia sacra. Next base: position 58,117 of record SNVD02010202.1, on the reverse strand, counting down.
CATCTGGAAAAATGCTAAAGCTATCACAATTGCTTAAATTTAGTCCGACAAGTTTATTGAGATTTTTAATAGAATCGATATCTTCCAAACTTGTGCAACCATTTAGAATTAGCTCTCGAAGATTTATGGCTTTAGAGAAATTTGGAAGCGCTTGTAGGTCTTTCGAGTAGCTAACATTAACATACTTTCAGTGTTTAAGATCCTATAAGAAAAGGAGCAAAAAGACCGACTCAAATTAGCATTTCCATATATTTATAATTTTCATCCCAAAGAATCCCAAATAATTTTACTTGGACATCATCTAAAAGATTTTTAATGTTGCTTTTCTGCATATCAAGCTTAACAAGATTCTCTACAGAAAAATTTAGTGGCAATGATCTGAAAAGATACACTTTCCACTTAAAGCAGGTCACCTCAAAGGAAAAAGGTTCAACATCTTGAAAACCATGCAACTTATTTTGATAATTGTATACTCCAAAGAGCCTCAGGTTATACATCTTTGCAAAAGCATGACGTTTAATCTCATGCAACTTATTATAGATGTGTACAAGGATATGCCTTGTACTTTTCCAGTCCCCTGAAAATCAAACGAGAGATCGATTAGTTACCCTCATACCTTTAAGAGCTTCAATTAATTGTCAATAACGAAATACTCCACATTGTTTGTATTCTGTCAAATATATATCTAGTGAATTTCTTTTCAGAGTATTTAAATGTAAGACATCTAACATTTGCATGCAACCTCTTTATCTCATAAGCTAATGCGTAGCTTCATTTCTTCAAATTAATATATACCTACATATAACTTTTTAAATAAATTTTTTACTTCAATAAATTATTAATAAATACTTTTCATAATAAATAAGAGCATTTAGGTAATAAAAATAAATTATAATAAAGACTATTGAACAAATCTTGCAGTTAATAGATAAAATTTTAACTAGCTAGTTTAAATGGAATGAAAATTTTTATTGGAGCTTTTGGAAAGAAAAAATGTAAAGATAGAATTTTGAATCTTAAACAGTAGAGAAATAAATATTTCATATGATAATAATCAAACATAATTGAATAGCATTAAATTAGACTTTAATGCCCTGGCTCTCACTATATTAATCTTTAATACATTGTTAATATCTTTATATTAGCATAGACGATCATCACATTCTTTTTTAGCAATTTCACTCCCCATTTCTTGAATCAAATTATGCATAGTAATAATATCTTCTAATATACTTATGAGAGACTTATCAACAAGATGACTTAGTCCTATTTGTGTAGAGAAGCCACTTGCATTCAAGATGTCTTTTATAATATAAGTCTCCCAATCTTTAAGAAAGCAATGTCTAGAAATATACTTTTCTCTTCATCATCTAGTCCATAATAACTTATTTTTAGCACCCTTTGGATATCATGATGAGGATATTTTTCTATGTTCTCCATTTCACTTTCCCAATCTTGTTTTGTTTTGCCACAAAGAAGGGAACCTAAAACTTTAAAAGCTAATGAAACACCTTCAGCATACATTGCTATTTTGTTAGATAGCTCCTCATAATCTTCAAGAGGAGAATTTTGTCCAAAAGCAAGTTGTTTGAAAAGTTGATTATCATCAAGACACAATCCCTTGACCCTATATATATTAGCTTCATCAAGTCCATGATTTTTAAGTACCCACCAATCTCTTGTTGTTATGATGATTCTACTTTTAAAGCCCAAGCTTTTAAAAATCTCTAATTAACTTTTGTATTTGTTCAAAGCATGTCACATCATTGAAAGCAAAGAGAACCTTCTTACAGCTAAGCCTTTCTTTTGTAAAGAAGACTCCTACATTAGCATGTCTATCTTCAATATCGTAGAAAGATTTTCATGTCTCAAGTAAGTTCTCTGCTTTTCTCTAAATTTTCCACAACATCTTCAGCAAAGAAAGAACCTTCAAATTGGTTCAAAATTTTGCTGACTACAACAAGACATATTGTTGTCTTGCTTATGCCACCAATATCTTAAATTCCTCCAATATGAACATCATTTGACCCGATGCATAATCAATTTTTTGGCTACTTAATTCTACTCCCACTAGGTCCATGTTATCATTTAAAGATGATTTTGTTTAGTTTATTCAAAATATCTGCAACAATGTCATCAATAAGTTCAATTTATTGGGAATATTTATAATAAATTTAAATAATATAATCAAACAACAACATTTGAAGAAATAATAAAATATAAATTAGATTAACATAACAATATGTTAAATAAATAGAACAAGTAAAGAGGTGGAGTAAGAAATATGTTGCCTAAGCACATGAGAGGCATGTCAAAGGCATTGTCCTAAAACCAAAGAGTCCTCCCTTCGTGCGGGTCATTTCGGTACTCAAGGACTCCAAGATACAACCCAGTGCTCACAGCCTATCTTCTCGATGAGCAAAGATTACCGGAAGAAAATAACCTGTCTTTATGTGTCACGGTTGCTCAAAACATAGAAAATAGTTAAAGAATATTCACCTTCTAATGTTAGAACCATGAGACTCCTTTATAATAATCTCGTAGCTTAGGTAACTGACAAATTAATTCTTATAACTCCCAACCATAAGTTCTTAATAAAAACATGAACGTTACAAATAATAATTGTCATAACATATGTTTTTATTATACTTGTAACATATAAAATTAATCTCAAAATAAATTTTGTAACTTATGATGTAAATATTTGTTTTAAACCTTTTATCTCCAACAGTCCCCCACAAAATGTTTAAAACTTTAAAGCTTTATAAAATAAAATATTAAGATAAAGATACTCATAAAATAGAAACTATATATAAAGAGCAACCTTCTATTATATAATGGGTATAAGTACCTTTCGGGTTTGAACCTACACTTAGTGTTGATAGTATCTATTTGAGAAACCTGAGTGAACAAAGTCTTGAACTCAATTTCTTGACCAAATTTCAAACTATCATATAATAATATCGACAAAGACATGGTTTTGGCGAGTTAGCGCTATTAATAGCCATGTGCTCAATCTTGATACTCATAAGAGTTTTACAGAATAGCCCAATTCTAAACGGTCGCAACCCTCACGACACTCTCACTTAGGTGAGTCCTCAAAACGTATATGTGACCTATACCTCACAAGAGTATCTAGCCTTTGGACTGATTCAGGATAAATATCCTTCCTAACATCACATATAACAAGCACTTTGTCATACGGATGAGTAGGATCATGTCTCCTCTTAAGATATGTCATTATAGTTGTGCTTAACAAGTCACGCAGTACGGATTGTTCCTACCAATTGAACCTCTTTCATGGGATCTTTAATCACAGAGGTTGGGTTACTTCCCTAGGTTACTCCTTTTGGGCTTAAGCACATCCCCCTCGATAATTTAAATAATTAATTAGCATGCTGAAAGTCTTTATAATTGCACAAAATCTCTCATTGATTTTATCTTTGAAAACTTTTTTCCATTATTTTGATAATTACTTCCACTAGCTCTCTTAAATAATATTAAATATTTCGCAAAAAGAATGTTAGAGAGCATAAGAATATCAAAGGCACAATAAAGAAAATTGAAGGAGCACTTAATCACCTCATAGGTAATAATATTTTCAAACTCATACACAAAAGTAATAATCATTTAATAATTCATAATATCATTTTTTTCAAAATATCATAAAACATTAACAACCATCAAATAAAGAAAACCCTCACATTAAGTAACATTTTAAATGCATTAGCAATAACTCCATAAAATATTAATGCACTAATTTGTTAAATTTTAAAACTCATCAAAATAATAACTACACTCAAAACATTGTCATTTTAATTGTACAAAACTAAGAACTAAAATATGAAACAGCTTAAAAACTAGAAACCCCTACATTAAAAAATATTTTTTCAATCCTCACATTAATAATATATTTATTGTTAAAACTGATATAACTCATATATGTATTTAATAATAATCATTAGCATTTAAGGTACAATTTTATTCAGTACAACCACATAAATTATCATAATAATCTATTAGTCTTCTTAACATACTCTAGTAATCAATTATTTAGATGCTATCATCTAATATGCATGATAACCATAAGAAACTATGAATTAATAGCTCACCACCTTGCATATAAGTTTCTAATAAACACATGAAAATTTGTAATAAAAAATTTAATACATGCAAGCAACATATAAATCGAATTCTAAATCAATTTATAATAATATGCAAAAAAGATCAATGATTATCTAGCTCTAAAATAATGACACTCTTAATTAGTAACCTATAAAATTAATCATATCATGAATAATATGTAATAGATATTAGTGGTAAGTATTTTCACCATTGAAATATTTATTAGACCATAATGAAACTATTAAAAGGTCTTAATAATAAAACCACTACACATTACAACTCATTTATATTCTTTGAAATAAATAAGAAAATTTTGAATAACCAGTCACATACCTTCATGTCTTTAAGTTAATAAAGACATTTATTTACTCATGTTGTAAAATAAAGCTTATTTGGAAAGAAAGTTACACGTTGAAGCCACCAACTCTCTAACGCTAATAAGGCTAGATCTGCAAGATAATAGCAATCATCATGTATTCACTATCCATAGAAGCTTCAAATGTGTGAAATTAACTCATATCATGCTTCAATCTAGACATTCATTTCAGTTCTTCATGCAGGGAAAAATAAAAGAATTTATATACATGCAAATATGTATCACAATATAAACTAGAATAATTCACTAATCATATATAGCATAGTAAGGCTAGCTATATTCAAATTATGCACAAAAATATAAAACTTGATAGAGCAAAGATCTACAACATATATTATATGATAAATAAACAAACAATATAATTAGCAAAATCCATCACACTTATGATCCTCTCATATTTATTAAAATATATATCAAGCTAATAGCTATATAGATGCTTATAGCCGTGGATCTAATAAGAAGTAGAATATACAAACTATTGTGAAATAGTTTGTGCAATATAAGCAATCAAAAAATAAAAGCATGAATATATGCAACCAATTAATATTAACCAGATAACTAACCAATCATATGAGATACTCTTTGGCTTTAGAACGTTGGGAATATTTATAATAAATTTAAATAATATAATCAAACAACAACATATTGAAGAAATAATAAAATATAAATTAAATTAACATAACAATATATTAAATAAATAGAACAAGTAAAAAGATAGAGTAAGAAATATGTGGCCTAAGCACTTGGGAGGCATGTCAAAGTCATTGTCCTAAAGTCAAAGAGTCCTCCCCTTGTGCGGGTCATTTTGGTATTCAAGGGCTCTAAGATACAACCCAGTTCTCACAACCTATCTTCTTGATGAGCACGATCATCGAAAGAAAATAACTTATCTTTATGTGTCGATTGCTCAAAACATAGAAAATAGTCAAAGAATATTCACCTTCTAATGTTAGAAAAATGAGACTCCTTTATATAATATCTTGTAGCTTAGGTAACTTACAAATTAATTCTCGTAACTCCCAAGCCATAAATTCTTAATGAAAACATGAACGTTACAAATAATAATTGTCGTAACTCATATTTTTATTATACTTGTAACGCATGAAATTAATCTCAAAATAAATTTTGTGACTTATGATGTAAATGTTTGTTTTAAACCTTTTATCTCCAACACAATTTCAAGCCTACAGGCTGGAAAACAAATATTAGTCAGTCTAAATAATAAAAAAAGGACAAAATAAGACAAGATATATTTTATTCCTAGTTGATATATATAATCAGATGTTACATAAAATTCTATCATTCGTTATTAACCACAGGAGATTTCTAAAAGCAATTGATATAATTTCTCTCTTGAAGGGAATAATTGAGATTGTGATGGGGTTCATGTGTAAGGATTCCGTGTGTCGAGTTATACCATAAATATGGTGTGCCATATCATATGCAAGTGTGTGCCCTTTTCAAACGGTGCACCTGGTTTAGATTTTGCATATAACTAGAAATATCCACCAAGTTGGTTATTTACAGTTATATGTTGTCATACATCCTAAGGGACACAATGATATAAAGTGTGCAGGATACATATTTATTTCAAATACACTTCTTCAACTCAACGTTTCCTTGCATATGCCCACTAGCCTAAGTTTGATCAATGCTAAAATCCTTCAATGGTATTAGAGCTAGGTTGGGGGTTTTTTGATTTTTCCATGTAAGGTTCCATAGAAGAAAGGTCTAATTCAAATTACAATTTATGTTCAGTTGATGTGAATTGTGTCGAAAAAGAATTTATAAATAGTGATACTACATTGGGGAATAATCAACTTCATCAAGGCCAAAATTATTCAAGAGGTGGAAGAAGGTGATTAGAGATTTTCCTCTTGGTTGTGATATTTTGTCTCAAAATTCTTCATCAAAAATTAATTTTTTCGACAAAGGCAAGAGTCTTAGGGGTTGATTATTTTTTGATCTGAAGTTTAAATTTAACTTGTTTTCAAATTTCAGATCATTTCATGATATTTTTTTACTTAAGACTTATCTGAGAAATTTTCATTTAAATGAAAAAAGCTAAAGAGTCTAGCTTTTATCTAAATGTAAATGTCTGAATCATTTATTATTCTTTTAATTTTCTTAAATATTCTTAGAAAATTTTATTTTTGACCAATTTATACAAAGCTTAATATTTTCATTTTCAAACATTATTATTTATTTCTAATTTTATATTATGATTCTGTACATATTTTTAAAACTCTTTTGTGGTCATTTAGTTTATTTATATATCAAATTCTTTTAAAAAATTAACTTCTTTTCCAATTATACACATTTGAATAAATTAAATGTGAAAATAATATATATAAATAGGAATATATGTGTAAAACTATTAGTTTTCATATATTTTAATTCAGATGTTAAAATAGGAAAACAAATATATCATTCAGATTTTCGTATTTAGACCTATTCATATTTCAGTTTAATTTAGACTCACTCCAATTTTAGGCAAAAATAAATCGTGCCCTTAATCTTGAAGAAAGAGTTTTTGATCGTTTGAAAAAGAAGATAAATAATAATATGTTTATCCCTTATATTCCTTTTTGGGATTAACTAATACAAATAAGTTATTGGCTTTCTTATTTATGTGGAATCTCTCTCTCCCTACTCTTTTTATTTAATAACAAATATTAATAACAGTGATGAGATTACTATCAAAATTATATTTTAAAGTTTTTAAAATCTTAAAAATTAGAGTTGGGAGTTGATAAATTTTAAGGAATGATTTTTGATCAGTAATTTATTAGGGAACTCAATAACCATTTACTTTCTATAATTTTCTTTTTTTAATAATCTTATGTACAGGTTGGTCTAAGCCAAGGAGACAACTTAACCAAGCAAACTTGTTTTTTAATTTTAGGTTGTTAAGATTAAGTTAAACTTTGGGCTTTGGATGACGTTTAAAAGGTCTAAATGATAATAAAGAAAAACGGTAAAGATTTGGTTTTTAAATCTTTTTAGTTAAGGACACTTATATAAATTAAAAAAGTTATTAAAGCGGGGGATTTTTAACTCAAAAGAGTGAGGACAAACAACATCACGCTGTTTCTTTTTTCTTTTTTTAAGCTGATATAAACGTTGCTTAAAAGGTAATTGATAAAATTTCTCTCATGAAAGGAATAGGGATGGAAATTTGCCCCGCCGGGTTCGGGGCGGGGCAAGACCCGTCCCAAGACTATTTTGGGGCGGGTCCGGGTCCAGGGCAAAGGTCTTGGACCCGTTGACTAGCCCCGCCCCGCAAGATATAGGGGTGCATTTGTAAAATTTTAAACTATTAGGACTATCAATTAATTTTTTTGGTTATATTTGTTAAATTTTTCATATATATGAATTCTTAATAATTTTACACACAATGAAAATACTTTAATAAAAGTTATATTTTACTTAATAATTAACATCTTTAACATCAATTTAATCATGTTATAATGACAAAATAAAATATTTTGTATTTTATGGTAATTAAATTTGTATAATATATATACAATCTTTATATATATTATTAAGTACTAATTGAATTATTACAATATTAAAAATATTATTTTCAAAATGTATACCTTCAATATAATCAATATATTATTTTTTAATTATATAGATAGAAAATGATGAAAACAATCTTATAACCTTAAATATATGATTTATCGTAATTTAAATTAATTACTTAGATTATTAATGTTTCATAAATATATATAATGTTAATTAATTGGTATTGTCAATCATATTTTACCATTATTAGATTGAAATTAAATCAACATGCTATTAAAAAATTATTTAATTGTATTATCAACTATTTGAAAAATTGTTAATTAACTAATTTACAAGCAATAATGCACTTTTACCATTATTTCTAATAGAGTATGTAACATTATTACTAATAAAATCAAATGGTAATTAATGGTAATTAAATATTTGTATTTTATAGTAACCAAATTTGTATAATATAGACAATCATGATATAGATTATTAAGCAATAATTAAATTATTGTAATATTAACAATATTATTTCCAAAATATATACCTTTAATATAATCAATATATTATTTTCTATATACATAAATAAAAATATGATAAAAATAATTTTATAACCTTAAATATATGATTTATCATAATTTAAGTTAATTAATATATAATGTTAATTAATTGGTATATATTAATCATATTATTACTATTACTATATTAAAATTAAATCAACATGCTATTGAAAAATTATTTAATTGTGTTATCAACTATTTAAAAAATTGTTAATTAACTAGTTTACAATCAATAATACACTTTTAATATTATTTCTAATAGAGTATGTAATATTATTACTAATAAAATCAAATGGTAATTAAATATTTATATTTTATAGTAATTAAATTTGTGTAATATATACAATATTACAATCTTGATATAGATTACTAAATACTAATTAAATTATTACAATATTAACAAGATTATTTTGAAAATGTATACCTTTAATATAACCAATATATTATTTTCTAAATATATAAATAGAAAATGATAAAAATAATCGTATAACCTTAAAAATATGATTTATCGTAATTGAAATTAATTAATTAAATTATTAATGTTTTATAAATATTTATAATGTTAACTAATTGGCATATGAATATGCCAATCATATTGTTACTATTATTATATTGAAATTAAATTAACATGCTATTTAATTATATTACCAACTATTTGAAAAATTGTCAATTAATTAGTTTATAAGTAATAATATATTTTTAACATTATTTCTAATAGAGCATATAACATTAGTACTAATAAAATCATATAATAATATACAAATATTTTGATTTTAGTTTGAAAATATATTGTTTTTATGATTGTTGAAAAATGATCATAATTATAAATAATATGATGAAAAATTGAGAATGAAGTTATTTGTAAATATGTAAATATTATATGGGGATGAGATTGTAAAAAATATAAATATTACAGGGATGTAATTGTAAAAATATAAATGTTTACGGGCGGGGCAGGGCGGGTCTGGATCCCCTCAAATTTTTTTGCCCGCCCCGCCCCATTGCCCTGTAGCAAAAATTAGTTAAACAGGGCGGGGCTGGGTACCGGCTCCTATGGACTCGCCCCGCCCCATTGCCATCCCTAGAAGGGAATGATTAATTTATTTTTTCTTTAAGAAAATCGATGTAATCGTAATCTTGGTGATAAAGATTGCATCTTGATTTGTAGTTTTAGGATTGGTACGTGGCATGCGCTGCCATAAGAATTTACCCATATCACCTCACGCTAAGAGGGGGTTGGATTTTGGAAACCAACCAGTATTTAAATTTATTAATTTGATATAAATTATGTAAATTATATAATTTCTCTACAAAATTAAATTTAAATAAAAAATAAATTTACTTAATCTATATGGATTAATTAGGTGACATTTTTTTTGTTATTTCTATTCTGTTTTTAAATAAGATTTGAATTAAGCTTAAATTTATTTCTTTTATATATTTTATTCCTTAATAATTTTTTTGAGAAACAAAATTGTCAAATGTGTTAAGTAATATACTTCTCCGTATACGACAAGAAATAGAGAAAAACGTGGTAATAATTTTTTTTAAGAATTTAATAAATTTTTAAAGAAATTAAAATATTATGTTACAATTTTAAACTTTTAAAGAACTTCATATAAATTAATTAACGGAATCTTTATTTTTTATAAATGTTACAAATTATCCAAACTATTTTATAAGAGACCAAATTTGAGAGTTATCATCCCTAGTATGGTGCAAAAATTCCGTTGTGTGTTATATATAGATTACATTATTAAAACATATTTAGCTTTAATGGTTATGATTATGTGACAATTTTATAAAAATTTAGGATCAATTCCACTGATCTTCCATGAGGTTTATAGAAATCTCATATAACATTTTGTAGTTCACAAAATCCAAAAAACCTCCCCTCTCTACTAAGAGGTATTAGAAATTTATGTTAAAAATGTATATTTTTCAAATTGTCTATAGTTGGCTACCAAAAAAATTTAAAATTCCAAAAATTAAAAATTAAAAATTAAAAAATTGTCTTGAAAGACTTAAACTTTGCAAGGCAATTTTTGATACACTGGCAAATTTTTTTATTTATTTTAAGATTTCAATACTTGTTTTAAATTTTAAAAAACTAAATAAAAAGTTATTTTAAGTTGGGTCAATTCTATCAAAACTATAATGAAAATCCAACATGATCACCTGTATAATGTCCACTTTACCTCCATTTGCTACGATGTCTGCTTTTACAAGCTCATTGTCTCTCACCATTACTATTTGTTATTTGAACATAATTTATTATTCAATTTTCCATTACAATACGAAAACCTAATAATAATAAATGGTATTTTAATACAATAAAGGGCAGGCCGTGTGAAGCTGTCTTTCCATTGCTGATTCATTCGAAACTAGCAAGTATACTAGTCGCATAAGTAATAAAGTAATGAGTAAAATATCGTTCCCACGAGGATTGTTTATAATTAAATTTGTTATTCGAAAGCAACAACTGAATAAATGGGGGGGTTTTGTTGATTGATTAATTAAACAAAATACAAAGGCAAATTAAGAACAACACAATACAAAGTTAAATGGAGTGAAAATAATCGATAAGAGAAACTTGATTAAGGGATCATTTTCTGCCATAAGATATGAATTGTGAACAGCAAGCACATAGCCTTTTAAATCTCTCCTAATATTCATAAAGTGATTCTCCATTGTGTTGTGGACTGCCACAGATATCTTTTCTAATGTTTGTAGCTTTCGAGGTGGGAAAGTAATTCTCCAAAAAGAGTTTACTTATCTCATTCCATGTGGTGATGGTACCTGGTGGTAGATAATATAGCCAATCTTTCGTTGAATCTGCTAATGAGAATGGAAAAGCTCTCAATTTTATTTGCTCCTCAGAAATGCTGGTTGGCTTCATACTTGAGCATACCACATGAAATTCTTTGAGTTGTTTGCTAGGATCCTCTCCTGCAAAACCATGAAATGTAGGTAAGAGATGAATTAGTCCAGAATTAAGCTCAAATTCTACCTCAAGGTTGGTATTTATGCATAGCGGTTGTTGATCAATAATTGGAGCCACTAACTCCTTAAGAGTCTGATTATTTTGCTGTGTCATTACTTCTGATTCAGATTTGATTGAACTACAAGAAGATGGAAGGGAAGTATGTCGTGCAAGGTCAAATTCTGGAGGTGGAGTTGAATTTGTCTGATTTCGTCTTAAATTCTAGGATTTGAGAAACTCTTTAATTCACTTAAGTTGTTGGTCTGCTTCACCCGCGGACATAAAAGCCTAAACACAAACAAACAGAAAAAAATAAAAATCAAGAATCAATAATAAAAAACAAAATAACAAATCAACTAGTAAATCAATCTCTGGCAACGGCACCAAAAACTTGATGCGTTCGAAACTAGCAAGTATACCAGTCGCACAAGTAATAAAGTGATGAGTAAGATATCGTTCCCACGAGGATTGTTTCTAATTAATTGTTATTTGAAAGCAACAACAGAATAAATGGGGGGGTTTTGTTGATTGATTAATTAAACAAAATACGAACGCAAATATAGAATAACACAATACAAAGTTAAATGGAGTGAAAATAATCAATGAGAAAAACTTGGTTAAGGGATCATTCTCTACCACGAGATATGAATTTGTGAATTAACCATAGAATTGTCATCCAATTACAACATTAAAATTATCAATCGTAGATAACAACAAGCTTTGTTACCCCAATCTTTCCTTACTTTGTTGTTAAAAAAAAACAAGCTCTTTATTTAATCTCTATCCATTAAACAACCTAGAACAATCTCTCTAAATTTAATTCAATGGAAGCATTACGATAAGAAAGATAAGTTGATCTAAGCAGTAACCACACAGGTTTGGATTATTTAACTTAGATTACATTCTCCAATTGCAATCTCCGATCACAATTTTGTCACTAATGATTAGAAATTCAAGACAATTACGGATCAAGATTTCTAGTCTAGCAATAGACAACAACCAGATTCTATTCAGTTGGCCACTAAAATACAAATAGCAAGCAATCATAAGCATTGCATATGGGAAAATACAAGCAACTTCAATTAGAGAATTGGATAACAATTTCTTGCACAATCAACTCACAAAAACCATATCAAGGGCTTTGAATTCACCCTTAACCAAATCAGATTTAGTTACACATGTTCAAAAACGTCATAAATACAATACAACATAGAGACATTCCAGAAAATAAAAGGGAAAGGAAAAACTTAGCAAATCCTTTGAAAATCTCATTAAGATTGTAGTTCTTCCTCTTTCTAAGCCTTTTTTCTCCTTCAAGAAATCCAAGAGAAGAGACAAATCAAGAGAGATAGCCTCCAATTCATTCTCCCCCTTCTTATTATAAAAATAAAATCCTAAAATATATTTATATACTCTGCTATAGTAACGTGCTACAGTTCCCCCATACAATAACATGCTACAGTGATATGTGGAATTACAATTATGCACTTCTCAAACCATTTTGATCATAACTTTCAGTACACTAAATGATTCATGAATAGTAAATTTTTCTAGAAAATAGACTTTGAGAGCTTTCCAATGATATATAGCATGTCATCTGATTCGTTGTATATCAATACAATTAAATTTGAGAAGTTGGTTGACTAGTAGAGGTGAAAATGAAGGGTTTTACTACAATTTAGTGCGAGTTCCTCCAAAACTCCTACAAACATCAAAAGCACACAAAAACATAAAAGTACCAAGGAATATAGAAAAGAAAAATAGATGAATTGATATGAAAATATTATCTAAATAAACAGCTAACAAATTCCCCCACACTTAGACTTTGTTAGTCCTCGAGCAACTAAAACGATATAAAAACAAAACTAAATCTAAACAGAATCAAAGAAAAAAAATTTAGAAGACATAAATGCTTCAACTTGCAAATAGGCCTCAATGATTGTACTTAATTATAACCCAAAGAAAACTTCAAAATTATGCACTTGGTCAAGAATTTCATCTTCAAAGATTAGTTTCGCTCCACTTCAATTCCTCAAGTGTGTGTGTGTGTAATGCCATTCTCACCTAATCACTTGTAACCCGGATGAGTTTATGCATAAAAATGAATCATATTTAATAGTGAAGATGTGTGTATAAATGAACTCCATAGGCCTGCTTTTCAAGTCACTCTCCACTAATGTAGACAAATGCAACACCTAGGATCAAGTAGGGCTTTATTAAGCTTGTAACATTTGGCTTGGGTGAAGGTACGATAAAGGATAATAATTTGACTCAAATCAGCCACAAACACATAAATCATTCAAGACTATGTAGAGTTGAACCCTATAACATAAATTTATTTCTATTGACCAGGTCACTCCCCCAAATTAAACACCCGATCTCTTTTTTTTTTTTTTTAAAAAAAGAAACTACACCCTCACACTTTGTTGTTTCATTCTTTTTAAGAATGCTGAAGGGTATAGATCTCTTTTTCTTCTTTGTTTGTTTTTTCTCTTTTTTTCCTTTTTTTTTTTAACTACACTTCCCCTCCCCCACACTTAAACAAAACATTATCCTCAATGTTTAAGTACGTGGAAGATAAGTACATATATATATATGTGTGTGTGTGTGTGTGTGTGTGTATATATATATATATATATATATATATATATACAAACATAATAGAACTCACTTTCATTACTCATGACACAACTCAACCTCCTTTAACTTCCCTAAACCATAACATAGCTACAAATGTAATCGTGAATGATCTACATGCTCATAGGTAAGGGATAAATTGTTTGGAAAGAAAAATTCATTTGAGTTTAGGAAATTTTTCAGTGAGTTAACAAGGAAAAAGGCTTAAAGAGGCTCAAAGGGGTAACTAGGGATCAATTTCAGTCAAGGTTGGCTATTAAGGCTCAAACGGTCCAAAGATGGCCTAAATCATTTCCCTAATGTTGCACAGTCTAGGATTTCGTCTCGAGTGACCATTAAACAAGTTCTAGAATTCATTGAAATATGAAGAAACACTTAAATTACATAAACTTTCTCTAAGTAAATAAATAACTCAGTGATAATGGCTCAGTGGTCAGTGTTGCACAAGGAATCAAAGGTAAAGTAAAAACCAATAAACATTCCAAGCACACAGATCTATGCATCATTTATCATTTTCCAAGAGTTATTCTCAATTCAATAATTGCCTTATCATCGACCCACAAAATGCAAGAAAAGAGGTACGTGGCGTTGTGAGACCTGAGTCAAGATTGCATATTTCAATAATCCTTAGGACCAATAGCCCGCAGATTTAAGGTTTCCAACCTATATACCTTCATTATGAATGAACAAAACAAGAAACAAGACACTTCAAACAACAGTAAATAAACAAACTACAAATTTATTCAAGTATAATGCGTTTCAAGGGTTAAAGAAACCCCATATTCTGCCATTCTCAATTTTTTTTACAATTTTTTTTGAATCGGAATTGATAGAGACAAAAACACATAACAACTCTAAATCACATAAAATTAAACTTACTCATAAAATAAGAAAGTCCAACAGTCAGTAAACAAAAACAAGTTAGTTAGAATGGGTCTAAAAAGTTTAGAAGTTAGCCTTCTTATTAAGCCATTATAGATTGAAGAGATCCAGAACGCATTTCAAGAGGACTTGAACTTTTTAAGCCACCATTCTAAAAGTCAAGATTAGAAAATATTACCTAGAGCGAAAGAAATAACCTAAAAAATCTCAAAAGAAATAACATGCAAAATCTCAAATAAACACAATAAAAAGAAAGCAAACAAAAGTAAAGCAAACCAGTAGATAAAGATTACAGTTAGAGCATCAAATCCAGTTTACGTCTTTTACTGCCTTTCGTAAACCAATCTATTTGAGCTAGATCAGGCAGATAGATGAATTTTTGTAGTTTGTCAATCAACTCCTCTATAGTTGAAGCTGTAACCAGGATTTGCCTCGCTGACTATGAGATGAAGTATTGTTCTACAGCTTGATCAAGAAAAGACAACAAACCATCAAAAAAATTATTGATATGTAACAAACCAATGGATTTTTAGTGGATGTTTAACTGTGTCCAAGATGTGATTTGAAATAATTCTCCTAATGTATCACAACCACCAAGCAAAGCTATAAATGCATTAGAGTTAGAAAGCATAAGTGCAATACACTCATGCATGCTTGAGACTTGTAACTCTTCCCCCTGTTGACCCAGGTATGGCAACTCAAGAGGGGGGTGAATTGGGTTTTTATTTATAAAAATGGATTTATAAAACTTTTCTTGAAAGATCAAAATTATTTCACTCTTTCTTTGAGAATAAAGGTGAAGAAGATGAAAATAGAAGTTGTCTAAGATGCAATCAAGAGAATAGCGGTAATGAATAATCACGAGTGTAAGTTAATGTAAAGAGTATAGGGATAGAAACATAGCAAACTCAATTTACGTGGTTCGGCAAACCTTGCCTATGTCTACAAGCTCCTAGCTCCACAAGCTAGGCTTTCCACTAAGTTGTAGAAATCTTTACAACTTGCTTGATGAACAACATCACCAAGACTTTTTCCTTCAACCCTTGGTAACACTACACCAAGAGTTCTTCTTAATGAACAACCTCACTAAGGCTTTTTCTTTCAATCCTTGACAACAACACACCAAGAGTTCTTCTTGATGAACAACCTCACCAAGGCAACTTCCTTCAACCCTTGATAACACCACACTAAGAGTTTTTCTTGATGAACAACCTCACAAAGGCAACTTCCTTCAACTCTTGATAACAGCACACCAAGAGTTCTTCTTGATGAACAACCTTACCAAGGCAACTACCTTCAACTTTTGATAATACCACACCAAGAGTTCTCTCAAGGATAACTTTTATCCTTTTTAAGAAGATCTCACTGTCACCATAATACAAGAACAATGATAATTGCTTACAACAAAATACAACTCTCCTCAAAGAGTAGATAAAAAATATAAAAGCTCTCTAAACTTGATATTTCTCTTATTTATGGCTTGATGGATTCTTCTCTTGTTGAATGCATGAGAGAAGGGCTCTTTTTATAGGCAAATGAGATGAACTTAATCAAGTGAAGACACCAACTCCAAATTTTCTGCCCACAAAAAAAAATTATAATCTTGTCTACCATTTTTGTCAATTTTTCGTTTGAAATTTGAAAATATATAGAACAAAAGATCTGCATAATTGAATAAGCTTTCTAACGTATCAAGAATCAAGTTATTTGGATATCTCTAGCTCAACATATGGACAAAACACCATTCAATGCTCATGTGACTTGATTTTTCTTCCTTGTGTCAATCCACCGACTTGCACATAAATTATGTCAGCCTTTCATTTGAAATTTGAATTTCTTCAAGAAATATAAAATGTGATACATTAAATCATCTTTCTAATGCCATAAGAATCAAGTCATTTGGATATCTCTAGCTCAAGATATGGACAAAAGACCATTCAGTGCTCATGTGAGTTGATTTTTCTTCCTTGTGTCAGTCTAGCGACTTGCATGTCAATTATGTCAGCCTTACATTTGAAATTTGAATTTCTTCAAAATATATGAAATGTGATTCGTTAAATCATCTTTCTAATGCCATAAGAATCAAGTCATTTGTGCATCTCTAGCTCAAGATATGTCTAAAATAGTATTTGATGCTCACGTCAGCTGCTTCTATTTGTCTTTTAACTTGAATGATGATTTGGACAACCTTACACTTGAAGTTTGAATTTCTTTAAGACATATAAATTGTTATGAATTGAGTAAGCTTTCCAAAGGCTCAAGAGTCACATCATTTGGCTATTTATAGAGAAATATATGACCAATTGATTCAATATTGCTCATATGTCACATTCCTTGAGTCAAGCCTTGTTCTTCAACTTTGGTGCCCTTAACATATAGTCTCCCCCTTAGCTTTAACACTTCATTTTAATAGGCATCTTCTTGATTTTACAATTATTTCAATGATATTACTCTTGCACATAAATAAACATGTTAGTAAATCTTAATGAATCAATGTGTATTGTTATCATCAAAATTATCATGTAGCCTTAGGCCTAACACCTCATTGTGTTGCCTGTGATATGTCGTACAGCTAATGGTTTAGGGATAATGCCGAGAACTTGGCTCCCCCTAAGGTTGTGCTTTTGAAACATATCCCATTAACCCAAGACTACTCCCTCCATAAACCAAATGAATATGTCTCTTAGCTAATACCCTACCAAGATCAAGAGCTGTTGAACTCTCCATCTTTACCAAATTGAGATCCAAAAAATACGCATATATTTTATAATTGCCAAATTGGTGTTTTCTCCATTCCTACAAGTGCCCTAACCTTGTGTAAGACAATGATGCACGTTAGGTGTTGTGTTTTTCAAAGGAAAAGAGGTTATAATAATGACGTTTGAAAATATGGAGAATGGACGGATGCATACATAAAACTCTCAGATTTGACACATGGGGACATAATTTCAGTGGGGGTTACTCAATGCATAGTTATCGCTTCAAGATTTGAAAAATTGAGCTATGCTTTCGATAGGAGTTGATAAAACTTCCATACTTGTTTCTCACGTGAAGCATGAAAAATTGAGAATACTTTCGGCAGGGGTTGACAAAACCTCCATACTTGTCTCCCACCTGTGCTTATGTCATGGGTAGTCATATGGTTTGTCAAAAAAGAAAACTTGAAATTAAAAAAAATAAAATCAACAAACAACAACATAAAGACAACAAAAATAATCAAATCAAACAAGACAAGAACAATAAATTTCAACAATAATAACACACATTCAAATATATAAGTAGTCGTGATTGTGGCTTACATCTTTCTTTAGTTTTACGTCCAGTAACGACTGAAATGCCTTCTATGAGTCAGGGATTTGCTTTCCATTGAGTTTTCTTATAAACCAGCAAATAGGGTCTTTTTTAGTCAAATTCCCTAGACTATAATATGGTAGTTCATCACGAAATTGTGTCCATATATTAAACAATTCACGATGAACAAGTCCACAAGAATGTGACTCAAGAGTTAATAAAACATTATCGAGAGACTCATTACTCAGACCATTCGTAATAAATGAAAGTTTATCTTCTTTATTCCCAGACACAAAACCTAATGACTGACAAGTCTGGTTACAATTCCATCTAGCACATTTATAACATATTTGTAACCTCTTTGCTCTTCACCTCTTGGCGTAGTAGCTCCCCCCTAGATGAGGCATGTACTTTGTGAGATTAATATCAAGCTCACTAGACAATCTTACCTTGGCTTTGATAAGCCACCAGATATCCACAAGCATTTTTAGGAGTATCAATATCGAAAGTCTAGTCATCCGCACTTTATAAATTTTGAACATAGCAATTTGAGGAAGTGGAGGAAAATATTTACGAAGGTTTGACAGAAAGATATCGACATCCATTGAAGAGGAGATAAGGAAAGATATTACCAATAATACGTTTGAGTCTGTTCTTCTCCAAGATATGCACGCTTCAAACCTTCAAGCCACGGCTTTAGTCCCCGTTTAGTTCTTTCCTCAAGTTGTTGCACAAATGAGCTCAAAGCACGGAATAAACAAATCAAACAAAAGAAAAGAAAAGAAAAGAAAAGAAAATAAAGACACATAAAAGAAATAAAAACACAATAGCAAACCAAAGTAAAAAACAAAGAACAAAGAAAATGAGATAAATGGAAAAGAGAGATAAGACCTGATCAATTATGATGGATAGAGCCCACGAGAGGAATCTCCTCGAGATACAAAAATTGATCATTACTAACTTCTTTTTTTTATCAATTTTTTATTTTTCAAAAACTTTGGGTTGCCTCCCAATAAGTGCTTAGTTTAACTTCCTCAGCCTGACGTTACTTACCCTTACCCATCAAGATAAGTTGGCTCGTAGAGAGGTACCTCCTCGATGTCCTGTATCACTGAATTTTCATAGTAAGGCTTCAACCTATGTCCATTCACCTTGAATACTTTGTCAGTTTTTAAGCTCTTGATTTCCACTGCACCATGAGAAAAGACATCACTAATAACAAAGGGTCTAACCCATCAAGAATGTAAGTTACCTGGAAATAACTTGAGATGAGAATGAAATAAAAGGACTTTCTATCCTACTTCAAAATTCTTCTGGGAGATCATCTTATCATGAAATGCCTTAGTTCTCTCCTTGTAAATTTTTTAATTCTCATAGGCCTCATTTCTAAGTTCTTCCAATTCTTGCAGTTGAAGCTTCTTTTGTTCACCAACAGCATCCATTTCCATGTTACAAAGCTTTACTGCCCACCATGCTTTGTGTTCGAGCTATACTAGAAGATGGCATGGCTTACCATAGACTAACCTATATGGAGACATACTAATAGGTGTCTTGTAAGCAGTCCAGTATGCCCAAAGTGCATCACAAAGTCATAGGCTCCAATCTTTTCTGTTCAGATTCACTGTCTTCTTGAAGATGGACTTGACTTCTCGATTTAAAACTTCAACTTGACCACTAGGTTGTATTTCTTGAGCAAGGCTTCAAATGATCTGTTGCAGAGGTGTGTTCTTTGTCACTAATTATGGCTCTTGGTGTTCCAAATCTTGCAAAAATATTGGATTTCACAAAATCTACAATAACCTTAGAATCATTAGTTCTCGTAGCTTTTGCTTCCACCCATTTAGAAACATAATCCACAGCAAATATAATGCAAACAATACCAAAAGATGAAGGAAAAGGACTCATGAAATCAATACCCCACACATCAAAAATCTCAACAATAAGTATAAAGGTTTATGGCATTTGATTTTTGGCACTTAAATTACCTGTCCTTTGACCACGAACACAAGCTTTGCAAAAGAGAAATGCATCTTTAAATAAAGATGGCCTGTAGAATCCACAATCAAGAACTTTGAAGGCTATTCTTTTTGGTCCAAAGTGACCTCCACATGTATAAGAATGATAGAAGGTTAAAATTGAATTAAATTCATATTCAGAAACGCATCTTCTTATCACTTGGTCAGAACAATGTTTCCATAATTATGGATCATCCCATATGTAGTACTTGGCAATGTTTTTGATCTTATCTCTTTGAGCTCGAGTCAGGTCATGGGGTACCTTTTTGGTAACTAAATAGCTGACAATATCTGCATACCAAGGGCTACTATTAGAGACAGTAATTGTTCATCTGGAAAACTTTCTTGTAGTGGTAGTACATACTCATCATGGACAAGGCGACTAAGATGGTCTGCAACTAAGTTTGCACTTCTCCTCTTATCTTTGATCTCCAAGTCAAATTATTGTAAGAGGAGTATCCACCTGATAAGCCTTGGTTTAGCATCTTTCTTTGTGAGCAAGTACCTCAAGGCGGCATGATCGGGATAAACAGTTACTTTAGTACCAATCAAATAAGAATGAAACTTTTCTAAAGCAAAAATAGCCGCTAGCAGCTCTTTCTCAGTGGTAGAATAATTAAGCTGAGTATCATTTAAAGTTTGAGATGCATAGTAAATGTGATAGGTGTCTATTTATGTATTACTTTTATATCAATTCGTCCATGTTTCTTTGCTATATTCCGTGGTATTTTTATGTTTTTGTGTGTTTTGATGTTTGTAGGAGTTTTGGAGCAACTTGCACAAAAATGGAGTAAAACCCTTCATTTTCACCTCTGCTAGTCAGTGATCTTCTCGGATTTAATTGTATTGATATACAATGAACCCGATGACATATTATATACCGTTGGAAAGCTCTCGAAGTCTATTTTCTGGAGAAATTTACGGTTTATAAATCCATTCAGTGTACCAAAAGTTGTAATCAAAACAGTGTGAGAAGTATAGAAATGTAATTCCACAAATCACTGTAGCATGTATAATACGGGACACTGTAGCAGGTTACTGTAGCAGAGTATTTAAACACATTTTAGGGTTTTATTTTCATAACTTGAAGAGGGGAGAACGTGGTGGAGGCTTCAGCTCTGGAATTCTTTCATCTCTTGGAGTTCTTGAAGGAGAAAGGAAGCTTGGAAAGAGGAAGAACTACAATCCAAAGAGAATTACATCAAATTTGCTAAGTTTTTCCCTTCCCTTTCATTTTCTGGAATGTCTCCATGTTGTATTGTATTTACCACGTTCTTAAACATGTGTAACTGAATCTGAATTGGTTGAGGGTGATTTCAAAGCCCCTGATATGGTTTTTGTAAGTTGATTGTGTAAGGAATTGTTATCCAATTCTCTAATTGAAGTTGCTTGTATTTTCCCATATTTAATGCTTATGATTGCTTGCTGATTGTATTTGGAATGGCCAACTGAATATAATCTGGATGTTGTCTATTGCTAGACTAGAAATCTTGATCCGTAATTGTCTTGAATTTCTAATCATTAGTAGCAAAATTGTGATCAGAGATTACAATTGGAGAATACAACCTAAGTTAAATAATCCGAGCTTGTGTGTTTATTGCTTAGATCAACCTATCTTTCTTATCATAATGCATCCATTGAATTAAACTCAGAGAGCTTGTTCTAGGTTGTTTAATGGATAGAGATTAAATAAAGAGCTTGTTTTATTTAACAACAAAGTAAGGAAAGATTGGGATAACAGAGCTTGTTGTTATCTACGGTTGATAACTTCAATGCTGTAATTGGATGACAATTCTACGATTAATTCGCAAATCCATATCTTGTGTAGAGAAGGATCCCTTAACCAGCTTTCTCTCATTGATTTTTCATTCGAATTAACTTTCTGTTTTGTTATTCTTCGTTTGCATTATTATTTCACTTAGTTAATCAATCAACAAAACCCCCCATTTACTCTGTTTTTGCTTTTGAATAACAAATTCAATTAGAATCAATCCTCATGGGAACGATATCTTACTTATCACTTTATTACTTGTGCGACTAGTATACTTGCTAGTTTCGAACGCATCAAAATGGCATATGAAATTTTGCCAATTCGTTGACCCAAAACAACACCCACAACATAGTCACTTGCATCGCATATGATCTCAAGTGGATAATCCCAATTTGGAGATTGGATCACTAGAGCCGAATTCAAGAGTTCCTTCAGTTTCTCAAATGCCTTATTGCATTTCTCATCAAATTCAAAGATCACATCATTTTGTAGTAATCTGTATAGGGGCAATGCAATCTTTGAAAAATCTTTTATGAACCTACGATAGAAACCTGCATGACCAAGAAAAGAATGAATATCCCACACACTTATGGTTGGTGGTAAGGAACATATAAGGTCTATCTTAGATTTATCAACTTTTATACCCTTTACAGAAATAACACGTCCCAAAACTATACCCTGATCTACCATAAAATGACATTTTTCTCAATTCAGAACAAGGTTAGTTTCTATACATCTTTGAAGTATAAAGGTAAGGTTGTTAAGGCATTTATCAAAAGAATCACCAAAAACACTAAAGTCATCCATAAATATCTCAATGATGTTCTTGACATAATCAGAGAAAATACTTACCATACACCTTTGGAAAGTGACAGGGGCATTACAAAGACCAAATGGCATGTGTCGACAGGCAAATATACCGAATGGGCATGTGAATGTTGTTTTCTCTTGGTTCTCAAGGGCAATGACAATCTGATTATATCCTTAGTAGCCATCAAGAAAACAGTAGTGAGAATGACCTGCTAACCTCTCAAGCATTTGATCAATGAATGTCACGGGAAAGTGATCCTTGCGAGTTGTTGAATTGAGCTTCCGATAATCAATACAAACTCGCCACCCGATTTGGATACAAGTGGGAACTAGCTCATTATTATCATTCTTAATCACTGTAACACCAGATTTCTTTAGAACAACTTGGACTTAGCTCACCCACTTGCTATCTGAAATTGGATAAATTACACCCACATCTAACAGTTTAAGGATCTCTTTCTTGACAACTTCCATCATGGGAGGATTCAACCTCCGCTGTGCTTCTCTAGTGGGCTTGGATCCTTCTTTTAATAAGATACGGTGCATGCATATGGCAGAGCTAATACCTTTGATGTCAGCAATTGTCTACCCAATAGCTATTTTGTGATCTCTAAGCACTCGAATGAGTTTCTCTTTTTGTAGTGGTGTAAGGCCCTTCACTATTATGACCAGGAAAATATCTTTCTCACCCAAGAGTACATGCTTCAAATGATCTGAAAGAGACATAAGCTCCACAGTAAGGGCTTTCATCGCAGAAAGAAGAAGTTTGTCATTAGATAAAGGTAATTCAATGTGCGAAACATCATACCTGTTTGTGGTTATAGCTATAGTCTTATCTAAGCTTGCCACAGCTTCCTCGACTTCTTTAGACACTTGTATCAACCTTCTTGGCTCTTTGGAATTTTCTGTGCTCACTAATAGCTACTTCCAATCCATCCTTGCGAGTTAACTCAAAAAGTTATTGTGTCAAAGAATCAATAACATCACCTACAAAAATAGAATGCAAGTCACTAGGGTACTTCATTGCCTCAAAAATATTGAAACGGATCACCTCACCATTAAACTCCGTGGTAAGAGAGCCATCATTAACATCAATCTTGGTTTGGGCAGTTTTCAAGAATGGTCTCCCTAAAAGAATCAGTGTTGGATTAGGAGATGTTTCATCTTCCATTTCAAGAACATAGAAATCTGCTAGGAAAACCAATTAATTCACCTGCACAAGCACGTCTTCCACAACTCGCTTGGGATATGCATTAGAACGATTAGTAAGTTGAATGATAATACCAATTTTCGTAAGGGGTCCAAGATTTAAAGAAGTATAAATAGAATATGGCATGACATTAATAGATGCCCCTAAATCTAACATAGCTCTTTCAAACTTGGTATTACCAATGGTGCATGGATGGTAAATGTATCTCGATCTTTGCACTTTGGAGGAATTTTTTTTGTAGTACAGCTGAACCATTTTCCCTCACACATACTTGCTTTTTTCTTTTTAACTTTATCTTGTTCGTGCATAACTCCTTGAGAAATTTTGCATAACGAGGTACTTGCTTGATAGCATCCAAAAGTGGTATATTTACCTCGATCTTGCGAAAAGTCTCCAAGATTTCCTGTTCTTGTTCCTCCTTCTTTGATTTTGCAAATCTGCTAGGAAAAGGTGGAGGAGTAACATAAGAAAGAATAGGAGTTTTAAGATTTACCTTAGAAGATGATGTTTTGTTCATGATGGAAGTGGTGTCATCCCCTTCGTTAGATTGTGACTTCTTTAGGAGGACCTCTAATTTCTTTCCACTTCTCAAAGTTACCATGCTAGCATTCTCTCTTGGATTGATCACTGTTTGAGAAGGTAATTTTCCTAAGCCTTGACCCTCAAATTTGCTCATGTTAGTAGCCAGTTGTCCTATTTAATTTTTCAGGTTTTGAATACTTGCCCTAGTTTCCTACCGAAATTGCATTGTGTTAGTGGCAAGTGCTTTAACAATGTCTTAGAGAGACATACCTAAGTTTTATGGAGCTGGTTGTGGTATTGGTGGTGGTTGCATTTGAAATGGTTGCTGCGCTTTTGGTTGATTGAAACCTCGTGGCCGATTTGTTATAGCATTTGAGGTAATTGGTTGACGATTCCCATAACTAAAATTGGGGTGATCTCTCCACCCGGCATTGTAAGTATTAGAGAAGGGGTCATACCTTTGCTTGGTTGTCCTGAAAATCAACCCATGGCATTGGTTGTTTTGTATCTCCTTGTTGTAAAGTTGGACACATGTCGATTGGATGCTCCATGGTAGAACATACCCCACATGCATAAGATTGCTGCATTTGTCCTATAACCATTTTCTTTACAAGAGAGGTAAGCTCAGAAAGTTTTTGTTCAATGTTCGAAGTACTTACCTCATTTACTTTCTTCGATAGTTGTGGCTCAAATCAGCTACTGAATTGTTGGGAGTTTGCTGCCATGTCGCCAATCAAATGTCTTGCAACTTCTAGTGTTTTATTAACTAGTGCTCCACCACTATTAGCATCAATAATCAATCATCAATCATACTTCTATCCATTGGTAGGAGACCCTCATAGAAATATTGAATAAAGAGTCCATCACTGATTTGGTGGTGTGGACAGCAAGCACATAGCCTTTTAAATCTCTCATAATATTCATAAAGTGATTCTCCATTGTGTTGTCGAATGCCACAGATATCGTTTCTAATGTTTGTAGCTTTCGAGGTGGGAAAGTATTTCTCCAAAAAGAGTTTACTTATCTCATTCCATGTGGTGATGGTACCTAGTGGTAGATAATATAGCCAATCTTTCGTTGAACCTGCTAATGAGAATGGAAAAGCTCTCAATTTTATTTGCTCCTCAGAAACGCTGGTTGGCTTCATCCTTGAGCATACCATATGAAATTCTTTGAGGTGTTTGCTAGGATCCTCTCCTGCAAAACCATGAAATGTAGGCAAGAGATGAATTAGTCCAGATTTAAGCTCAAATTCTACCTCAAGGTTGGGATTTATGCATAGAGGTTGTTGATCAATAATTGGAGCCGCTAACTCCTTAAGAGTCTGATTATTTTCTAGTGTCATTACTTTTGATTCATATTTGATTGAACTACAAGAAGATGGAAGGGAAGTATGTCGTGCAAGGTCAAATTCTGGAGGTCGAGTTGAAATTGTCTGATTTCGTCTTAAATCCTAGGATCTGAGAAGCTCCTTAATTCACTTAAGTTGTTGGTCCGCTTCACCCGCGGACATAAAAGCCTAAACACAAACAAACAGAAAAAAATAAAAATCAAGAATCAATAGTAAAAACAAAATAACAAATCAACTAGTAAATCAATCCCCGGCAACGGCACCAAAAACTTGATGCATTCGAAACTAGCAAGTATATTAGTCTTACAAGTAGTAAAGTGATGAGTAAGATATCGTTCCCATGAGGATTGTTTCTAATTAATTGTTATTCGAAAGCAACAACAGAATAAATGGGGGGGTTTTGTTGATTGATTAATTAAACAAAATACGAACGCAAATGTAGAATAACACAATACAAAGTTAAATGGAGTGAAAATAATCAATGAGAGAAACTTGGTTAAGGGATCATTCTCTACCATAAGATATGAATTTGCGAATTAACCATAGAATTGTCATCCGATTACAACATTAAAATTATCAATCATAGATAACAACAAGCTCTGTTACCCCAATCTTTCCTTACTTTGTTGTTAAAAAAAAAAAACAAGCTCTTTATTTAATCTCTTTCCATTAAACAACCTAGAACAATCTCTCTAAATTTAATTCAATGGAAGCATTACGATAAGAAAGATAAGTTGATCTAAGCAATAACCACACAGGTTTGGATTATTTAACTTAGGTTACATTCTCTAATTGCAATCTCCAATCACAATTTTGTCACTAATGATTAGAAATTCAAGACAATTACGGATCAAGATTTCTAGTCTAGCAATAGACAACAACCAGATTCCATTGAGTTGGCCACCCAAATACAATCAGCAAGCAATCAAAAGCATTGAATGTGAAAAAATACAAGCAACTTCAATTAGAGAATTGGATAACAATTTCTTGCACAGTCAACTCACAAAAACCATATCAAGGGCTTTGAATTCACCCTCAACCAAATCAGATTTAGTTACGCATGTTCAAAAACATCATAAATACAATACAACATAGAGACATTCCAGAAAATGAAAGGGAAAGGAAAAACTTAGCAAATCCTTTGAAAATCTCCTTAAGATTTAGTTCTTCCTCTTTCCAAGCCATCTTTCTCCTTCAAGAACTCCAAGAGATGAGAGAAATCAAGAGAGACAGCCTCCAATTCATTCTCGCACTTCTTGTTATAAAAATAAAACCCTAAAATATGTTTATATACTCTACTACAGTAACCTGTTACAGTGCCCCGTATAGTAACATGCTACAGTGATTTGTGGAATTATAATTCTACACTTCTCATTTCATTTTGATCATAACTTTCGGTACACTAAATGGATTCATGAACCGTAAATTTCTCTGAAAAATAGACTTCGAGAGTTTTCCAATGGTATATAGCATGTCATTTGGTTCATTGTATATCAATACAATTAAATTCAAGAAGTTGGTTGACTGGCAGTGATGAAAATGAAGGGTTTTACTCTAATTTAGTGCGAGTTCCTCCAAAACTCCTACAAATATCAAAACCACACAAAAAGATAAAAAACCCAAGGAGTATAACAAAGAAACATAGGTGAATTGATATGAAAATAGTATCTAAATAAACACCTGTCAATTGCCTCTCTCCATTACCTTTTATGTTATTTTAAGACAATTTAGTATGCATTTCTCCACCCAACCTATATTAATATATATATAATATCTTAACTAAATTACAAAATATAATAATTAGTGGGCAAGTTCTAAATTCTAAATTAACCATGTGAAGCATTTGAAGAAATGACAAAAAAGAAAAAGAAAGTATAAGAATACTAAAAATGTGTATGAAAGTCAACCTTAAGATTTAATTATTTTAAGTAAATTAATTCGTTTTAAAATACAAATTTTTTCTTAATATAATAGGCTTGAAATCTAAACATGAGGTTTAAAATCACATCAATTGGAAAAAAAGTAGATTATATCATTATTAGATGAAAATTGACAACAAACTGACTAGATCTAGAAAATATATATTGGATTTAATTTCAACTAAATTTAAATTTTGAAGTCAACCATACATGTACTTATTTTAAATAAATTAAGCTCAAAATCTAAAGATCAAACCTTAAATATAATTATGTTAAATAAATTTGAGAGTAATTAACATTGCCACCCCCAACGTTTGGGCGAAATAACACTCTTTTCTAACCTTCGGCGAACTAACATACAGGTCCCTAATTTTCAAATACCATTAATCTATCCATTAAACATATAGAGGGAAGACAATTTTGTCCTTATTTATATTATAAGATTTTTTTATTTATTTCCCTTTATAAAGGAGATAAATTTCAAAAACACCAAAAGGACTCAAAAAATTCACATTTTTTAAAATTTTATAGAAAATGGTTTGTATAGATGGTTTGTAAGAAGTGATTTTTTAAAAAATAAAAATTAAAAAGAAAATGATTGTAGGTAAATGAAAATGAGAGTCTAACTGGTTTTCTTTCTAATTTTTATTTTTTTAAAATTTATATTTTTTAAAATAAAATTAAAAAGAAAATGGTTTGTGAATAAACCATTTAAAAAAATAGTTTGTAAATAAAAATTAATGTTTTAAAATTTTTCTCCACTATAAAGAGAAATAAATAAATAAATCTTATAATATAAATAAGGGTAAAATTATCTTTTTATAATATTTTTAATGGATGGACTAATGGTATTTGAAAAATTAAGAATCTTTATGTTTTTTTGTCAGAAGGTTAGAAAAAGAGTGTTATATCACCCAAACATTGGAAATAACAATGCTAATTACTCATAAATTTGACTTAAAGTCTAAAAACATAAGAGTAGAATTCAAAGTCTATTACCTATGTATAAAAATTGACACTTACCTTTTGTCATCTATAGTCATGCCAGACAAGCAGGCTGCCACCGTCGAATCAGCCTTCCATCTATCTAGGTCTATCGTCAAATTTCTGTAGCCTATTGGCAAACGTAGAACCAAAAACTCCATCTTGGTTCCTTGAAATATTTAGTTTCTTTAGCATATCCCCAACAATTGTGTCAGCACATATGGTTTCAAGGCTAAAAGGTCAAAAAAGCATTAGTTTCAAGATGAATAATGAAGATGTTACTTACAATTATATTCATGCATTATCGAATATGGGAAATTTCTAAAATCAATTGGATAAAACTAATTTCTCTTTTGAAGTGAATAATATTTTGATGTATTCAAATATTGCATAATTAAATAAAGTGAAAGAAATCTAAATTATATGGAGTAGATACGTAAGAATTACATAGGGAAAGGATTTTAAGGAAGTGGTCGATTTGAGAGACCCACTCTTCAGATAAAGACAACTCACAAATAATTAATTTTTCATCTCTTCATATTTCTAGTATAATTAGACTACTTAAATATAAATTCTAAGCTCTACCTTAGATAAGTAACCATAATCCTAATTAACTTCCAACTTATAATAAAAATAACGTGAATTAAAAACTAAATAGAATGTGGCTTCAACTAGCAAGATCGGTTGCATGTATCATTCCCTCACCCTTGAAACTATCCTTTTCCACGAGGAGGAAACTTAAATGGATCACGTATCACTTCTTCATCATGCTCTCCATCATCATTAATTCGCATTGTGAAAAACTGAGGACTTTTGTTGGTGTCAATGTGCATTTGCCATGCACATGATATTTTTGTTTAACTTGTGATAAAACTAGAATATTATATTGATTCTTATTTTACTGTTTCTAGAAGTCTAATTTAGGAAGTATTTGATTCATAATAAATATCTCTTTAGATTATGATATTATTTAATGTATCCTAATTAAAATAGAAGAATATTTATTTGTATCCTAAATCTTTTAGAAATTACTTATATCACTTCCTATGATATTTGTGTTTATCCTAATGAGACTTTGATTAGGATTTTTACAGGAATCTAAGGAGATTTGGATTAGGCTTCCCACTGTATATAATGTTATGTTTACATAGCATATAGTTAGTTGGTTGGATGAGTTTATGTCATGGCATTCCAGGAATTGAAAGGAGAGCTTCAATGCAAATTGGAATGTTTCATTAATTTGATTTTACGAGTATTTTATTCATGTTATGAGAGATTGTAATCGTGCATGAATTCTTTAATTAGGTCTATTTGAATTAGTATACACTTGAGAGAACTTTCGAGCTAAGTATTTATGTAATTCAGTGTCAGCCATCGTCGTTATGATTTATTAAACAGTGTGTTGTTAAGTTATTAACAACAGAGATTGTGAGCAGTGTCACTAAAGTTTAAGATCTTGGCGAGATTTTGTTTTACAAAGATTATGTTAGTGTGTGAAAGTGAGTCAACACTATAAACAATCCTAAAGATTGTACAAATAAGAACTTAGTGAATTGTAGCTCTAAAGCTATATGTGGATGTAAGTTTTATAACCGAATCACATAAAATCTTCTTGTACCAATTTAATTTACAATTTACTATTATACTATGTATAACTCCATACTTCCAGAACTTACAATTGATATCAGAGTAGGTTCACTGTTTGACAAGTGAAGAAACGATCACATTGATTTGGAATAATGGAGTTTATTTGTAATGGAGGATCCAGAACACAACCACCTATTCTTGATGATGGTAATTATTCATACTGTAAAATAAGAATGATGATATATATCAAATCTCTTGATGATAGGGCATGGACCAGTGTGCTTAAAGGATGGACATTACCAATAAAATTGAATGCTTTTGGTGATTTCGAACCCAAACCTAAGGAGGAATGAATTGATGAAGAATACCGACGTTCAATCTGGAACTCAAAGGCTCTCAATACAATTTTTGCTGCTGTGGACTTAAACAACTTTGGACAAATTTCCAGGTGTAAAGTGGCCAAAGAAGCTTGGGATATTCTTGAGATAAAACATGAAGGTACTGCATCTGCTAAAAGATCTAAACTGATTAGACTGAATTCTCAATTTGAAAATTTGATGATGCACGAGATGAGTCAATTACTGAGTTTTACTCTAAGTTATGTCACATCACAAATTCTACATACATGCTTGGCAAAACTTTCACTAATGTAAAAATTGTAAGCAAAATAATGAGATCTGTTCTAGATAAATTTCAACCTAAAATTTCAGTCATTGAGGAAGTTAAAAACACTGATGAGATGACGGTTAATAAACCGATTGGCATTCTCTAAAACTATAAAATTAATCAGAGTATTAGGAAGGAAAAAAGAAAAAGCATTGCATTCAATGTTAAAACAGAAAAATTTGATGATGAAAGAATGATGAACTTGATGAAACTAATTTCAAACAGATTGCTTTTCTAACAAAAAATTATATTAAGTTCACGGAAAAGAATTTCAGGAAAAAGAATCAAGGAAAGCTGTCAAATTCAAATGAAGAAAAGTTCAGAAAATTCAACAAGGAGAATGACAAAAAGAAATTTAAGCAACCTAATAAGAAAGGATAGATTTAGTGTTATGAATGTTTTGGTTATGGCCATATTCAATCTGAATATGCTAGTCTAAAAAGAAAAAAAGAAGAACAAAGGCTTGATAGCTATCTGGAGTGATGAATCAGAATCTGATTCTGAAGATCAAGAATGCATGAGTAATTTGTTGCATTCATAGCATTTACAGCTAACAAAAGGAAAGCTATGATGACTAACATAATATAACATTGCAAAACCAGTGTTGATCATTCAGATATAGAAGATGATCTAGAATACTATGAAGAGTTTGCAAGAAACTTACAATGCACTCTATAGTGAATGGCTGAGTTAGAAAGATGAAATTAAAGCTTTGAAAAAGAAGATTAAAAAGCTGAAATGTAAAAAATCGTATGCTAAAAACTGCATCACAGAACTGGAGCTTGCTTTGACAAATAAAATAGCACATATTGAAAAAATTACAATAGAAATGATTGAGAGCAAAAGATGTGTTGATCAACTCAAAATTAGGTCAGCCAAACTTGATCAGGTATTGAGTCTTGTAAGAGACAATTCCAACAAACATGGATTGGGATACACAGAAGGTAATATTGCATCCTTATCAACAACAGTGTTTGTAAAATCTTCAACATCAGGTAAAAATTTTGAACCTAACTCAATAAGGTCAATTCCTAATTCAAAAAGCAATAAAACATTTGTTTCTTCTCTAAGCTCTTTTAAATCCAGTCCTGAAAAGGTAAGAAAATTCATTCCAACTTGTTATTTTTGTGGCAAAAAGAAACATATTAGACACAGATGTTTTAAATTATTGAATCTTTTGCATAAAAGATCAAAATAATTTAAACTGTTACCTAAGACACAACTGTAGTGGGTTAAGAAAGAGAAGACAGTCTGCAAAGTTGCTTTTACTGCACTTAAGCATTCTTCTAACGATTGTGGTATTTTGACAGTGGTTGTTCTAGGCACATGATTGGGAATAAACAATTTTTGAAAGATTTTGAAGCATGCGAGGAAGGAAATGTCACTTATGGAGATGGAGCAAAGAGTAAGATCATTGGTAAAGGCATTTTGAATGTCAAAAGCCTACCTAACTTCCAAAATATCTTGCTAGTTGAAGGTTTGAAAGTTAATCTAATTAGTATTAGTCAGATATGTGATGACAAGTATATTGTTAATTTCACACAAAACAAATGTATGGTCTTAGACAATTTAGGTAAATGCATTTTAGAAGAAAAGAGATCTCTGGATAATAGTTTTTTGTTAAAAATTGCATTCAAGCTAAGATTTCGAAGTTAGAATTATGGCATAAAAAATTAGACACTTAAATTACAAAGATTAGGTTAAATTAACTAAGTTAGGTACTGTAAAAGGAATTCTTAAACTTGATGCCAAGTTAATGAAATTTGTGGACCATGTCAAATGGGAAAACAAATTAGAAGTACACATAAATCTATTCCGCATCTTAGCACATCCAAAATACTTGATTTGCTTTACATGGATCTTATGGGTCCTATGCAAATTGAAAGCATTACATATAAGAGATACATATTTGTTTGTGTAGATGATTTTTCTAGATATATTTGGGTTGATTTCATTAAAGAAAAATCTAACACTTTTGAAGCTTTCAGGAATCTTTATGTTAAGCTTGAAAATTAGCATAACAGGAACATTGGCAGGATAGTGAGAATAAGAATTGATCATGGTAATAGTTTGAAAATGTTAGCTATACTGACTTTTGCAAATATCATGGAATTAGTCATGAATTTTCAACGCCCAAAACCCCTAAACAGAATGGCATTATGGAAAAGAAAAAAGAACTCTTCAAGAGATGGCAAGAGTGATGCTCAATAGCAAGAAGTTGACCAAAAAGCTATAAACTAAAGCAATAAGCACTGCTTTTTACATTTCAAATAGAGTTTTTCTAAGACCTAGCACTAACCAGACACCTTATGAAATTTTGAAAGGTAAAAAACCTAATTTAAAATATTGTCATGTTTTGGATGTAGGTGTTACATCTTAGATGACAGAGAGCAGTTAGGCAAATTAGATCCAAGAAGTGATGAAGGAGTTTTTATAGGATATGCACAAAACAACAAAGCATTTCAAGTTCATAATCTTTGAACTGAGGCAGTCATAGAATCTACAAAACGTGGTATTTGATGATCTGGATGACTATGTAAAATACTCACAAGAGGAAAGTATAACCAGCTTTACAAGAGATACAAAAAAATTAAATTCCGATTGCAACAATAATAGAGATGATTCAGTTATGAAAGAGGAAACAACTGCTGTTACATTCGACACAACAATAAGAACTGACAACTCAGATCTGAACAGAAACTCGATTAGAAATGAAGATGAAAGAAAAGATTCACCCACTTGAATTCAGAATGCACATCCAACAAGCTCTATCATTAGAACACCAGATGCTATGATGAAAACTAGGAGCAAGGTAATAAATCAGGTAAGATTTGCATGTTATGTTTTATTAGTCAAACCAAAAAATGTGAAAGAAACCTTAAAAGAAGATGTTTGAATTCAAGCAATGTACGATGAACTTAATCACTTTAAAAGAAATGAAGTATGAGAATTAGTTCCTAACCAAGAAAATACAAATGTCATTGGAACTAAATGGACATTCAAAAATAAAACTGATAAAAGTGGTTAAGTAGTAAGAAATAAGGCTAGGCTAGTAGCATAAGGTTACACACAAGTAGAAGGCATGGACTTTGATGAAACCTTTGTACGAGTAGTTGGACTTGAGTCAATCAGATTACTACTTGCAATTGCATGTTTGCTTGATTTTAAGTTGTACCAAATGGACGTTAAAACAACATTTTTAAATGGTTATCTCAATAAAGAAGTTTTTATTTAACAGCCTAAGGGTTCTGAAGATCTTAGACACCTTTATTTTGTATACAAACTGCAAAAAGCTTTGTATGAACTGAAACAAGCTCCTAGAGCTTGGTATGAAAGGTTGACAAATTTTTTGATCAATAGAGGCTATAGAAGAGGTAGTAATAATAAGATTTTGTTTATCAAACATGCATCTAACTATTTTATTGTTGCACAAATATATGTAGATGACATTGTGTTTGGATCAACTAACAAAAGCAAAACTAATGTGTTTGTTAAGTTGATGTCAGAAGAGTTTGAGATGAGCATGGTAGGAGAATTAAATTTCTTTCTTGGATTGCAAGTTAAGCAAATGAATGATGGGATATTCATATCTCAATCAAAATATACTAAAAATCTTGTAAAAAAATTTAGGCTTGAGAATTCAAAACGAATGAAAACTTTTATCAGTACTAATCCGAAACTTTCAAAAGACAATGCAGGAAAAGAGATTGATGTCAGTTTGTATAGAAGCATCATTGGCTGTTTGTTATATCTCACAACAAGTAGACCAAACTTGTGCTTTAGTGTGAGACTTTGTGCAAGATTCTAAGCAAATCCCAAAGAATCACATCTGGCAGCAACTAAAAGAATCATCAGGTATGTACATGGAGCTCATGACTATGGTGTATGGTTTTCTAAAGATATAAATGATTATCTTGCAGGGTTTAGTGATGCTGACCGGGCAAGAAATGTAGATGATAGAAAAAGCACATCAAGAGGATGTTTTTATCTTGGTGCTAACTTAGTTTCTTGGCACAGCAAAAAGCAGAATTCTATTTCTTTGTCTACTACTGAAGCTAAATACACAACAGTAGGAAGTTGTTGAACACAACTATTGTGGATGAAGCAAATGTTGAGTAATTATGGTATTGAACAAGAACCTATAACTGTGTTTTGTAATAATACTAGTGCTATAAACATTTCCAAAAATCCTATTCAACATTCTAGAACAAAACACAATGACATAAGATACCATTTTATAAGGAAACTATTAGAGTCTAAGGTGATATATATTGAACACATCTCCACTGTTAAACAATTAGCTGACTTGTTTACTAAGGCATTGGATACAACAAGATTTGAGAATCTAATAAAGGCCTTAGGCATCTGTCAGTTTTCTGAATAAACAATGCTTGTTGTTATGTTAATTATATCTGCAATATCATAAGTTTTTTTCTAATTTAGCATGTGAGAGCTGTAATATAAAACTATATGATTGCTATGATACTGATTGAAAATATAAAATAATAATAATAATAATAATAATACAGAGAGGCCTACCAATATATGATGTGTGAAAGCCATTATTGAGAGTAACCTCAAGGTATCTAAGAAATATATTGAGGTCACCCACTCAAATGAAAATGACTACCTCTATATTGTGTGAAAGCTACTGTATTCATAATCCAATGTGATTAATTTATAATATGTCAAAATAATATTTTTGACACTGCAATTGATTGAATAATAAATGAAAAATAGCTTTCATGATAAGATAATAAACAACTCTGAAACATGCTTCCTTCGAATCATTTATATGATGTTCAAATATTATTGCTATGTTATATTTAATTGTTTTTTGTTATGTTTTTCATATCATATGATTCTCCTTGTGCCTATTTGAAATTTGATTTTTTTTTTTGTGTCTATGTGTCAAAATGCCATGTCAGCTTTATTAAATTGAGGGGGAGAAACTTCAATGGCGTGCTAATTCTATTAGAATTCCTTATTTTAATGGAAATCAAATTTTGAATTCTTGTTCATTAATGATATTTATTAAGTTTTTTTTGAAAAGGCTTTAAATTTATATTTCGTGGGAAATGAAAATATATAAAAAATCAAGCCTTTCCAAGTTTATCACAAATACAAGTTAGGGCATTCTCTGTTCATACCATACTCAATCAATAGTGTCTCTACTCTCTCTCATCTTGCTTCTCTGTTCTAAGATAATATTGCATATTTGAAACCCTAGCAATGGCAACATCTTCTGATTTTTCAAAGACCACCAGTTCATCATCTTCTCAACATGACTCTAATCACAGTAGTAGTGACAGCTCACAGTTGTCTCATTCGTAACAACAGCATGCAAAGATCTCGATTGATCCAGCAATAAGTGAAGATGAGTTAATTCCTGTCAAGCGAATGAAAGACAATGTGAAGCCGAAATTCAACAAGTTCCTCTCAGTAGTCGTTAAGTAGAACTTCTTGAAGTATACATCAAAGAGGAAGTTACAGATGGAAAGACCAGTGAAACTAACCAACTTCAACAAGTATTGTTTAAATGACCTTCTTGAGTCTATTTACTGGACTCAAACAGTAAACAATTTCCTACCCCTTTTTAAGTCTTTAATCCAAGAGTTTTATGCGAATATCACTGCTTCCATTGATGACCTGAAGAGCTACCATTATCATAAATTATATTGTAGAGGAAAGTCTGTGAAATTCTCACCGAATGTCGTTAACACATTCTTTGATATACCAGTAGGTAGTTTGCATTCTATTGATGAAAACTTTGATATGGTAGTGGTAATTAAGGAGTTAAGTGGTAGAGGGGATATGACTTGGAATTTGAGAGATGAGATAGATCAACAATATCTTAAAAAGAATTATAGGGTATTGATTTCCCTCTTCACATCAGAATCAAGTCAGGGAAGATAAAGTGAAGTTTTTGTTTTGTTTGGGCACAAATAAACCTATTAATCTTGGTTTATGGATTTATAAGATGAATGTTCAAATTGCACTATATCAATTCGACTACCATGTGCTTGTCTTATCTTGTTTAATTCAAGGTATTTTAGCACAAAATGGTATTCCCATTATCCCAAAGAACACACTGAAATTATGTCTAAGTCAATTACAAAAGGATTTCTACATCGCCTACATGATAAAACTGATATGCCTGTACCCACCAAGGAGAGTCCGCAAAAATCCAATGAGCAATATGGAAGAATAGCTTGCTTTGATCAACTCTATTTTGACTGATATTATGTAGGATCTTAAAGACATCAAAGCAAAACAGTCTGTTTTGGAGACAATAATTACAGGACAATCTGGTGTTGTAGAAGAACCATAGCCTATAGAAATTGAAAATGTGGTACATGAGCAGTCTGTTGAGCACATGTCAGAGACTAATACACCAATGCCCGAGGTCACTGAGCAAATGCCTACAATAGATCAAGCTGATCAACTTGCCGTTGAAACAGAAATAACATCATAAAAGAAGTTAAAGAAAAAGAAATCCAAAAAGAAAGCTAAGGGAACTGACTTGAAGGGCAAGAAGAAGGTTAGAGTGGTGAAGAAAAAGTCGGACAAGAAGAAGAAGAAGAAGATTGAGACAACAGTCCCATAACTGAGGGATAAGTCATTGTTAGATGAATCAATGCAAGTAGAAGCCGAAATGAAATTGCCTTCACCACTTGCTAATGCAGAACCTGATATTTCTTCAGTCCCTGAAGTAGCACACCATGACTCTTCACCATCACCACAGTCACCTCCACATGTCATAGAGACTATACACAGGAAACTATTCTTAAAGCACACATAACATAACCAGTCACAGTACTTCCATCTCAACTTGCAACAGAATCACTGGTACCTCTACAACACCCTGTTGTTGAGTTGCATCCTACAAAAACCAGTGCTGAACGACTTG
Source organism: Boswellia sacra (assembly GCA_013180625.2). Taxonomy (NCBI): domain Eukaryota; kingdom Viridiplantae; phylum Streptophyta; class Magnoliopsida; order Sapindales; family Burseraceae; genus Boswellia; species Boswellia sacra. The sequence goes on along the minus strand of SNVD02010202.1, from coordinate 20,005 downwards.
ATAAGGAAATCCACTCAATTGTAGCTAAAGTCACTGCCACTTCATCAGATACAAATGAAGCACAACCAGCTCCTATGGCTTCTAAACAGCCTACACCCATCTTTACTGGGAAAAGATTCAAAATGAAGGTTTGAAGGTTCAAGAAGCACCTTGCAGTTCCTCTTCCCCACCTATTCATAAGTCTCCATGACTTCATTAGTTTTTGGAACTTGTTTTGAAATCAAGGGGGAGATAAATTTTCTGATATAATTCTGTTTTTATTTTGTTTTGATACTGCTAATTCTAATTCTGTTTGATCATTTTTTTTTGGCTTCTTCTTCTAAAGGGTAGTAAGTAAGGAGTAAAGGGGAGTAAGTAATTTTTATGCTGTGTGTGCATTGGAACTATTTTATGCTTTATGTTTTTTAACTCATTTCTTTACTATGTTCTGTGTTATTCTCTGCTTACGTCATTTGATGGATGTTTTTGTTATTTGCTCTGATCATGATTTGTTTGAAATGTTGCTTTGTTTGAAGTGTTGTTTGACCAGTTTGTCAACTTCACTTTGTGTTGATTTTACAGGATATACGTATCCAGACATTGTTCTATTATGTGCTTTGTAATTGCACACTTGTTATTCTTTTAATATTCACTTGATCATGATTGATTATAGTTATGTTTGACTTTATATCTTTGTGTGATATTCCTATATCAAAAACAGTTTGGTGTTTTTATCACAAGTTACCAAAAAGGGAAAGATTATTGGTGTCAACGTCCATGTGCCATACACATGATATTTTTGTCTAACTTGTGATAAAACTAGAATATTATATTGATTCTTATTTTACCGTTTCTAGAAGTCTAATTTAGGAAGTATTTGATTCATAATAAATATCTTTTTAGATTATGACATTATTTAATGTATCATAATTAAAATAAGAGAATATTTATTTGTGTCCTAAATCTTTTAGGAATTAGTTATATCACTTCCTATTATATTTATCTTTCTCCTAATGACAGCTTAATTAGGATTTTTACAAGAATCTAAGGAGATTTCGATAAGGCTTCCCACTATATGTAATGTCATGTTTACATTGTATATAGTTAGCTGGTTGGGTGAGTTTATGTCACAGCATTCCAAGAATTGAGAAAAGAGATTCAACGCAAATTAGAATGCTTCATTAATTTGATTTTATGAGTGTTTTATTCATGTATGAGAGATTGTAAACGTGCATGAATTCTTTGAATAGGTCTGTTTGAATTAGTATACACTTGAGAGAACTTGCGAGTTAAGTGTTTATGTAATTCAGTGTCAGACATCGTTATTAGGATTTACTTAACAGTGTGTTGTTAAGTTATCAACAACAAAGAGTGAGCAGTGTCACTAGTGTTTAAGATATTAGCGAGGTTTTGTTTTACAAAGATTAGGTCAGTGTGTAAGAGTGAGTCAACACTATAAATGGTCCTAAAGATTGTACAAACAAGAAATTAGTGAATTGCAGTTCTAAAATTGTCCGTGGATGTAGGTTTAATAATCAAACCACGTAAAATTCTCCTGTGCCGATTTAATTTACAGTTTACTATTATATTATGTATAACAGCATACTTCCAGAACTTACAACTGTTATTCTAATGACCATGACCAAATAGATTGAGGAGTGCTCCAGAGAATTCTACCCAAGCTTCAGTCCCTTTTGTTTTTGGTAATTAACCATACAAAATAGTGTGAGACTTCTCCTCAAATATGAAATGAGGGTAGTTATACTTAATAGTCTACCAACATATTTAGGTCTTAAAAGTACTGCTTGACACATCCGAAAAAGGATTGTCTCCCAAGTATAGAAGTGTCGAAGTAATAAACCCGGTGAGACCGGGATCGATTCACGAGGAAGGGGATTTTGGCGCTACAAATTATAAGCTAAGCAAATATGCTATAGATGATTCAAAGAGATGACAAGATAATATCAACAAATATAAGTAAAGAACAAGTTCGTAAACAATAAATGAGAATCACACAAGAGAAATCAACACAATAATAATGAAGCTAAGGTTAGGGGATCCGCCCTTGATATTTCAAATAAGGATAAACAACCCATTTTAGTTATATGAATTATATTTGCTTCGTTACCAATATTTATACCACTTCTTGTGAATAGGTTCAAGCATCTAATGTGCCAATCTCCATATGTCGACAACAAATCAAGGTTCGTAACTAGATTCATGTCCGTAAGGAAGAACCATACGACATCTAGAAAGGATCCAAGCATTTGATGTGCCAAGGATTGTCTACAATGGATCAAGACCTCCACTTTACGAGTGGTGTCAAGATTGATTAAGAAAATAAATATAAATCATATAAAATAAACAACATAAGATTATAATTATTAAGCACATATCAAGGGTTAGAGAATCCTTATTCTCATATCAAGGGTTTCACCCTTTCACCTTAGCAAGAGATAATTTAGCAAGACATTTTAAAAGAAAGAAAACAAATTGCAAGAAAAAGAAAATTCATTAATAACATTAAAACACAAGAAAGAAGAACACAATCACAAGGGATCCTAGCCAAGGCCAAGATATTCCAGCCAAGGTCAAGATGTCTGCATGGGTCACAAGGCACCTCTATTTATAGATACATTCAGGGGCAAACTTATCAAATTACAAAGGAATAATTGTCAAATATTAGATGCACCAACTTTGACAATTAGGGTAATTAGGTGAACCGACTTTGACCACCGATTTTGACCTTGAATTATTTATAATTTTAATCACATGTCTTCATGAAAGTCATATATATTTCTCTCAGCTTTCTAGAACATCTTGATTCATATGATTTGTATACGTATTCTGAGAGATATGGTCGAAATACTGAGGCATGGTTAGGCTGGATCGAAACTGCAGATTGGTTCACTTCCAGCCCATTTTAGGTCTATTAAGAGCCCGAATTTGCTAATGCTTAAGATGCAATCTTGTAGATAATTTAATCAGCTTTCCAAAACCTTAGGATTTGCACCATTCTGATATATAAATAGGAAGTTATGGCCATTTTACCGAACCTATAACAAAAGCAAAATTAAAAGAAAGTTAATTCCAAAGATGCAAAGACTATAAATATGCTTAAGTTGAGGAATTTAATGACACTATTAATGCAATATGATGAACTAAACTCATTTTAAACATACATATTTAAGTGTTCACCACACCCCCCCAACCAACTTATTGCTGGTCCCTAGTAATTAAAGCGTTATTATTTAGAAGTGATTTATAGAATTTTACATCCAAGGTGGTCATTATTGCACTCTCCTTGATTTTATCCAAATAAACAAATTCTCAACCGATTCTTTTTTAATGACTCATGTACCCTCAGTCAAGATATCAATAAACCTTCTTTTTGTGCTCAGTCAACACATGACTAGGGGGCTTATTAGAAAGAAGCCATATCGGTTCTAATATTTTTTTCTTTGTTTTTTTTTTTTTGAAAGAATGCATCTTTAACCCATGTAGCGAGCCTTAGGCTAATGAATCCCAGACCAGTTGGCCTTAGGGCATTTGGTGTTAAGACACCCCTACAAGCTTAACGACTCAAGTTGCCGATGCTTTATTTTTACTTAGAAACTCGTGGATAGTTCAATGTTCAACCCCATTAAGCTTTCTCCTTAATTCATGTAGCGAGCTTTAGGCTAATAACTCCCAAACCAGTTGGTCTTAGGGTATTAGGTGTTGAGGCAGCCCTCGGACTTAATTGCTCGAATTAAGGAGGTTACAAGACCAAACTTATTAATGAACACTTAAATATGTATGTTTAATAAGAGCTTAGTTCATCATATTGCATTAATAGTGTCATTAAATTCCTCAACTTAAGCATATTTGTAGTCTTTGCATCTTTAGAATTAACTTCCTCTTAATTTTGGTTTTGTTACAGGTTTGGTAAAATAGACATAACTCTCTATTTATAGATCAGAATGGTGCAATTCTTAATGTTTTGGAAAGATAATTCAATTGTCTACAAGATTGCATTTCACAAGTATAATCAAATTCGGGCTCTTAGTGGACCAAAATTGGGCTTGAAGTGAACCCATCTATAGTCTCGGCCTAGTCTGACTAGGCCTCAGTATTTGGACCGTATCTCTCAAAATACGTATCCAAATTGTGCAAATCAATATGTTCTAGAAAGCTGAGAGAAATATCTACAACTTTCATGAAGACATGTGATTAAAATTCTCAACATTTCAATGTCAAAATTGATGGTCAAAGTCGGTGCCTAATGATCCCAATTGTCAAAGATATTTACAACTAATATTTGACAATTATGCCCTTGTAATTTGACAAGTTTACCCCTGGATGTATCTATAAATAGAGGTGCCTTGTGACCCATTATGGCATCTTGGCCTTGGCTGGAACATTTTGGCTTTGGCTAGGATCTTGTATTGTGTTTTGTGTGTTTATGTTATTAATGAATTTCCTTTTTCTTACATTTTATTTTCTTTCTATTATAATGTTCTTCTAATTTCTCTTTTGCTAAGGTGAAAGGGTGAAACCCTTGATATGAGAATAAGGATTCTCTAATCCTTAATATGTGCTTAATAATCTTAATCTTATAATGTTTATTCAATATGATTTATATTTAATTTCTTAATCAATCTTGACACCACTCGTAAAGTGGAGGTCTTGATCCATTGTCGACAATCCTTGGCACATCAAATGCTTGGATCCTTTCTAGATGATGTATGGTTCTTCCTTACCGACACGAATCTAGTTAGGAACCTTGATTTGTTGTAGACATATGATGATTGGCACATTGGATGCTTGAACCCATTTACAAGAAGTGGTATAAATATTGGTAATGAAACAAATATAATTCATATAACTAAAATGGGTTAATTATCCTTATTTGAAATATCAAGGGCGGATCCCCTAACCTTAGCCTTCATTGTTATTGTGTTAATTCCTCTTGTATTTTAATTATTCTATTGTTTATGAACTTTTTATTTTATTTACTATGGTAGGTTCTACCACCTTATGAAATTGTTCTTTAATTTACTATGGTTGGTTATACCACCTATTCCATGGATGGTTTTACCTCCTCTTGCTTTTTTGTTTTATATTTGAATGGTCGGTAATACCACCTACCATCTTACATACTTGTTGATATTATCATGTCACCTCTTTGAATCATCCATATCACATTTGTTTAGCTTATAATTTGTAACGCTTAAATTCCCTTCCTCGTGGATCGACCCCGGTCTCACCGGGTTTTATTACTTCGACACTCCTATACTTGGGAGACAATCCTTTTTCGGATGTGTCAAGTTTTTGGCGCCGTTGCCGGGAAGGTAAAAATTGGCGTGCAAAATTGTAAGTATTCTCTTTTCTCATCTTAGATCTAAATTTTTTATTTTTTTTTGAGTTCATCTTTTCCTCTCTTTTCTTCTCTCTTTCTTGCATGAAAATTTGGTCACGAACATCTAGTGGTAGACTTATTAGAAAAACATCATCTTCCTTAGAAAACATGGCCGACAATCATGAGAAAATATTCACAGATGAAGGGGACAACCGTTCGCAACAAAATGATCAAAACCAACGAAGAACCTCTCAAGACTACATGAATCCGGTAAGGACTAGTGCACCATCTTGTGTAGTTTCTGCTCCATATTCAATCCATTTCAATTTCAAACCAAGTTTTGTTCGACTTCTACCCACCTTTCATGGCCTTGACATGGAGAACCATATTCGCACTTGAAAATCTTTGAAGAGGTATGTAACTCCTACACTGACCCAAATTGTAGCATAAACACCATTAGATTAAAGCTTTTTCCTTTTTCTTTAAAAGATAAAGCTAGAACATGGCTACAAAATTTGAGGTCAAATTCCATCAGTTCATGGGATGAGATGAAACAACAATTTCTGAAAAAATTTTTTCCCACCCATAGAACAAATTCCCTTAAAAGACAAATTTCTGATTTCTCTCAAAAACAAGGGGAAACTCTTTACCAATGTTGGGATAGGTATAAGGAACTACTTAATACCTGTCCTCACCATGGTTTTGAGACTTGGAGAGTTGTTGCACACTTCTATGAAGGGTTAACACCTCAAGATAGGCAACTAGCGGAATTAATGTGTAATGGAGAATTTAAAGAAAAAGATCCTGAGGAAGCACTTGACTTCCTAGATTCTTTGGCAGAAAAGGCACAAAATTGGGACACTGCTGGCACCTATGAGGTACCAAGCAAGGCCCAAACCTCGACATCCAATAGAGGTATTTACAACCTTAGGGAAGACCATGACCTTCAAGCCAAATATGCATCCCTAGCTAGAAAAGTTGAGGCTTTAGAAATGAAAAAGAGTGGTCAATTGAATTTTATTCAAGAAAATGTCTGTAATATTTGTGATGACAATGACCATTCTACTGATGATTGCCCAACTTTGCCTGCCTTTAGGGAATGTCTCCATGAACAAGCCAATGCCTTGAATACTTTCACAAGGACAAATCACAATCCATATTCACAAACCTATAATCTTGGTTGGAGAAATCATCCAAATCTTAGTTGGAGAAATAATAATCATGCACAATCTTCACAAGCCCCTTTTCAAACACAACAAAAATTTCAAAATTCTCATGATCATGCATATGCTCCTCCTCCTGGGAATGACTTTGAAGAAACATTGCATTCATTCATTACAAAGCAAGAGACTTTTCATAGTCAAACTGCTCAAACATTAGCAAATTTGTCAGAAATTCTTGCACAATTTGCATCTACATTTAGCATCCAAGAGAAGGGAAAATTTCCTTTTCAAACATTGCAAAACCCCAAAGATCAATCTAACGCAAATGCAGGGAGTTCAAGTAACCATTATTTTGACCAAGCCAAGTCAGTCATGACCCTTCGCAATGGTAAGGTCATTGAAAAAAACATTTCTGACCCTTGTGAAAAAGAAGAAGAATCGATCTCTAAAGGGCAGGAAGAGGTTGCCAAACCAATACCTAGCGAAGAGGAAACTGAATCCTCATCTGTGCCTCCATTTCCTCAAGCATTAGCCACACAAAAGAAGCCAACTCACAATTCTGAAATCTGAAATCTTTGAAATTTTCAAACAGGTAAAGGTCAACATTCCCTTGCTTGATGTGATCAAACAGGTACCTTCTTATGCAAATTTTTGAAAGACTTGTGCACTGTGAAAAGAAAACTAAATGTGAAAAAGAAGGCCTTTCTAGCCGAGCAAGTAAGTGCTATTCTTCAAAATAATAATACAGTGAAATATAAGGATCCAGGTTGTCCTACAATTTCATGTGTTATTGGAGACCATAAAATTGAACAAGCTTTACTTGATCTTGGTGCTAGTGTGAATTTGGTTCCATATTCGGTTTTTCAGCAACTCAATCTAGGTGAGTTAAAACCGACTTCTGTGACTCTTTTGCTTGCTGATAGATCAATTAAAGTACCAAGAGGAGTAGTAGAAGATGTGTTAGTTCAAGTCGATAAATTCATTTACCCAGTAGATTTTATTATCTTGGACACACAACCAGTGGAAGTATGTAATTCAATTCCTGTCATTTTTGGGCGTCCATTTCTAGCTACCTCTAATGCTTTGATTAATTGCAGGAATGGAGTCATGAAGCTATCTTTTGGGAACATGACATTGGAACTTAATGTTTTCAATATGTGCAAACAACCACATGAAGAAGAAGATGAAATTGAGGAGGCTAATATGATCGAATCTATTGTGGAAGATCACATCCAAAAAGAGAGTTCTTCTGACCATTTGGAAACTTGTTTAGTGAATTCGTTAGAATCAAGTATGGAACTAGAACATGATCTTTCTAATATGTGTTCTTTATTGGATTGTGCACAGGTGTTGGAAAAAGGCTCAAAATCAAGACTTGAAGAATTAGGGCAAACGAATGAAAGCAAGGAAGAGGAAGCTCCCAAGTTAGAATTGAAGCCCTTACCTGAAGGACTGAAATATGCATATCTTGGGGAGAATCAGACATATCCGGTGGTAATTTCTTCATCCCTCACATGCGAGCAACAAGCTGTGAGATATTTAATGACTAAACAGGATGCAAAACCTAGATTGAGACAGTGGATCTTATTGCTCCAAGAATTCAACATCACAATAAAGGATAAGAAAGGAGCCGAAAATGTCGTTGCTGGTCATCTTTCAAGACTAACGACAGAGACATTAATTGAAACTTCACCTATCAATGATTCTTTTCCTGATGAGTTTTTATTTTCTGTTGCTACTATACCTTGGTTTGCTAACATTGTAAATTTTCTTGCAATAGGAAAAATGCCACCTCATTGGAATGCTCAAGACAAAAAGAAATTTTTAACCGAGGTGAAAAATTTTTATTGGGATGACCCATATCTGTTCAAATATTGTCCAGACCAAATAATAAGAAGATGCATACCCGACAATGAGGTAAGTAGTGTCATTAACTTTTGTCATTCTGAAGCATGTGGAGGACATTTTTCATCTAGAAAAACAGCTGCTAAAATCTTGCAATGTGGATTTTATTGGCTCACCTTATTTAAAGATGCATATGCATTTTGCAAAACGTGTGAAAATTGTCAAAAATTGGGATCCATTTCAAAAAGAAACATGATGCCTTTGAATCCCATTCTTGTTGTTGAAATCTTTGATTGTTGGGGTATTGATTTTATGGGACCCTTTCCACCGTCATTTGGTTTTGTGTATATCCTTGTTGCAGTAGAATATGTTTCAAAATGGGTCGAGGCATCTCCATGTCGAAACAATGACCACAAGACAGTTGTCAAATTCTTGAAAGAGAATATCTTGAGTAGATTTGGAATTCCTCGAGCCATTATTAGTGATGGGGTACACAATTTTGTAACAAACCATTTGAAACTTTAATGAAGAAATATGGAATAACCCATAAAATTTCTACACCTTATCACCCACAAACAAGTGGACAAGTTGAATTAGCTAATAGGGAGATAAAACAGATCTTAGAAAAAATGGTTAACCCAAATCGTAAAGATTGGTCTTTAAGACTTAATGATGCACTTTGGGCTTACCGAACTGCTTTCAAAACATCATTAGGAATGTCTCCTTATAGATTAGTTTATGGAAAACCTTGTCACTTGCCTGTGAAATTGAGCATAATGCTTGCAAGTTACGTAAACTCCAACTGAGTGAACTTGAAGAAATCAGGAATGAGGCTTATGAAAATTCTAAAATCTACAAAGAAAAAATGAAGGTTTTTCATGACAAATCCATTGTTAGAAAATCTTTTAAACCTTCACAAAAAGTTCTTTTGTATGATTCAAGATTGCATTTGTTTCCTGGTAAACTTCGGTCTCGTTGGGCTGGGCCTTTTATTGTTAAAAATGTTTTTCCTCATGGAGCAGTTGAAATTGAGAACCCAAAGAATGGTAATGTGTTTAAAGTTAATGGACAACGGTTAAAACCATTCTTTGAAAATTTTGACCAAAACGAAGAGTCCATTGCTTTAATCGATCCTTTTTAAGGATTGATTTTTCCCAGTCAAGTGGCGGATACGGTACTCCGTGACATTAAAAGTCGGTTTTTCAGTTCCCTAAAAACTGTTGCTCACCTTGCATTCATTTTCCTTTCTTTTCTCGCATGGACACCATTCTCTCAAATCTGTACAAACATTTTCCCTCTCTTCCTCCAAATGATTTGCTCAAAATTTACAAAGCTCGTGCAGAAAGACTAAGGATGTTGATGTGTAAGGGTATGCCTGTCGAAGTAAGATGGTTAGTTAAAGCCAAGGTTCGATTTTCCTATGAATTTTCAGATAATCTTGTGTCTCACATGCCAAGTATGGGAAAAAGCTCTTACGCCAAAAAGCGAAAAGCAAAAAGGTTACAAGTTTGTACCAGATGTGCAAGATGGACTTGTAACCAGCGTTGTCGCTCCTTGGGATATTTGTCTAACAATCGAGAGGATAAACTACAGTTCATCAAGAATGGACTGAGTAAGGAGTATTTGGATGATATCTGAACGACTCTTGAGACGCATTCTTGTGGACTTGTGCAGCGTGAAATTTTTAATTTATGGACACAATTTCGAGATGAGCAGGAACGCTTTAGTCTTGGGAATCTGACTCAAAACGATCCTATTTGCCAGTTTATAAGAAAACTGGATGGGAAGCATATCCCCAACTCATAGAAGGTATTTAAGCCGTTTCTGGACGTAAAACCAGAGGAAGATGTGAGCCACAGTCACAATTACCTGTACATATGCATTTGTGCCATCATTTTTGAATTTTAATACCTCATAGCTGTCATTTTTGAATTTGTGTCTTTTGTTTGACTTATGGTGTCTTATTTCATCATCTTTTTAATTTTTATGCATTATTGTCAAATTTTTCAACAAACAACCGAGCTACCTAGATAGATATCATCATTAGCATACCTTTTTGCACTCCATAAATACCACATCTCTTGTTCTCTTCTTCACACATAGTTAGAGAGTTGCATAGACATGGAGGGAACTTCAAAACGTCGAATCCAAAGGATATGTGTATTCTGCGGATCTCGACCAGGTAAAAGTGAGGAGTTTGTAGAAGTAGCAAATTATCTTGGTAGGCTACTGGCTGAAAGAAAGATTCATGTGGTTTATGGGGGAGGTAGCCTCGGGTTAATGGGTTGCGTATCAACAGCTGCACATGTAGGAGGTAGTCAAGTGTTAGGAGTTATTCCTAAAGCTTTGGCTGTAGAAAGCATTGTTGGAAAAACGGTTAGGAAGGAGTTACAGGTCTCCTTTATGCATGAATGCATGGCACATATGCTCATCAATTCAGATGCCTTTATTGCTTTACAAGGTGGCTTTGGCACTCTTGAAGAAATTTTTCAAATTGCCTCTTGGGCCCAACTGAATCTCCATCAAAAACCCATAGGTTTATTGAATGTTAAAAATTTCTTTGATCCTTTGATAAGTTTTGTTGATGCAGCTGTGGAACAAAATTTTATCCCTCATTCAGCGAAGAAAGATCCTTGTTTCTGCCACTTTTGCTGGTGAGTTACTTGACAAATTACAAGAAGTTGAGTATGAACCTGACCCAGCTAGTACTCAAATTAATTGGGCAGGAAGGCAAAACAAAAAGTGCAAATTGGATCTGAATCTCCATTTGTAATTTTTTTTCTTGTCCTTTATTTTATTTTATTTTTAGTATGTTATTTTATGAGTCTTCCAGGTCATCTCTCTTGAATAACAGAAGCTTCAGGTAATGTCTCTTATACTTTATCTCTCTACATTTAAACATTGAGGACAATGTTTCATTTGGTTGGGGGGGAAGGATAGTAGACATAAGTGTGTCTTGAATTTTCTTATTTCTTGCAAAAAAAAAAAAAACGAGTTAGTAATTAGATTCAGAGTGCGATGTAAGGAGTTTAAATCCTCTTGAGACGCATTCTGGGTCAGGAATAGCAGAGTAGGGAGGACTAGTTTGAACTCTTGAAACCCATTCTAACCAATTTGTCATTTTATTTTTGCATTTTTGAAGACTTATTTGATATTATTTAGTCTTGATTTTTGAATTTTATAACAAGGAGGTCTTATTCATTTCGCTTTGAATCATTCAAATCTATGAACTGTCACAACCTTATCATTTAATAAATTGTGTGCTTATGTGCTCATTAAGCAAGTATCTATGAATCTTTCTTCACACACACACATACCTTGATGTATGATTGTGGGTGGCGAAATGAAATATTGCAATATTTGAGTTCTTTTGTTTTGTTTAGGATAACAACAAAAGGAAGGGGAAAGTTTAAAAAAAAATGAAAAAATGAAAAATGAAAGCAAAAAAAAAAAAAGGAAGCAATGGTGGATAAGTTTGGTCTTGTAGCCTCCTTAATTCGAGCAATTAAGCCCGAGGGGTGCCTCAACACCTAATACCCTAAGACCAACTGGTTTGGGAGCTATTGGCCCAAAGCTCGCTACATGGATTAAGGAGAAAGCTTAATGGGATCGAACATTGCACTATCCACAAGTTTCTAAGCAAAAATAAAGCATCGGCAACCCGAGTCGTTAAGCTCGTAGGGGTGTCTTAACACCTAATGCCCTAAGGCCAACTGGTCTGGGAGTCATTAGCCTAAGGCTCGCTACATGGGTTAAAGATGCATTCTTTCAAAAAAAAAAAAAAAAAAGAAAAAAGAAAAAAATGTATAAAATGAATGAATACCCCCTACCTAAGGTTGTTAGCCTTAACAAATACTAGAACCGATATGGCTTATTTCTAATAAGCCCCATAGTCATGTGTCAACTGAGCACAAAAGAAGGTTTGTGGATATCTTGACTGAAGGGTACATGAGTCATTTAAAAAAAATCAGTTGAGAGTTTGTTTATTTGGATAAAATCAAAGAGAGTGCAATAATGACCACCTTGGATATAAAATTCTATAAATCACTTCTAAATAATAACGCTTTAATTGCTAGGGACTAGCAATAAGCTAGTTGGGGGGTGTGATGAACACTTAAATATGCATGTTTAATAAGAGTTTAGTTCATCATATTGCATTAATAGTGTCATTAAATTCCTCAACTTAAGCATATTTGTAGTCTTTGCATCTTTGGAATTAACTTCCTCTAAATTTTGGTTTTGTTATAGGTTTGGACAAATGGGCATAACTCTCTATTTATAGATCAGAATGGTGCAATTCTTAATGTTTTGGAAAGCTTATTCAATTGTCTACAAGATTGTATTTCACAAGAATAATCAAATTCGGGCTCCTAGTGGACCAAAATTGGGCTTGAAGTGAACCCATCTATAGTCTCGGCCCAGTCTGACCAGGCCTCAGTATTTGGACCGTATCTCTCAAAATACGTATCCAAATTGTGCAAATCAATATGTTCTAGAAAGCTGAGAGAAATATCTACAACTTTCATGAAGACATGTGATTAAAATTCACAATATTTCGATGTCAAAATTGATGGTCAAAGTCGGTGCCTAATGATCCCAATTGTCAAAGATATTTACAACTAATATTTGACAATTATGCCCTTGTAATTTGACAAGTTTGCCCCTGGATGTATCTATAAATAGAGGTGCCTTGTGACCCATTAGGGCATCTTGGCCTTGGGTGGAACATTTTGGCATTGGCTAGGATCTTGTATTGTGTTTTGTGTGTTTATGTTATTAATGAATTTCCTTTTTCTTACATTTTATTCTCTTTCTATTAAATGTTCTTCTAATTTCTCTTTTGCTAAGGTGAAAGGGTGAAACCCTTGATATGAGAATAAGGATTCTCTAACCCTTAATATGTGCTTAATAATCTTAATCTTATAATGTTTATTCAATATGATTTATATTTAATTTCTTAATCAATCTTGACACCACTCGTAAAGTGGAGGTCTTGATCCATTGTCGACAATCCTTGGCACATCAAATGCTTGGATCCTTTCTAGATGATGTATGGTTCTTCCTTACCGACACGAATCTAGTTAGGAACCTTGATTTGTTGTAGACATATGATGATTGGCACATTGGATGCTTGAACCCATTTACAAGAAGTGGTATAAATATTGGTAATGAAACAAATATAATTCATATAACTAAAATGGGCTAATTATCCTTATTCGAAATATCAAGGGCGGATCCCCTAACCTTAGCCTTCATTGTTATTGTGTTAATTCCTCTTGTATTTTAATTATTCTATTGTTTATGAACTTTTTATTTTATTTACTATGGTAGGTTCTACCACCTTATGAAATTGTTCTTTAATTTACTATGGTTGGTTATACCACCTATTTCCATGGATGGTTTTACCTCCTCTTGCTTTTTGTTTTATATTTGAATGGTCGGTAATACCGCCTACCATCTTACATATTTATTGATATTATCTTGTCATTTCTTTGAATTATTCATATCATATTTACTTATCTTATAATTTGTAACGCTAAAATCCCCTTCCTCGTGGATCGACCCTGGTCTCACCGGGTTTATTACTTCGACACTCCTATACTTGGGAGACAATCCTTTTTCGGATGTGTCACTTATCCACAATTGCTCTTTTTTTCACTTTTTTTCTTTCACTTTCTTTTTTTTACATTACTTTGCCATTCCTTTTGTTGTTATCCTAAACAAAACAAAAGAACTCAAATATTGCAACATTTCATTTCGCCACCCACAATCATGCATCAATGTATGTGTGTGTGTAAAGAAAGGTTTATGAATACTTGCTTAACGAGAACATAAGCACACAGTTTATTAGAAGATAAGGCTATGAGAGTTCATAGATTTGAATGATTCAAAGTGAAATGAATAAGACCTCCTTGTTATAAAATTCAAAAATCAAAGCTAAATAAATTCAAATTGGTTAGAATGTGTTTCAAGAGTTTAAACTGGCCCTCCCTACTCTGCCATTCCTGACCTAGAATTCGTCTCAAGAGGATTTGAGCTCCTTACACTGCACTCTGAATCTAATTACTAACTCGCTTTTTTTTTTGCAAGAAAAAGAAAATTCAAGACACACTTATGTCTACTATCCTTCACCCCTAACCAAATGAAACATTGTCCTCAATGTTTAAATGTAGGGAGATAAAGTGTAGGAGACATTACCTGAAGCTTCTGTTATTCAAGAGAGATGACTTGAAAGACTCATAAAATAAAATGCTAAAATAAAATAAAATAAAGGACAAAAAAAATTACAAACAGAGATTCATATCCAATTTGCACTTTTTGTTTTGCCCTCCTGACCAATTAATTTGAGTACTAGCTGGGTCAGGTTCATACTCAATTGCTTGTAATTTGTCAAGTAACTCACCAGCAGAAGTGGCAGAAACAAGGATTTGTCTCGCTGAATGAGGGATAAAATTTTGTTCCACAGCTATATCAACAAAACTTATCAAAGGATCAAAGAAATTTTTAACATTCAACAAACCTACGGGTTTTTAATGGAGATTCAGTTGGGCCCAAGAGGCAATTTGAAAAATTTCTTCAAGAGTCCCAAAGCCCTCTGGTAAAGCAATAAAGGCATCTGAATTGATGAGCATGTGTACCATGCGTTCATGCATAGAGGAGACCTGTAACTCCTTTCCAACTATTTTTAAATGATGCTTTCTACAGCTAAAGCTCTAGGAATAACTCCTAAAACTTGACTACCTCCTACATGTGCAGTTGTTGACACACAGCCCATTAACCCGAGGCTACCTATCCCATAAACCACATGAATCTTTCTTTCAGCCAGTAGCCTACCAAAATAATTTGCTACCTTGACAAACTCTTCACTTTTACTTGATCGAGATCTACAGAATACACTTATCCTTTGGATTTGACGTTTTGAAGTTCCCTCCATGTCTATGCAACTGTCTATCTATGTGTGAAGAAGAGAACAAGAGATATGGTATTTATGGAGTGCAAAAAGGTATGCTAATGATGACATCTAAATAGGAAGCTCGGCTGCTTGTTGAAAATTTTGACAATAATGCATAGAGATTCAAAAAAGATGATGAAATAAGACACCATAAGTCAAAGAAAAGATACAAATTCAAAAATGACAGCTATGAGGCATTAAAATTAAAAAATGATGGCACGCATTCATATGTACAGGTAGTTGTGACTGTGGCTCACATCTTCCTTTGGTTTTATGTCCAGAAACGGCTTAAAAACCTTCAATGAGTTGGGGATATGCTTCCTATCCAGTTTTCTTATAAACTAGGAAACATGGTCGTTTTGAGTCAGATTCCCAAGACTATAGCGTTCCTGCTCATCTCGGAATTGTGTCAACAATTGAAAAATTTCACGTTGCACAAGAATGCATCTCAAGAGTCACTCAGATATCATCCAAGGACTCCCTACTCAGTCCATTCTTGATGAACTGTAGTTTATCCTCTCTATTATTAGACAAATATCGCAAGAAGTGGCAACGCTAGTTACAAGTCCATCTTGCACATTTGTTTCAAACTTGTAACCTTTTTGCTCTTCGCTTTTTGGCATAAGAGCTTTTTCCGATACCTGGCATGTGAGGAAAAAGATTACCTAAAATCGAACCTTGGCTTCAATTAACCATTTTACATCAGCAGGCATACCCTTACACATCAATATCCTTAGTCTTTCTGTGCGAGCTTTGTAAATTTTAAGCAAATCGTTTGAGGAAGAGAGGGAAAATGTTTGTGCAATTTTGAGAGAATGGTATCCATGTGAAGAAAATGAGAGAGAAGAAAAGAAAATGGATGCAAGGTGAGCAATAGTTTTTAGGGAACTGAAAAACCGACTTTAAAAGTCACAGAGTACCGTATCCGCCACTTGATTGGGAAATAAAACACACAACTAAAATGAACACAAACAAATTACAAATGATAGCAAAAATCAAAAATAAAAATAAAAATATGGCACAGACGGATAAAATTTGATCAATTGTAATAAAAAAAGGCCATAAGAGGAATCTCTTCGAAAGTAATTTACCACGATCAAAAATATGCCATTGAGGTGATATCTCTCTTTTTCCTTTATTTTTGAGAATGAAAGAGATTACCAATAGTTAGGTTTGTTTGTCCTTGAGGCATGCTTTCTTGAGTGTGGATGTTTCTTCCTGCTTTTTTTCAAAACATGGCTCCCAACTCTTAATTTCCTTCTCCTGTACAAAATCAAGCAATGAAATTTCTTTAGAAGCAATGGGACTAGTTACATACTTGGTTCAAATGAACTAGTTAACCCAATTTCTGAAGGACTTGAAAAATTCTCATTTTGGATATAGTCTTCCACATTAGTTTTAGTCCTTTTAGCTTCCTCATTTTCATCATGCTTGAAAAATTCATCAATGTCAAAATTTTGGTTAAGTTCCTTTGCATGATGACATGAGGGCATAAGTGAGGATTCGATTTTTTCCTTGTTAGGTGTAGGTTTATTAACCTCTTCCTTACCCTTTGAGATTGATTCATCATCTTTCTCGTAAAGGTTAAGAATATGTTCTTTATCAACCTTACCATCGTGAATAGTGCTGACCGAATCTTCATCTAGATGTTGGCCATTTGGATTGCTCACATATGGATTGATAGAGTTTGGCTCAAGTTGAGATGGAAACTCACCTTTCTCATGAAGACTAATTGCAAATGCAAGTTTTTCAAGAGCATCATTCAAGTTCGCCATAGTCTGAGCAGTTTGACTATTAAAAGCCTCTTGCTTTGCAATGAATGAATTCAATGTTTCTTCAAGATCCTCATAAGATGCATGATCATGAGATTTTTGAAAATTTTGATATGATTGAAGGGGAGGTTGGTAAGATTGTGCATTATTATCATTCCTTCAATCAAAATTCAAGTGATTTTTCCATCTAAAATTTTGTGAGTAAGGATTAGGATTTGACCTTTGAAAAGTGTTTAAAACATTGGTTTGGTCATGGAGACTTTTCCTAAAGGTAGGCATAATTCGGCAATCATCCATAGGATGTCTGATGCGTTCGAAACTAGCAAGTATACTAGTCGCACAAGTAATAAAGTGATGAGTAAGATATCGTTCCCACGAGGATTGATTCTAATTGAATTTGTTATTTTCCAACCACAATTAACTAAATGGGGGGGTTTTGTTGAATGATTAACTAAATGAAATAAGAATGCAAATTAAGAATAACAAAACAGAAGTTAATTTGAATAAAAGATCAATGAGGGAAATCTGGTTAAGGGATCCTTCTCTACCACAAGATATGGATTTGCGAATTAATCATAGAATTGTCATCCAATTACAGTATTGAAATTATCAACCGTAGATAACAACAAGCTCTGTTATCCCAATCTTTCCTTACTTTGTTGTTAAATAAAACAGGCTCTTTATTCAATCTCTATCCATTAAACAACCTAGAACAAGCTCTCTAAATTTAATTCAATGGATGCATTACGATAAGAAAGATAGGTTGATCTAAGCAATAAACACACAAGCTCGGATTATTTAACTTAGGTTGTATTCTCCAATTGCAATCTCTGATCACAATTTTGCTACTAAGGATTAGAAATTCAAGACAATTACGGATCAAGATTTCTAATCTAGCAATAGACAATACCAGATTATATTCAGTTGGCCATTCCAAATACAATCAGCAAGCAATCATAAGCATTAGATATGGGAAAATACAAGCAACTTCAATTAGAGAATTGGATAACAACTTCTTGCACAATCAACTCACAAAAACCATATCAGGGGCTTTGAAATCACCCTCAACCAATTCAGATTCAGTTACACATGTTTAAGAACGTGGTAAATACAATACAACATGGAGACATTCCAGAAAATGAAAGGGAGGGAAAAACTTAGCAAATTTGATGTAATTCTCTTTGGATTGTAGTTCTTCCTCTTTCCAAGCTTCCTTTCTCCTTCAAGAACTCCAGGAGATGAAAGAATTCCAGAGCTGCAGCCTCCACCACGTTCTCCCCTCTTCAAGTTATCAAAATAAAACCCTAAAATGTGTTTAAATACTCTGCTACAGTAACGTGCTACAGTGTCCCGTATTATACATGCTACAGTGATGTGTGGAATTACATTTCTACACTTCTCACACTGTTTTGATTACAACTTTCGGTACACTGAATGGATTCATAAACCGTAAATTTCTCCAAAAAGTAGACTTCGAGAGCTTTTCAACGGTATATGATATGTCATCGGGTTCATTGTATATCAATACAATTAAATCCGAGAAGATGGTTGACTAGCAGAGGTGAAAATGAAGGGTTTTACTCCATTTTTGTGCAAGTTGCTCCAAAACTCCTACAAACATCAAAACCACACAAAAACATAAAAATACCAAGGAATATAGCAAAGAAACATGGACGAATTGATATGAAAATGATATATAAATAGACACTTATCAAATTCCCCCACACTTAGACTTTGCTAGTCCTCGAGCAACTACGACAATGTGAAATAAAACTAAACCGAAACAGAATCAACAAAAAATTAAAACACACAAATGCTTCATCTTGCAAATAGGCCTCAAAGATTGTACTTAATTATAACCCAAGGAAAACTTCAAAATAATGCACTTGATCAAGAATTTTATCTCACAGATTAGTTTCGCTTCATTTCAATTCCTCAAGTGTGTGTGTGTAGAGCCATTCTCACCTAATCACTTGTAAACCGGATGAGTTTATTCATAAAAATGAATCATATTTAATATTGAAGATGTGTGTATAAATGAACTCCATAGGCCTGCTTTTCAAGTCACTCTCCACTAATGTAGACATGCACAACCCCAAGGATCAAGTAGGACATTATTAAGCTTGTAACGTTTGGCTTGGGTGAAGGTATGATAAAGGATAATAATTTGGCTCAAATCAACCACAAACACATAAATCATTCAAGACTATGTAGAGCTCAAACCTATAACACAACTTCATTTCAATTCACCAGGTTACTCCCCCAAACTTATTTAGAACACTCAATTTTTTTTTTTTTTTGCAGAAAACAAAAGAAAACTACACCCCCACTCTTTGTTGTTTCATTCTTTTTAAGAATACTTAGGGGTATAGATCTCTTATTCTTCTTATTTTGTTCTTTTTTTTTCTTTTTTTCTTTTTTTTATTACACTTCCCCTCCCCCACACTTAAACAACACATTGTCCTCAATGTGTAAGTACGTGGACGATAAGTACAGATTGACTTTTTTTTGTTTTTTTCTTTTTTTTTTCAAACATAATAGAACTCACTTGCATTGCTCATGACACATCCCAACCTCCTCTAACTTCCCAAAACCAGAACATAGCTCAAAATTTAATTGTGAACGATCTACAGGCTCATAGGTAAGGGATAAACTGTTTGGAATAAATTCATTTGAGGTTAGGAAATCTTTTAGTGAGTTAACAAAGAAAAGGGCTTACAAAGGCTCAAAGGGGTAACTAGGGATCAATTTCAGTCAAGGTTGGCTATTAAGGCTCAAACGGTCCAAAGATGGCCTAAATCATTTCCCCAATGTTGCACAGTCTAGGATTTCGCCTCGAGTGAACATCAAACAAGTTCTAGAATTCATTGAAATCTGAAGAAACATTTAAATTACATAAACTTTCTCTAAGTGAACAAATAACTCAGCGATAATAGCTCAGTGCTCAATGTTG